>MU825440.1:8715-531750 GCA_029204205.1 Desmophyllum pertusum | reverse complement strand
GCATGAACTATAGTAATAATATGAGAAATACAACAATATTCAACTGTTCAGTGTTCCTATAAACTGTTCAGAGTACTATTCGGAATACTCTTCGACATCCTCCGGGGGCATGCGAATGCTTCTCGCCCATTCTGAGATTTTCCTCAATGCTTCAGAGGCCGTGGCTCTTCTAAGTCTGTTCTGTCTTGAAGATGCAACTGCAGTGGCTTTGTTGATTGACATCATCATTTCTCGGTGGGTTCTCTTGATCTGTCGCGTTTGTTGATACCTCCAGTGGATAAAGTTTAGTGATTGGTCTGTTTGTGCAGCAGTTTTCATACGGATGTTTGCGGCCCGAACCAAGTCATCTCCTCCCTTGATCAGACTTTCAATGACGGCCAACTTCCAGGTTGATCGGGGGCTATCATCGTGAACTAACACTACTTCTCCTTTCTGGATGGACTGCTTATTGGTTCCGGTCGTACGATACTCATGTCTCCATCTGCTCCAGAAACGTTGGAGGATGAGTGCTTGCATCTTCACTCGTCGCCTCATGTCCAAATCATCTCCAAAGTCAGGATCAGCTAGGTCATCATCAGTGATGTGGTAGTCAAAGGGTAAAGGAGTGAAGTGATTCTCCTCCCGTACTGGTTGGGTTATGACCAGGTTTGTCTGTGGTGGCTTCCGCATCAATTGTTTCGGAGAGGTGCATGTGAAGGACCTGTGAGGGACTGTGACTCAGATGGCATCAAAGGCGGACCATGTTTTCCATAGAGATGAGGTGTGTAGCTGTTCTGCATTGATCCCTCGAGTGAGCAAATCAGCAGGGTTGTCATTCGTCGGGCAATGATTCCAATCTGCTACAGGGAACAGACTCTTGATCTCTCTAGTGCGGTTTTCGACAAACTGTTTCAATGGTTTCTTGCTGTGTAGCCAGTGCAGGACTATTTCACTATCAGACCACAGCTTGATCTTTAAGTTGGGGTACCTTGGCTTGAGGGCGTGGTACACGAAGTTGGCCAGCCTTGTACCTATTAGTGCCGCCATGAGCTCCAATTGCGGTAAGGTCAACTTCTTCAAGGGGGCAGTACGAGATTTAGCCATGACCAGGGAGGACTGGTTACCATTGGAGATATAGACGACAGCTCCATATGCCTTAGGGCTAGCATCAGCAAACATGTGAAGATAGGTTGTGGAGGTCTGTGTCTCAGATTGTGAAAAGAAACGTCTTGATAGGGTAGTCTTGCTGGCTTCTTGAATATCATCTGCGATACTGTCCCATTTGGTTCTGAGTTCAGGTGGAAGTGGTTCATCCCATTCGAGCCTTTGTTGCCACAGTTCTTGCATCAGGAGTTTAGCCTTGATCGTTACAGGAGACAAGAGTTCAAGTGGATCATAGGTCTTAGATGAAATTTGCAACACAATGCGTTTGGTGACAGGGTGGCTTGGTGTTGAGTAGGTTTCCTTTGGTGTCAGACTGAGGGTATCAGTAGAGGGGTTCCATTTCAATCCGAGAATGTTTACAATGTTGTCGGTATCAGCAGTTTCATCAGTTGCTGCCCGTTCGCGAAGTGAAGGGCTATTTGATGCCCATGAATGCAGGTTGAAGTGGGCTGCATTCATGATTGACCTCGCCTCTTCGTAATAGGTAATGACTTCCAGTTTTCGGTCGCGCCTGAAATGACGTTGTCCACATAAACGTTGTCCTTCATGTCTTCAGCAACAGGCGAATCATAATTTTCAAGTGGCGATGAAGTGTGGCATTCAACATGAAAGAGGAGCTGGTTGAGCCAAACAGGACGGTCTTGGACTTGGAATTGCTTTCCGGATCCTTTGGGTCAGATAACCAGAAAAATCTGGTGAAGTCTCTATCACTCTCATGAAGACCAACATGGAGAAATGCTTTCTCGATGTCTGTTGACAGGCCATAGGTGAACGTGCGGAACCGCAGGAAGATGGAACACATATCATTTAGAAAGGGAGGGCCAACCATAAGACAATCATTCAAGCTTGGGGTGTTTCGTGATGGATGAAAACTGCAGTCATAGACAATTCTGATGGGTGTAGTAGCTGAATCCTTCTTGATGGGGTGGTGTGGAATGTAGTGAGCCCTGTCTGTAGGTTTTTCTTCATCAACTCTCTCAATGAATCCTCTTCGCTTGTGTTCATTGATTATTTTTTCCATAGGTTTCAGGGAGATGTGGCGTGCTAGCAAGTCGACGGACCATAGATCGTGTGCGCCTTGTACAGTTAGTGTAATTTGAAGGGAGTGAGGGTGAATCTTCTTTCCAAGGAAACTTTGCAGTGTAGCTGCCATTCGAGTTTCTTGCACTCTATGAGGTAGTTTTCCAGGAAGGCCACATGATCATCCTTCTCTGCTGGTGGGGAGATGCCCATAGATTCTAAAGACCAAAATTGTTCCAGATCGAATTCTTCATTCTTAGTAGATGACAGCGTGTGTAACAAGTTGACAACAGTGTCAGAGGGTTTGACAGAGGGGGTTTGCAATGGTCCAGATAAGAGGTAACCAAGCTTGGATGCTACAGCAGTTGGTCCCTGCCCACGGATGATCGTGTCTTCGACGATGTCCCAGTAGTGATCTGCTCCAATCAATAGAGATATGTCAAAGTTTTTATCCGATGTAATAGGATGAGCAAGTCTCAGTCCTTTGAGGTGGGGTATGTCTTGGATGTGTTGACGGAGATGATTTTGAAGAGGTGTGGTTATCTTGTCTACCACAAAGACACGTAATGGGATTTTCTCTCCATAAGCTGTTACAACATTGATAGTGGTGACAGGTAACTGTCTGCTGGCCGAGATTTGAGCTCCGAAGGCTGATAAGGAAATGGACTCACTCTCTGAAGACGGTAAACCAAGTTGATCGGCAAGGGCACGAGTGATAATGGAGCGTTGCGCACCTTCATCAAAGAGAATGTTGGCTTCACAACGGACATGGTCTGTACAGACCATGGACACAGCTGTTTTCAGTAGTGTGGTTTGACCACAACTTGTCGGGATACTAACTGGAGATACGGGATTGACCGGTGCAAGGGTAGCATGAACGGGTGATGCTGCTGGTTGTTGACTCTTGGTTTGAGGACTGAAGTTGGATCAGTGGGGGTCTCCCTTGGTGTATCTGAGCAGAGACGGGTATGATGTTTCCCTTTACATTTGTGACAACAGTACTTCGATTGGCAAACAGAAAGCCTGTGATTTCCCAGGCAGTTGAATTAAAGTCTCTCCCTGTTAACTATAGACCACCTTTGTTGACAATCACATGGCAATGGTATGCATGATGGGGGCCTTTGCAGTACGTGCACTTTTTTGTGGCTTTGGGTGGCTTGAATCTTGGGGGTCTGACTGGTATCCTCCAGTTTGTGTGAGAAAGGAGCCAGTGACTGTGGAGGAAGCTCCAGGAAGGGTTTCACTTGATGAATTTACAAGGACGCCAGCCTCAAGGATTCGGATCTCCTTAAGAATAGATTCTCTGAGTTGTTGAAATTTCCATTCAGGACTATCATGGTTGTGAGCCAGGTTTTTTTCTCAAAGCATGGGGTAGCTTTCCCAGAACAATTGGGACAAGGAGGTCCCCATAGTTGTCATGTGATCTTCCAAGTGATTCCAATCCCCTTACATGGTTTTCCAAAGTGTCATGGAATGGTTGCAAGCTTGCTAATTGATTAGTGGGACTTGCAAAGTCCAGGAGGGCTTGCATATGTGCGTTGATTATTTTGCTAGGCTGGCGAAAGCGTTCCTTCAGAAGATTAACAGCTTGTTCATAATTACTGTTAGTGAGGGGAAAACCAGCCACAGCTCTTGAAGCATCCCCAACAAGCTGAGCCTTGAGATAACTGAACTTCTGTGTACCCCCCCCCCCCCCCAAGGGTTGAGCTGGAATGAACTGCAGCATCAAATGAATCCCAGAATGTGAACCAGTATAGCGGGTTTCCCGAAAAGGTTGGAAGATTCAATTTGGGTGGGCGACTACTGTGGTTACCCAAAGGGGTTGGCTGAGAACTTGGTGTGTTTACTGGTGGGTCTTGTAGGGGTGGTTGTGTTGAAACTTGAGCATTTTGTAGAGTTGCTACAGGTTCTACTTGGCTACTTGTTGGGATCCCTGATGGTCCAGGAGTCGATAGAGTTCCCAGAGGGGCTTGTTGAATCTGTGAGTAGAGTACTACTACTGGGGTGGCGTATTCGGTGGAGGTTTCTTAACGGATACTGCATAGTGAATAAATCTACTTATCTGAGAAGACGTCTCGTCAATATCTTCCTGGATGACCTCCGTGTCGAAGATCTCCTTTTCAAGTTCGCCGGGTTCCTCGATCGCAGCAGCGATTTTTTCGTCTAGCCCGGTTAAAATGGTCTTCTTCCTCGCCAGTTGTTCGACGATATTCTTTAAGGATACAAGATCTATTTCACTTGGCGTTTCCTTTGCCATGATTTTAGTTGATTTCTTCAGTGTTTGTGTTAGATCAGCTCTATAGCCCGCTCGTGAGGCTTGAAGTTTCTGTAGAGATTCTGCCATGTATCCTGGTCATGGCACCAATAATATAAGTGTACGACGACGATAAGTGTAGAAGTAAATAAATAAACGCCTAAACTCAACACAGATTACAACAATGGCGGCTTTCGAAGTGAAACTTATGCAAGAGTGTCTGACCTCGTAGTCATGAGCGCATGACATGACGTTATGAAACCGCTGACCGCATAACCGCGTGAACTATAGTAATAATATGAGAAATACAATAATATTCAACTGTTCAGTGTTCCTATAAACTGTTCAGAGTACTATTCGGAATACTCTTCGACAGGGGAGTTTTGGGAGATTCGGGTTGATTTGGGGAGTTTCAGGTTGATTCAGGGAGTTTTGGGTTGATTCGGGGAGTTTCGGGTTGATTCGGGTTGATTCGGGTTGATTCGGGTTGATTCGGGTTGATTCGGGAGTTTTGGGTAGATTCGGGGAGTTTCGAGATTCGGGTTGATTCGGGTTGATTCGGGAGTTTCGGGTTGATTCAGGGAAATTCTGGGAGATTTGGGGACCTATAACCCACCACCCCACCCATCTCTAGGCTTAGCTACAAAAATCCCGAAAAATCGCGGAAAAATCTATCTGGATAATCTCAAAAAAAGTTCTAAAAATCTCAAATTTTAAATTTTAACGAAAAATCCCAAAAATGTTTTAAAAAATGTTCAAAATTTTTCCAAAAAATCTCAAAATTTTCTGAAAACTATCAAAAAATTTACGAAAAATCTCAAAATTTTTCCTAACTACAACAGAATTCTGGGATAGTTGAATGGTGAAACCGGGGCCATGAAGCCATGAACACTGAAGCCTCATGCCTCTTCACTCTTTATATAGCTTTATAAGCGCATGGAGTTTCTTCAATGCGCCTATAAAAAGCATTATTATTATTGTGGAAAGAAATGATGGTATATTTTTAAGCTTGGCAGAAATACAAGAAAGATATTATTCTGTCAGTGACACAAGCTACTCGGAAAAAAATTCCGAGTTCCCCCACACTTGAACCTAGTTATATGGCCTTAGCTCCCACAAGTCTCCTGTAGCTCAGTGGTAGAGCGTCCGACCGGTGTGCGGAAGGTCATAGGTTCGACTCCTGTTGGGGGAACTCGGAATTTTTTTCCGAATAGCTTGTGTCACTGACAGAATAATATCTTTCTCATTATTATTATTATTCTGATCTCTAAATATTCTTTTTACGCATTTTACAGATTTTTTTTTTTCTAAAAATCTCAAAAAAATCCGGATTTTTGTAGCTAAGCCTACCCATCTCCTTAGTTGGGATTTCCTTATATCTCTTTATTTTCTGTCGCTTCCTTCATTGTGGTATTTTCAATGTAATACAACATCAGCAGGGTGCAAATTTAACATTCTCTACTTTGAAGCTATGGAGGAATTGTGGCTGCAGGGTTTTTTCAATGGATTTTTTTGCTTCAAGCACTAAGCACTCTGAAAATCACTGTTTGGCCTTATAAATCAACAGTTTTTCCTAAAAGATCCATGTTTATGTTGTGGTTTACATTGTAAATTTATTTTTGGTTTAAACATTTTCAAACCAGTTTGAATTTTATTTTCCTTTGTTTCAGATTATGGTCATGAAATTAGACAAAGGAAAATAAAATCAAACTGGTTTAAAAATTTTAAACCAAAAAAATTTGAACCACAACATTTACATTAATTTTGTTAGTTGCGGTCCGATAAAAATTTGGTAGCAACTGCCGATTCATGGGCTGTTTATACAAATTTTTGAAAAAGTGTCACTCGAAATAAGCCATTGAACCATTGCATCAACTTGTAAAAATTGTTTCCATAAAATTGCTCAAACCAATCTTCTCTTGTGTAGTGCATGTGCCTCTCAAATAGGAAGGAATAGCAATTATTTGTTTAGAAAATTCCTGTAACATAAGACAGAGGATGTATTTTGAAACGAAACGAAAACCAAAATTGTTCCGTGGCTGATCGTGATGGAAAAACCCATTCACTGATCGATGTCTGTGGTTTCTGTGGTTTAAGATCTCTCATGTGATTGGTCACAATACAACATTCCAGACATAATTTTTTGGCGTTCACGCTTTATTATTTTGACTGTAATAATATGAAAGGGAATCTCTACTTTTTTTAGCCGATTTTTTGAATGGAGAAATTTGCAAAGAATCAATGTAAGGAGAGGCAAAATGCTTGGCGCTAAAAGTAAGTAAGAATTTAAAAACGAAGAGGCGAAGACGACACTTGGTGAACTTGCTAGTCAGTAGTGTGTTCTGAGAACAAGAGTTGAGCTTTGAAGACATTGTTCATGAATTATTTGAAAATCTTGCCAAATCCAGCTCAAAGCAACATGACTCGGTTGAGTTCCTGCTTTTCTTAGAGTAGAGTAGAGTAAATCTTTATTTAGGCAGGGTGACCCATTCAGCTCTTAATAAAGATATACAATGAATTCTTAATATTGTAGGATTCCTGGAGTGAGTTTTTTGCTTTTTAATTAAAGTATATATTTTTAGCATTAAAGTGCCTATAACCCCAAAAAATTTTATTCGCTTAAATAAATTACATGTAATTCGAAAGTATTTCTGCGAAAAAAAATTTGGATTTGGTTTGAATCCTCGATTTTATATGCTCTGTTTGAAGTCAAGCTTGTCTGTTCCAAGACCGCGTATAGGGAGTCTGGTGCCGAATGACGTCGACCCAGTAATCGCACAATGTAACGCCTCTGTCATTTCTCTGCATTTATCTGGGATAATTGAACATAAAAAGATCATTTCTATGTCTATGAAGAGTTTTGTTTCGAAATTGTGCGTTCTTCATCTATCGGAGTTCAACGTTAAGTTAAGTCCAACGTTAAGTTTCGATTCGGATTACTCCGAAATAAACTTTATTCCTGAAGTAGAAATCGAACAGCAATCAAGAACGTGTGTTTTACAATACGGTATGGCATACCGCAATCAATACTTCAAGCAAGCATTGAGTAAGATATTTTCTCGGATGAACTGTAATGGACAACTAAATGCGAAAAGGAGGTCAAAGCGAACGAAGAGCTGAAAGAAAAGCTCAAAGGACCGCTTTGATAGCACTGAAGAAGTCAGTCAATGGTAAGCAATTCTTGTCACCTAATAATATAATAATAATACTCCATACGCGAGCGTATAATCATTTATATTTTTGCTTTTAAATGAGTATGTGTTTTTGTAAAGCAATGGTTATTCTGTTAAATATCAGCTTTTCACATTTAGAGGGTTTTAGTTTTTACAACAGCTAAGCAACTGTCGCAGTTTTTCTCGCTTTTTTCTGACGCAGATGTCTCAATATCAACTGCTGTTTAGCGAGGTTACAATTTACCATATACCATCCAATAAAGGCCTGTTTTGGCTCAGTTCTTGGTCCATGCTTTTAAAGTTCGTATATCGATAGTTTATAGAGAAGTGTATTGACAGTTGCTTGAGACGCAGTCAAGAAATACATGTAGTCGATGCGATTGAAAATCGGCTTGCTCTGCGCGGCTTTGTTCGGAGCCTGGAAATTGAAGCGTAAACTGAAACAAGCTGAAAGGAAACAACCGACATCACTACAGTTTTGACTTCCTCAAACATTTGTAGTTGCTACTCTAAATAACCACCATAGTGAACTAAGTAAATTTTGAAGTAAAAAACCGTCAAATAAAATGACTTTTTCTTCCTCGGTAAGCGAAGTGGGTATGTTCCCACGGTGGTCCGCATTAATGTTACGATGAGTATAACGGTTTATTTATATTCGCACTGCTTATTTCCCGGCCTCAGAAAAACTTTTTGGAGTTCAAATATTTTGTCATTTTATAACTATTTTATCCTTCGAAAGAAATTCGTCTTTGACTTTCATCAATATTCCCGAATTGCTTCGCAGGAAGAAATGTTTTAAACACCATTACAGATGCGCGTGTTTCCGCACTACTTATTTCCCGGCCTCAGAAAAAAAGTTTGGAGTTCAAATATTTTTGTCATTTTTCCTATGTTATCCTTCGAAAGAAATTCGTCTGAGTTTCATCAAAATTCCTGAAATTGCTTCGCACGAGGGAGATACAGATGTGCGATACATGAACGCTCGGATTCCACGCTCGAGCTACTGAATTTCATGGGCTGACATTTCTGGCTATCTTTTAAATAGCGATGGTAGAGATAGGTTCTCGGTAAAATTTGGTCGAATTGCTAGTTTGCTTCGACCGGGTTAAATAGCCTTTGGAAGTCGGCTTGCTAGCCGGTGCACGGACAAATTACAGAGTTATTGATCAATGGCTCTCGCAGTCCCACTTTACTTCGCTCGTTTGAGTTTACAAAATCCACCGTCTTTGTTCGTATATTCTCGACGATCTCTATAAATGGTATAGTATACCTTTCTCTAAATCTGGGGTGTTGCTGCAACGGCCAACAACGCACCTGGAAGGCATTTCTACTACACATTTTTCGAATGTGTATCACATCTTCCTGAAGGAAAATGAGTGGACGGGAAGGATCCAAGGATACTGGGTTTACGTCACTAGCCGCTAAACTCATTCCCAGTCAAAAACGCGGTCGTGAACAAAAGAATGGAGGCGTTTTTTGGTGACTTTGCCGGGGCACAGAAAATCGAGATTTCAACCGAATCCCAAAAATTTCTTCGCAGAAATACTTCGAATTACATGTAAATTTATTTAAGCGAATAAAAATTTTGGGGTTATAGGCACTTTAAACGTTTTTGGATCATAATAAAAATATTTGTAGTGTTTTGCCCAAAATAAATTAACCAGTTCTTATGAATCAAGCAAAGAAACATATCATAAACATTCAATTGTCTCACAACAGTTATTTTCCTTCTTTCATTTGTGATCGATTCAAGCCAACAAAGTGCTGTCTCCTTCAATTATAGGGCTCGCTCTCGTTTTAACTATATGAAGATAATTGCAAAAAAAATAACATGGTCCTTGGCTTCTCTTTTCAAACCAAAGGAGAGAGAGGAACTCCCATGTAAAGAGATTGTGCTTTTAATTTAGTGGTTGTCTTGGCACCTTTGAAATAAATGTGGGCATGATCTTTGGAGAAATTATGACAACAGAACGACAAAAGAACAAGATTCAAAATTTTCTGACAACAACCCTTACACTTTTATATGTACATGTAGGCTCCCTCAGCGCCACAGTCATGAAAACACTCAATATGGCTACATGTATGTTCATGCAAAACTTTTCACCTAGGAGAATACTTCCTTAATTTAATGTAATTTTCTATAACTATAAGCTTACCTCTATAGTTTCGCTAGTAACTTTTCATCTCATCACATATTTCGAACTTGAATTTGTCGTAGTTTCTTCTGTCTATAAATACTCTAAAATTATTACCAAACTGTAGCCAACATTACTTGATGGAAGGTATTCTTCCTGTGGTTTTCCCGACGTTTCTGCAGCGAAGTTAATACGGTAACACACTGGCTGAAATGGCTTCTCTGATTTTCTGGGGAGGCACTACATCACGGGCGACGATCGGGGATGAGAAAAGCGAGTCTAAAAATATAACTGGTCAGCGGGCGGAAGCATTCAATGCTTGATGTAGAGACCAATCAATGTGTCTGAACCCGTTCTTTGTGTTTCAACGTCAACCGGAGTTGTCAGAACCCGAAATCGCCAAATACTGCGCCACATAAAATAACAAGCAATTCTATATAATCATGTGAGTGTATGACTTACTCTGACTGTTATATTAAACAAAGGAATTGTCGAGAAAAATATTTTTCGGTTTTCAAGGCTTGCGTGACGGAAATATGCATTGTCCCTTCCGGCTGTCAATATTTGGCGGGCTTTTTGTTTGTTTTACGCAATGCACTTGTACATTTGCCGGTAAAATTTGCCATGGAGAAAGGGATTCGAAGCCTTCGTTGAGAGATTTAGAGATCGATTTTTTTAAGAAAAGCTCGCTGGCTTTTCCGTTGAAGCACTTCGAATGGAAACAGAGTAGAATTGGAAGATATTTTGGATACATTTCAGTTGTTAAACTCTTCGTGTTACGTCCACACAGAGAGTCATTCAAAGAGAAAAACCACAAGAGATTTTCCCAAAATGGTACGTAATTTTTTGATAACTGATTTTTGAAGTCGAATTGTTCTATTGTCACTCTCGTGATTGGGGGGAATAGTCTTGGGAATCGAACAGGGAACAGTGGCTTTAGATTAACATAGAGTTTTTTATTTGTTAATTGCAAGGTAATCTTCTCCCTAAGGGACCGTTCATTAATTATAGGTCAGGGGGGGCGGAGAAAAATTAGGGGGGGCCTTGAAAAAATTACAATAAGAAAGGGGGGCTTCCAAAAATATTTTGGTCTGATGAAGGGGGGGGGGGGGGGGGGGGGGGGTGGGGGGGGGGGGGGCGGGGGGGGCCTTGAAAAAAAATTAAAGTAGTTTTTAAATCATCTTTTATTCCATTCCATTATTATTTTATTATCAACACATAAGATCATCACAATAATACCAAACAAGTTTGTGTTCATTCTCCGACAAAGTTTGGAACCATGACCATACAGACTTTGAAAGAGTTTGAAAGATAAACATTTTGGAATATTGTATTCATGTTACGGAAGGAAGGATGACTGGATACAGAGAATTTCAAGTCATTTGTTGTTCAGTGGAGTTGTTGACCAAGGCGGGCATAATAAATTGTGATTCTGGACATCGCTTTTTAAACGCTTAAAGTATGTAATATACACCACGCTTGTTAATTTTAGATGCATTTTGAATTTCAAATTCAAAATTTTCCCGGGGGAGAATACCCCCTGACCCCCCTAATTGGCTCACGCTTACGCATTAGCCCCCCTCCTCCACTCTAAAATCTGCGCGGGCCTTGGCTGGACATAAGAGTGAATAAACATTGAACGGCAAACTGATCCTTACGGCTGAGAAAAAGAACGAAAACAAGAAGAAGGGCTGTAGAAGGTTTGTGCTTCAAACCGAAATATCGGGCAATATATATTTCATTTTTAAATTTTCTTCTTCTTGTTTTCGTTCTTTTTTCTCAGCCGTAAGGATCAGTTTGCCGTTCAATGTTTATTTTCTCGAGTACAATTTACTGATCCAGGTCTACAACAGATCCGGCACAATTCATCGGTTCAGTTGCTGTGGTTTTACCTCCCTCGGTGTTTTCATAAGAGTGAAGACGAGGAGGAGCCTGACATTTATATGATCCCACAAACAGTCACAAACATGGTCTGTTAGAGTAGCTGGTAGACTTTCAACTTTCACTCTTCACTGAAGATAGCTGTTCTTTTCTTCTGGGTTTTAGATTGTGGGAAGCTGCGGGCGGGGAGGGGGAGGGGGGTTCTGAAATATATCTCGAGACAATTTTCCTCCGCCCCCCCTGACCTATAATTAATGAACGGTCCCTAAGTGACCTTTAAACTTAAACCGGAAGTCAGAGACATTCATTGAAAACTTTTTGATTTCAATCTTTTCTTTGCCAGCACCACCTGTATTTGAAAACAATCGTGGAAATGTGCCCATACAGTTTTTTTGGCAATCCGTTTTTAATTTCCAGCAGTGAAACTCTACATTGTCTACATGGATCTACAAAGGTTGGTACATGTATTCAGTATTAACAGATTATTATATTTTTAAAGAGACAAACAAGAACATTTAATTTAGATTCATTTGAAACATATGTCTGCACACTGTTTTGGTTTTTGCTTGTTTGCTATTTTGACTGAAACACTACAAGCGTTAATTTTTCGTTCTCTAACAAATTTTGCAGTAAAATGTATAGGTGCGGGGGAGGGGGGTGGGGTGGTGAAAATCCCCTGGAGGTAGAGTAGACGAAGAATTCCTGGTCAGTTCTCCTCCAAAAGTATAGACTATTGGGTATTTCGCCCTGATTAAGCGCCCTCAAATCATTGTTTTTAATTTTTAATAAAGAAATTTATATGCCATTTTTTAAAATTTATCAGGATGCGAGAGGAAGTTGGACTCCAAAAAGTAACAATGTACACGACTATGCAACAAAAAACAGAATTCGTTTGCAAAATTCTAGAAAGTTGGATTGTCCTGCCACCATGCAAATCAGATGCATCAAGGTGTACAACGAGTACTACATTGATAAGGCAATGTGCCCGACAGAAAATAGCATGGCTATGGCTAGGAGGGCCGTTCTCAAACAAATAAATGAGAAATCGAAGAGTGATCCGGAATTCAATTTCCGTATTTCGACACGCTTCTATGTAAAGATTCCTCTAAGCTCCGCCCATTTTAACCACCCTGTTGGTGAATCGTCAACAATTGGACAATACGTTGATAGACGTATAGTGGAAAAAATATACGAACTTGTCAACCGGAATATCACCAACATCTCTGAGTTAAAAAGGTTTCTTGACCAGTACGTTGACAATGAGTTATTTCCTGGTTTGCCCGAAGAAAGACGACCAAAGAAAACGAATAGAAGATACTATCCTTGTCGCCAGGACTTGCGCAATTATGTTGCCAAGGCGATTTCAGCCATGAAATATTGCGATGACGACCAGGAAGCGTTAAAGAGGAAAATCCAAGATTGGCAAACTAGTTCTCCGCAAAGCAGGTTCTTTTACCGAACCAGAGACGCTGTTGTCAACAAAGACGAAAAACCAGGTTCTGTTGAAGAATCTTTTCTCTTTGTCCATCAAGAGCCATGGCAACAACGATTGCTGGAAAGATATGGGAGCGAACTCGCCTTGATGGACGCCACGTACAAGACTACCATGTACGCCATTCCCCTGTTTTTTGTGTGCGTGCATACCAATGTTGGATACAAGGTCGTGGCTGAATTCATGTGCCAGTCAGAAGATCAAGTCTCTATAAGTGAAGCACTGGCCATCATCAAAGGGTGGAACCCAACATGGGAATCCAGCCTACTTCATGGTCGACTATTCCAACGCAGAAATAGGTGCCCTGGAAGAGCAATTTCCAAAGTCCCTAGTTTACATCTGTGATTTCCACAGAGTGCAAGCGTTACAGCGTTGGTCAAAGGCAAAGAAGAACGGCCTTTCTTCCCCAGAACAAGAACTATTTCTTGAGCACATGAAGACCATCGCCTATGCTCGTACAGAAGAGGAATTCGACAAGCGGGTGAAAGTGTTGACAGAGTCACGGCTGTATAAAAACAACGCAAACTTGCAGAGCTATGTAAAGAACACTTGGCTATCCTGCAAAGTTCGTTGGGCACAGGCTTTCCGAAAGCAACAGGTGACGAACATAGTTAACACCAATAACGGAACTGAGGCGCAAAATAAGTTATTCAAGTACGAATACCTTCCACGATCAATTGACAAATCGGTTTATGGCATAGCTACAATGCTGGTGGAGTCATTCATTCCTGATTCCCACACAAGCTATCTGGAAAAGAACTTAAAGTTTAGTGATGCATACAGAAGCTTCGATCCCAGGGTACCTACGTTCCTTCATAACCGACCACGGCAGTTCGTCAAACATTGTTTGGATTCTAGATATGCAGCTGGCGAGTACACTGAAGATGATGTCTCCTCGATCAACTTTCAAAAAGGCGTATTCAACGTGAAGAGCGCAATTAATTCAAAAAAGAAGCATCTCGTCGATTTTACGGTTCCAAGTTGTAGTTGTGTTTCTTGGCAGAAAAGTCACTACCCTTGCAAGCATTTCTTTGCAGTGTTTGCGCGCTACAGTGAGTGGGGATTCGATTCACTGCCCGATCAATACAGGAACAGTGTCTTCATCACTCTTGACACCGGGCACCTGGTAATAAATCGACCTGACAGTAGCGCACAGAAACCGAGCTTGCCACATGGGACAAGTGATGTTACAGCGTCGCCCTGCAACAATCTTGGGTCAGGTAACTCCTCTGGCAATGAATTGATGGACTGGGAATGTTCAGAAGTGCAATCTGAGGAAAAGACGCACTTCCAGCCCCCCAACAACTCCAGTAGTGCCGCCCCAGTTGTTTCGGGTGCAAATTTGAGGAAACGTTTCCTTGACAACATCGACATTGTGAAGAATACCGCGTATATGGTAGATGACGTAACTGCAATGTCAGAAGCTATAAAGCAGTTAGAGAACATTCATTTGCTGTTGCAGAAGAGCTGTTCATCAGTTAACGGTATTCCTCTCAGAACCAGCCCCATCAAGAAGAAACTAAAGATAACCTCCACAAAGTATCACCAAGTGTTCCACTCGAAGCTGCCACCAAGACGGCGTTGGAAAAAGAAGATTCCAAAGACTGAGGTTGTGGTCGTTGAAGATAGCAATGACGATGTTGATGATGTTGCATCTAAGAAAAAGGTAAGCTGCATGTTAATTTGTACATGATATGACATTGGTCAGTCATCGAATGGTGTTCATGTTGAGATTGAATTCGATAAGTTGACTACGGACAATATTTTTTTTTCAGGCAACGGACCATGTCATTGTGGACTTGCTTGCAAGTAGTGACAGTGAGCAGGAAGCTATATCTCAGGACGATGATGCTAGCGGCATCCCGCATGCTGATCCTGAAAAGTCAAGGTCAGACTACCTATCATTTTTCTTTGTGATTAAATACTCATACACACGGCAATAATTCTTTTTTCCCCATTTAGTAGGAATGGCAGTGCTGAATCGCCAGGGAAACAGCTAAAAGGTGATCCCACCACGAGGCTGTTAAATGCTGGTAAAATGGGCCTGGAGATGACCGACATCATGTTCCAGGTTGGACCCGCAAAATTGACAGTTTCTGACCTGTGGACTTTGATTCCTCCAGAGGTGCAAAGAGACATCAAAGAGTTACCCGTGCAATACCGGGATTTCAGCCAGGTTGGCTTATGGACAAGGTGCATAATTTTATTTCATTTGATTTCTTTTCATTTCGTTTCCTTTCATTTTATTTCATTTTATTTCATTTTATTTCATTTTATTTCATTTCACCTTCATGATGCCTCAAAGCGCCCACAGTAACGCCTTTTTAAAAACGTATTTTAAACATGAGTGTCTTTTTTTCATAAAGGCCGTCGAAGCAGTCCTGTGGCGCCTCACTCTAATCCATAATGATCTATTTGTCGCTGACACAACGATGGCCGAGATTGTACAACGCCGTTCTAGCATTCGCTTGCTGTGGTCCGGAGAGAACTTCTCACATATCTCGAAAATATTCATCCCGATAAACAAGTCTGGCAATCACTGGACTCTTCTGGTGAGTGGCTTAAAACAGTAATCCTTTTAAAGCCTTTTGGAGCTTTGAGGGTGGAACTGATCCAAAATAGGAAAGCATTACAGTTGAGAACCTTTTTTCAAACTAATCGGTGTAATCAAGAGAGGACGATCCCCCATATATGATAGGAGACTGATTCCCCCATATACTTCCCCCTTAACCTTCTCTTAGATCATCTTCTCTTATCTCCTTCTCTTTTATAGCAATGCGTTAATCACTCCTTTCTTCTTCCGTTTAAAGGTTTTAGATCGATCCAGGAAAACCAGATATTACTTTGATCCCATGAATGGGACTGTGCACACTATTTTAAGCAGCAACTCGGCTCGCAAGACAAAACTGGAAGGATTGATCAATGACATCAGGTGATGAACATTATAAAATTTTTTGGGAAATCTCTCGCATTTCTATTTCGGTTCGAAAATACATTGAGGGCAAAAAAACGGATAACGAAAATAGCATTTTGTGATTCAGTGTTACTAATCCAACGATTTTTTTTAATTCTGCAGTGTCGCTGTTGACCTTAAAACTGCATGGAATTGCAAGTCATGGCCGTGTGTTGAACCATTACATTACACACAGACTGATGGTTATAACTGTGGCGTGATTGTTTTGTCTTGTAAGTAACAAAACAGGTCGTGGTACGGCATTCCGCATGCGCCTTGGTTTTCAGTATACAAATATATTTTTTTAATTTAATTATTCCTTTTTATAGTCTCACCTATTTTTGTATATATGTTTTTATTTTTCATTTTTCCATATTCTTATCCATCGAAGGCTGTAGTCTGTTGTCTGACAGACGAAAGCTTTTTTAGTGTGCATAGCCAGATAACTTACCTTATTCTTACTAATTTTCGCGCGTACTTAATTTCGCGAAATCGACAGATCCGTATTTCGCGAGGCTTTAATTTCGCGATTTCAGAGATAAAAGGGCTCAAAGGCTTTAAAATTTTACGAAAATATCGTCTTTATTTTCGCGTTTTTTGCTACATCGCGAAAACGCGAAAATTAATACTCGCGAAACTAAGTGAGAATAAGGTACTAAATATTTTTTGTTCCGTTTATATAGTTTGCTCGATGCTTATGTGAAGGGTTAGATGTCAATGGAAACTTCAATGTGGCAATGGAAAGGGAAAGAGTAACGTCTATTGTATTTGGCTCCTGTTATGATGACCTTCACGAGTACGTTTTGATGGTGGCGAAAAACAACTGCAATTTTTCTTTCACACAAATAAAAACACGTTAATTTTTTTCATCTATTTTTTCACCTACAGGAGGAATACAGCTGTCTGCAAGGTTTGCAAAGACGATGACGGAGAGGATTGGCTTGGCTGCGATGCCTGTGGGCAATTTTTTCACGCCAGTTGCTTGAAAGTGCCTTTTGCCGAGTCCTTCGCACAATATTTCACCTGCCCTTAAAGGGGCGTTATCATGAGCATTACTTTCGAAAATTCAAAAGACAAATGAGACAAATTTATATCAACGGAAACCGAAGAAATAATCACACACTTTTTTGTGTCTGCTACATTAGTGTACTGAAGCTATACAAGGAATGCTATTATGAGTTTACCCATGCAGGAGCGTTTTTCTATCTTTTTGTCTTGGGAAAATCACTAAAAACTAATTGCGGTTTGCTGTCGCTGTCGCTGTCCCTTCGAAAATTTACTGGATACCTTCCTCTTGATTTTCTAAGCGCATTTCATGTGTGAGCGAAGTTACTTAGTTTCAGCCGGTTGTCAGTTTTAACCAAAAAAGTAGCAACAAGATCCTCGTGATAGGAGGCTTTCTTCAGGCTTTCTTTCTTGATTTTTTCAGCCAGCAACAACATTGCATACATAATTTTAGGTAGGTGTCCCCTATTAGTAGAGGGCTTTCCCTCAGCTAAAACATTTACTGACACATTAATGAAGTTTTTGGCCAAAATCTGATTGATTGATTGATTGATTGATTGTTTGATTGATTGACATTAATTAATTACCATATAACTTGTATGTCCTATATTTTTATTTGTATAATACCAATATTGAAACATGTTGACTGTGCATGACGATATTTAGGTGAGCATCCGAGCACCGCCTTAGAGTCGCGTTATAAAGTAAAATATATCTTTTTTTCTCGACAATTCCTTTGTTTAATATAACAGTAAGAGTAAGTCATACACTCACATGATTATATAGAATTGCTTGTTATTTTATGTGGCGCAGTATTTTGGCGATTTCGGGTCTGACAACTCGGTTGAAACACAAAGAACGGGTTTCAGACACAATTGATTGGTCTCTACATCAAGCATTGAATGCTTCCGCCCGCTGACCAGTTATATTTTTAGACTCGCTTTCTCATCCCCGATCGTCGCCCGTGATGTAGTGCCTGATTTTCTGGCCATAATAAACGTCGCCAATGCCTCCAAAACCGACTGCTGACCAATAAAACTGCAGTCCGTGGTGAAAACAATAGCTTTTTTTACAGTTTTTCACCACTTTTTACCGTGGTATTTGTAAAGAAATTTGACTCGAATTATACCTCTTTTCTCCGCAAGTCTGGCTGAGATTTTTCTTCGAAAATGCCTTATTTTGATTTGACAACAAATGTTACAGAAGTGCCCACCGATTTTCATAAGGAAACGACGGACTTACTTGCAAAGCATTTGGGAAAACCAAGTTCGGTAAGTGTCGGAATGAAGGGGTCACTTATTTACATGTCAAACTCATGTCACACAGGCTTGAGTGGTCAGTGTTTATACTATTAAATTTAAAGCAATATATTGAGATCAGTATCGAGACGATCGAACTACAGACTTACTGTAACGGTTGAGATTTGGTCCACTACTGACTAGTATCTTTATCTCTATGATGGTTCAATAAAGTTTAAACTAGGGGTTCCATATTGGAAGTGAAGTGCTGCCACATTTGTAATCCTTTAATAAATGAATTTCATTATCATCGTTGGTTTGGGCTTCTTGTAGTTATCGTGGTTCATATCTCTGAAGGGATACTGTACCCCTGATATACGTGAAACTTATAAAGATCAAAGGTTGTTGGAGATTTGTTTAAAAGAGAACGTGGTTTTGTAGCAAGCTTAATATTTGTTTATAAAGAGGCTATAGACCCAAAGGTCAGTTCATGTTCTGAGTTGTACGCTATAGAAACAAGGCGGCTTGGTAATAAAACAAGAAATTTCAGGGAAATTATAACCGTGCAATATTAAAGCTAAGAATTAATTTCTTGGTTTAAAAGCTTTCACGGATGCCGCACTTTTAATATAATTTCATAGTCACACGAGTTACATAAATATCTGATGCTTGCGTGACTACAGTATATTAATAGCCAGCTGGAAATACACGTAAACAAAACTACTGTATCATATAACGCGCAAAGGTCAACACACTTCTCTGCTCATCCATTGTTCGACGGTGCGAAACGTCTGTTTAAAATTTATGCCTAGAAATGAATATTCCACAGGTTTTAACTCACATACCCGTCTTTGTAATGGCAAATCTACTTCCTTGGTCAGGGCTTTTTCCTTGTGCAAATATTATAAAGATACGTTTTTAAAGTATTTCATTGCTAAACTCAAGAGTTAAATTCTCTGCACTTACTCATATAAGTTGGTCTATTACTTAGTTAGGAGAATTACTTCATTTCCAATTTCTCTTGTCTGTGAGCAGTTGATTGTAGCATAATGCATCGCTAACACAGTCACAGAAATGAACTAATCGATACAGGCACCTGCTCTAGCTCTCCTCGAACGAGTTGGCGGAGTGGTGCTACGACGAATGGAGGCACAGGGTGAATCACCGACAACAACAAAAAACAGACCAAAATCATGACCCGGGCTAGCCTCCAGGCTGCCTGGTTAACAATGTCACGGTCACGCAAGACCCTTTCGTGCAATAGCATCTCAAAACAGCCGAACTATCTTTAGCAAATCCTTATAATAACAAAGCCAGCATCTGGTAGTGACAGACACTACAATGTCATAGCCAGATTTAGCACACTATTTTGCAACTGCTGTGGTATAAATTTGTCTTTGCTTTCCAAATATTTAATTTTCGATATGATTCAAGTTAATAATAATAAATAATAGTGAACACAAATGAAAAATTATCGTAGAACAAAGGAGCATGCAACTCAACTGATAAAGGAATAACTTGGTATCAGTTACGAAGTATTAACAATGCAGGCTTGTTTATAAAGAGGCTACAGACCCATGCTACAGTTCATGCATGCAAAACAACAATAGAAATAGTCGTCACCAATCAGAATTTTCACGCAGAGGGGACTGGGTACTGCTAACAACATCCACCTTCCAGAAATCCAGAAATCGAGTCTCAGAACAGAATTAGGAGGTTGCCCTGTGCGGGCAGCAAATACATGTTAATTGAGTCATGTGTGGTGGTTTTTTGTCATCTGGGCTGTTTAATTTTTGCGAGATCACAAATTCAGCCTCTGGCCGAAGAAAGAAGAAGAGGAGTCTGATCTCGCAAAAAAAAAAAAAATGCCTTAAACAGCCGGGATGACAAAAAACCACCAGACATGACTCAATCGACATGTATTTTAAACTTAATTGAACCACAGAGATCAAGATGACTCTTAAATCAGCACTAGTGGACCAAATCTCAACAGTCACAGTTAGTCTGTAGTTTGATCGTCTCGATAATCTCCATAGTATAAACACTGAACACTCAAACAGAGGATGGCATGGTCTGCCTAGTCGGACAATGGCCGACCAAAATTTGCCAATGTCCGATGAAATCCCAACTGTGGTCGGACACAATGTCCGGACGATTTTTTTGGCCTTCGTTTAGAATAAAATGCATTTAGCATTTGCATTGGAAGGCCAACAAAATCGTCCGGACAATGCGTTAAATTAGCAGGTTCGCTCATCAAGCAGTACTGTAATATGATGTCCGACATGTGTCCAAGTCGGACACAAGTCGGACATGTATCCTTTCAAGAAAAAAATATTTGCAGCCCTGTCCGCCTGTGGAATAACTGGCGCCCTCCCCTGCCATGCAACGCTACATGCAGCGGTACACTTTGGAGAGTGTAGCGTTGCGTGACAAGAGAGAGGGATCGAGGTGGGGGAGGGGAATAGAATTTTTTGTAGAGGTGTGTCAGCCTGGCTCTCCAAATCCTGACCCAATTTCAGACCAAAATAGGTATTTTCCATACCTATTTTCAGACCTGGCCTCATTATTTTTTTCACATCCTGACCTTTGAATTGCCCTTGAGCACATCCTGTTCCACCACTGATTTGTAGGCCTGGGCCTTACAATATTGTTGCAGCATACCAGTCTCCCATCATGTAGTTTTTAAAGGTTGAGTCAAATTGCATTGAAGAACCAAAAACTACCTAGTAGTTTCTTGAATATGAATAAGTAGCTGTTACTACACAAAAAGACCTGGAAGTCATTTTCAAAAGTCTACAACATTTTAAAACATGGCTACCAGTACACTACAGTACAAGGGACTCAGGTGTCAAGTGGAACGAAAGTTCTGTTCCTCTCTCCCGCCACTATTTTTAATTTTTGACTTTTATTTAACTGTAAGATTATTTGTAAATTATCATGGCGAACTCATTAAACTAAACTAACTAAACACTCCTGCATGAAAAACAAAAAAACTCTGAATTATGTTATCAAGTTTATTGGCTTAAAAAGGCTAGATTTGTCTGTTAATTTTTAATTTTTTATGGTAAGTACTCTATAACTTGTATTGTATAGGTGGTTGGAGTTCATGTCAATGCTGGCGCCAAATTGACATTTGGAGGGACAGATGATCGACCAGCTGGCATTATCAATTTGTATTCAGCAGGTTGCCTTGGACCAGAGAAAAACAACTCTTTTTCAGCAGCCATTACTGAACAACTTCAGAAACAGTTGAAAATCCCAAGTGACAGGTAGGTACCATTTTGAGTTTTGGTATCAACATACTCAGTGCAGTTGATTTTCATATTATTTCATTCATATTAATCACTTAGCATTCTATCACTTTCATGGGAACATATGAACTTTATCGTGAGTAGTCAATTATTGACCTTGCTCCCAATTTGTAGCCTCATTGCTCAGTTCATAGACTATGAGCAGTCCCTCATTTTTCTCAGACAGGAGAGCACGCGAAAATCACCTCAAACGAGGAGACGCGACGTGAGGCGGCAAGAAAAAGAGGGACTGCTCGTAGTCTACTCAGTCTACCATACCATTACCATAGCATGGGTTCAAATGCCGTTGAAGCCTTTTTCAGGCTTCTTTGCAAGGATCTGCAAGGATCATTTCTTCACTTTACATTCTATCCGCAGTTCATTATGATTTCATTAACATTCATCACTTAGCAGACTGCAGTTGGTTATTCTAAATGATGGAAAGTGGCTATTGGGACAGGCTACTCTCCAAACAAATTGTATCACTATCTAGAATAGGATGTTACAGATACATCAGTGTACCATCCTTAAACTGTGAGCAGTTTGTATTTTCGTTCAGGATTGTCTGCAAGCAAGAAATATTGAAAAACATGACATGTATTTTTTACCCCAAGTTTTTTTTTTTCACCACCACAATTTTTGAACCTGTAAAAGGTGAGCCTCTCTATGGGTACCTGCAGACTTCGATTTCGTCATGCTTTTTTAAAAACAAATTATTATTTTAAACAAGATCGTTGTTTCTGTATCAGTAATTTTCGGTAACATTTCATGCATTTGATATTTTCTATCTGACCAGGATGATTTGTAAATCCGAGATCATCGTTTATAATGGCAATCGTTGCGACTTCGATTTCATTGGAAATACCCATACAGAGTCTCAAGTCTCTCAAAGGTCGTAAAAGGCTGCTTGTAATTATTTTTTCAAATTCTTTCAGTGCTCAATGCAACTCGTTTACAGTAATTTATAATTTTCATTTACATTATTCCTTGAAGGTTTTGATCTTTTTCCATGACATTGCAAGAACCCACTGTGGCTTCAATGGCAAAACCTTAGCAAGCTAAGAAGCCGTCTCCTGTACCAAGAGAGGATGATGCGAGAGAAGCATTTCCTCATACAATGGGTCTCTTCCAATGAATCAGTCCATAGCTGAGCTATTTCAATAACATTTAAATACTTGATTGGTCAGTTTGAGTAACATGATGTCAGAGCTCTTTTCTGTACACAGATGGAATAAAAAATAGATAAAAACAATGAAGGGTTGTTATTTTACCAGTGTTCAAGTCCCGGAGAGCAGGAGAGATGTGTGAAAGCCTGGGAGGGGTCGGCAAGGGGAGCAGTCGAGCAGACTCGTACCCAGTTCACTATTTATGTGTTTTGGGGGTGAGAGAAGATTGGGTACAACATTGGATTGAGGCGCGCAGAACTGTTGCCGCGTAGGAAAATCCACTCTCGTATCCAAACTTGTCTCACCTGGTCTCACCCCCTAAACACATAAATAGCGACTGGGTCGAATCTGGGAGGGGAGGGCTTAAATGTAAAACTATTAAACATAAACGAAACATTGTGATTAACCCTCAAGGTACCAGAATTTGCACTGAAAAACGCATTTTTGGGTCACGGAACCCGTTTTCATGGTGCTGTCACCCGAAATTTGGTTAAACTTTGCTAAAAATGCCATTTGGAGAACTAGGGAAAGATGTTAAAAAAGTTTTGGGTGCAACTGTACAATTTTATCTTTGGCCAAAGTGCCTAGCTAAAAAAAAGAGGGAACTGAAAAATGAACCTGGAAGTATGTTGGGTGTGAGAGCCAAATTTGCCACTGATTTTTCAACAACAATTGAACAGGTTTTTTCCAGCACAACTCTGGAAGAATTAGATTTCCAAAATTGATGCACGGTTACAAAGATCCATCTTTTCTGCATCAGATGCGTGTCAAACTAATCTTGTCAGGCTAGGTGTTAATTGATGACGTCACAATGGCTTTGATGTGTGGTACCAAGGGTTAATTGTATGCTGTTGCAAGTTTATAAAAAATAAATCAATAAATAAACTTTATTGGCTTAATTTTTAACCTCATAAGCTTGCAAAAAAGAACGAGAACAATATTTCGCAAATGCAGACTGAAAAATACACGCATGGTTTATATGGCGACATGACGAATCGGTTAAAAGGTTGCTTTCCGGCTGGAGCCACGATCATGATCGATTTAAAAAATCGACAAAAACCTAGACAAGTGAGCAAACTTTGAATTGTAAAACTGATTTATTTCAGTTCTCCTACGCGTTTAACTAACAAGTTCGCCCCCACCTGATAGGAGTTCGCTCCCAGGAACTCTACTTGTGAAATTTATTCCGTATTTATTCTTAGTTCGAAGTCTAAGAAGTCCGCATTTCTCTGCATTTAATATGCTGAATGAAAACTATCGTGCATTCATCGTGTCATGCATAGAACTTTCAGAACGTGTCGAAACTAAAAGCGATTTTAACTCTTTATCAGGGTTCCATTAATTTTGGAAGTAAGCGGCTTACCATGGTGGAATAGGCGGCTGTGACCAAGAAAGGGGCCGCAAGGCCCCTTTTTGCTAGGGGGGAGGGGGTATGGGGGCATGCCCCCTTCCCTTGAAAATTTTGGAAATGTAGAAGCTCGGAAATGCAATTTCCAGCATTCTGGGAGTCAAATCTAGTGCTCTATATGACAATCGTTTGGTCTGAAACTCTCATCGAATTTGAACCAGACAAATTTTTCTTGAGAGTCTGTTTGAGTTTTCTCTCGTTTGGCCGTCGATGAGAGTTGAAGATAACTCTCATGATCTAGACTACGAGTAGTCCCTCATTTTTCTCAGGGATTGAGCGGGCGAGCGTGCGTGGAAATCACCTGGGCACTAAGATGCGGGAGGTGATTTCCACGCGCGTGCTTGCTTGATCCCTGAGAAAAACGAGGGACTACTCGTAGTCTAAGCCAACTCTCATCCTCCTGATATACTACACACTGCATAAAATGAGTCAGTTTGAGTTGCGTGGGGTCAGGGGAACTAAGAGAATTAACTACAACCAACTTGATTAACTGGTTTTCTACAGTACAAAAATCGTGTGATATTTAATTTGTGATAGAGCTTTCACATTGTAAGGTAAGCTTATAAGGGGTTTAATATCCCGGCTATAAGTCATGGGCTTTTACAACTTCGAAAGGGGTTTTGGGTGTGGGCCTCATAAGCCGAATGAGCGGATAAGAAACAAATCGCAGCTGCAAATGTCAGCATAGACACCCGTTAATTTATAACCACCATGAAATATGAAATGACCAAATGTTTAAACTACTCAATTGTTTATATGTAAAGATCTGATGAGACTGTAAGAAGTTACTTGCATTATAAGTTCCTAATTCAGTAATTTTGAACAATATTGTGCCCATTAATAGTGAGGAAATAAGGAAGGGGGGGGGGGGGGGATGGGGGTATAACAGTAATTTTTTTTTGTTAGCTGGGAAATGGGCCTATAACCAGGAGGGGCTTATAAGTGGGGAGTGGGGGGTGGGGGGCTTTTAAGCGAGATTTTAACAAGTCACACCATCAAACAAGAAAACGCCATAGGAAGTAAACTTTTCATTCAAGATAATTTTCTTCAGACAAACTAATAAAGAGACAGAAATATTTCACTAGTGACATTTTTATTCCAGATATTTTCATCTCAGCAAACCTTTCAGGGATGAAGGAAGTAAAACATTTACCTACAACTACCTACAGAAATAACAGTTTACTATAATCACCAATGACGAGCAAAGAAACATTTTAACATTTCCAAATTATTTTCTAAGTTAAATAGCCCTACAATTACATTAAGACATCTAGCTACATAGAGTCATCTCCATCACTGTGTACTACTGCAGGTCCAGTTAACCTCGGTCACAACAGAACTGTCAGAGATGTTCTAATATTGATGATCAGCAACAAACAGGCTTTGTCCCCCAGCAACACTGGAACCTCCAGCAAACTGGCCTTTGGATGCAGCACCATTAGCGGCAGCACGCTTGAGAAACTGTGCCTGCCCAACTTTCACTTGATCTGCTTTTCCACTCCAGGCCTTCAAGACACTCGCTTGGAGAGCACGGCCAAATGAAAACGTCAGACTCCATGGCTTCTTACCTGAAATTATGAAAGGAAGGAAAAATAATTTTCAGCACTGCTCTTTAAATGTAACTGTCACAGTGAAACCCGTTAACCATGAACACTAGAAATATTTCGGCAATAATTTAATCTACATGTACCTTATCCTTACTAATTTTCGCGCATATAATGGAGCCATATTTTGCGAGGATTAATTTTCGCGATTTCAAGGAAAAATTTTAATCACCATTTAAAAAATTTGTCATTCATAATCAATAGTAATAAGACAGTAAAGTGTTCAATTGATGAACTGAAGGAAAATCAGTCCTGTAAATTGCAATTTTGATGACTGCACCAGAGACATTTGCAGGAATTGCAAGAAAAAGACGAATAAGAGGAGGAATGTGGAGATGCATAAATGACGGACAGAATTGACATTTTTTACCCTTTGTATTTTACCATTTCTTTGTGTAATAGAGTATTAAGTTCGCATTTTAAAATTTTCGCGGCGCCTATTTTTTGTGAGTATTTAATTTCGTGAATTTTTTTCAAGGGCGAAAATCGTAAGTACTCGCGAAAATTAGTAAGAATAAGGTACATACACTGTATAAGCCCACACATGTCTGCATTGCAATGTTTTTGCACTGTGTATTGTTTGAATAGGCCAATCTCGATATATTAATATTCTAACTTGGCTCCGAGGCTTAGGGGAATAAAACAAAAGAAATGATTTATTCATCCCTCAACCTCGATGTGATTTATTGTCGATTTCTTTTGTTTTATTCCCCTAAGCCTCGGAGCCAAGTTAGAATATTAATATATCGAAATTGGTCTATTATTTTATTATTTAGGCCCATCGCTCCAAGAGGAGCATAGGTCATTGACAGCAAACTCGGACTAGGGTATACATTGTTTGAATATTGAAGATAAAAGAACTAATATTTTTACAAAATATCTCCCGTGCTCCTGCAGGAAAGTGTCAATCCCTGTTGCTATAAACCATGGACAGAAATATACATGTACCATACAGAAGTGAAATCATATATACATGCTTCATATTTAGGGATAAAGTGGCAGTGGAAAGTAAATTAAAATACAGTCGAAGCTCTCTGAGCGGACAGTCTCGTAAGCAGAGCTCTACTTATGGCCGCCTTGACAAAACCCTGTTTGAACTCTAGCTCATACAAACTCTGTATTTACTAATTACACATTCCTGTAAGTGGCCAGCTCCAGTTGCGAACACTTTTTCTGCTTCCTGATCACGAGGATGTCCACTTACGGGAGCTTCGACTGTATTCAACAACCTACAAAGGACATAGCCTGCGGTGCAGCCGGACGTGTCACAAAATCCTCGATATAGTCTGTCTGTGCAACGGCTCCCAATAGCTTTTCTGATATATCACAGGCTTGCATGGATATATAGTTTCTTACACGCTTTGTGATTGGAAATTCTTTCGTAACATCTATTTCTGTCGCGAGCGGTCACGACCCAGGTTTTCCCTTGAATTGCTAGTTTGATTTAGGAACAAAATGTCAGTGATTGCAGAAGAAAGTTGGGAAAGAGCGTTCAAAGCCGTAAAAGAGCAGTTTGAAATATTAATAATCTTCTACTTGAACATGGAAAACTCGCTACGGGAAATTTCTTGGTGGTCAAAATATATTTGTGAATTTGCCGACAGGCTATGGCAAATCTTTCATTTTCCAGTGCCTTCCGATTGCGGCAGACGCTCTGTTCAAAAGGCCTCATGTTTCCAGTGTTATCGTTGTGATATCACCGTTGCGATCGCTTATGGAAGACAGGTTCACCATCTTAATGACATGGGAGTGCCAGCAATCACGATTACTGATGAAGAGGACCTCAAACTCATCCAGCAGGTTCTAAACGGTAACTATGTACTCGTTTATGGCTCTCCTGAGTGCTTGCTCTCTACCGAATCTTGGAGAAGTATTTTTGATTGTGAAAGTTTCAAGGAGATGTTAATCGGAGTCGCTATCGACGTGGCCCACTGTATTACACAATGGTATGTATCTTCATATAATGTTGTCAAAATCACAGCAGGCTAGTAATGTTAAATTTGTCCACTGCGTTTTGTGCAACTCAGTACTATATCTCTACTATATAGAGGATTTTGTGACATGTCCGGCTGCACCACAGACTAAGTTTCTAGCTACAGATGTACTTGTTTTTGAACGATTGCAAAGATATCTCCAGACTCTCAATTTATTTTTAGAATTGCATGATCTGTTACGCAAGATTTTGTCCAATCACAAAGCGTGTAAGAAACTAGCCAATCAAATTTCTGTAAACCTGCGGGATATCAGAACAAGCTTTTGGGAGCTGTTGCGCAGACGGAGTACACCGGCAGTGTAGTCTGTCTGCGATGCAGGCTACAAAGGACAAAGCTACAAAATGCTGCAAAGTTAAGACCAAAATTGTGTTTTAAATGTATGTTAATAAAACAATAAATAATTGGATTTGCTTTTTGCATGATAGTGAATTTATCAAGGCCAAGGTTTGTGTTATTTGCTGAAGATGAATTATCATTTACCTGGAAACTGGTTGATGGCATTCAGGTTGATGGATGCTTCTTCCTCAGATTGTCCTCCAGACAGAAACACAATTCCAGGCACAGCAGCAGGGACAGTGCGTGACAGCGCCGTAACAGTGGCTTCGGCATTCTGCTCTGGTTTATACTTGGTTGCACAACTTTGGCCTAACAAAGGGGAAAGAACAATTAAACATAATGGACCAACAATATGAAAATTATTATTAATAGTTCTTGACCTAAAATCCTTCTGGAGTCCACTTAAGGGGTGGCGAATTGAGACTTGCCGAGACGCTGGTTTAAAATCCGAGCTCGAGACGCAGTGATCTGAAACTCTGATAAAAGAACCTGCATTTGCGAGATTCAAAATTCTAGACTCCGAGACCGTCCTATTTCTGGCGAGCCCGAGATTCTGAGACGCTTTTTTAAGCGCCGAGATTCCGAGACTCGGCTTAAATTTGCAGAGATTCATTATTTTTGATAGACCATTCGCCACCCCTCACTTAATAGGGCTCTGGTTTGGGATAAACACTAAAGAAAATAATATTGGAAAGCCATAGAGGAGTAGAGTAAACTGTATGGAGTGTCAAAATGGCGTTACACAAATCTGAGTTGAGTTTTACAGATTTATTGCAATATTCACGAAAGTTTCGAATTTACAAAATTCTTAAAATTATTCTTAATGTGATTTAGGGGTGGATTTTTCTGTAATAACCCAATGTAATAATAAATAAATTATTGCAATATTTATTGCAATTATTTGAACAGAACCCATCAAAGTTGTCAAAAAGATGTCACAAGCTAATCAAAATTTTGTCTAGTGTCAATGGTAACATGATCATAACTTCACTGAATGACCAAATTTAGAAAAAAGTGCAGGTGATTCATCAGTAAAACTTGTGCAACATACTGTACTGGCTAAAACTCTGTCAGAATGAGACTCAACAGCATTGATTGATATCTATTTTAACAATGGAATTAATTCTTTAGTTTATACCATATCTGACACCAGTAACCTTTGATACCAATTTGATCATTAGAAGAAAATTTCAATTTGACACCACATGCCATCAACTCCAGACTGAATTTTTGTCCTCTGACTTTAAAACTGCAAAACCGTAATTTTACTCTATTGTGTTTTACCCCATTGTTTCTATCCCGGGTTTAATTTCTAATTGTACTAAAACTTTGATGAAAAGGTACAGGTGAAAATACTGTAAATGAAAAGGTGTCTTGGTTTCCACTGACCACAAACGTTGGTTGCAATTATGCATGGACACGTTTACGTGAATTATGGATTTAAAATTATTCCATAGATTTTCCGCAAACAAAATAGTTCTAAGCTTGTCAAAAAGCGTTTTGAATTTACCAGAAACGAAATATATTTTTCACATTGTACAGTGATTTAAATACCCCCTGTACATTTGTTTGCAAATATGTTTGTATTATAGCATAACATCTTGGGAAGAAAGTTTTCAATTATTTGCAATGTCATTCAGGATACGAAACAATTTGCCCCTTTGTGATAATTAGTGGCCAATATCGAATCCAAACATCTTTATTCAGAAACAGAAAAATTAATTGCAATAAAATAGCAATAAACTGCACAACTCAAAATGGTTTTAAATTTCTCTTACCAGCTGTGACCATGTTCGGCTTCAGCAGTGTGCCTTCAAGGTAAATATGGTGGTCAACCAAGGCTTTGTAAGTAGCAGACAGGACGGCTTCCGTGACTTTCTGGCATCGCTCTAAAGTATGCTCTCCATCGCACAATACCTCGGGTTCAACGATTGGAACAAGACCTTGCTGTTGGCATATGGTTGCATAGCGAGCGAGGACATTGGCGTTTTCTTTCATAGCTAACTCAGAAGGTGTATGCTCACTTATTTTGAGCACACAACGCCACTTGGCAAAGTCACAGCCATCTTTTTTGTACTGAGCACATCTCTCAGACAGGCCATCAAGTCCTTGAGTTGTGCCTTCGCCAATGGTTCCTGCAAGGGGTACTACACCTTTGTCCAATTTTATGCCCGGGATAATTCCCTGATCTTTCAGAATCTTCACAAAAGGTGTTCCATCGTCTGCCTTTTGATAAACAGTTTCGTGGAAGAGGATCACACCGCTAATATTCTCAGCCATGCCTGCTCCCGAGGTAAACAGAAGCTGTCGATAGTTGCGACGATGATCTTCGGTGTTCTCCACTCCGATGTTGGCAAGTCTTTTGCCCATGGTTCCAGTGCTTTCATCTGCAGCTAAAATACCTTTGCCGGGTACCACAATGGCTTCGGCAATCCTCTTCAGCTCTGCTTTCAGTTCGGGGGTCAAAGGAGCATCCATTTTGATGAGGCAGAAGTTTTCTCTTACAGACTCCACTCACTCACTTACTTCGCAAAATGTAGGGGACAAAGATCGTTCGTTCTGGAAGCTTTACCTTCCCGTAACGTCTTCTGATTGGCCAGTTATGACAAAAGATTATGGATTAAAACCAATCAGAGCTCAGCTTAGAATGAGTCTCGAGACGTGACAAGCAGCGCGTAAAATTTATCAAAAATTGTGTAAACGTGTCGCATTTTGGAAAATACAATATGAAAATAGCGTTTTTCTTGGCCATTTCTCCTTTGTATTTTTAATGGAGAGTTTGTCTGTGAAATACTCGGTAAATGATGTAAAATATGACTTCCTTTTTTTATGGCATTCAAGGGGGCGTAAAGGGGGAGGGCCGAAGACATTGGCAGTGAAGAGCTGGGTACGACTAAAGCGCGCGAAAAACAAGATGGCGACCAAAATGTTTCGAAAGTGTATTGTTTTCAGTTGCTATTCTGTCAAATTCCCTTTGCAGAAGCCAACAAATGTCTTTAATAATTGCAACTTTAAGGTATGCAGATGAATTTCTATTGAGAATATGTCTAGAAATTGTTTATTGTTTGCAGTTCACAGGTTGTTCAAAGCTGAGGATGATTGTAGATTTGATTATTTTCTCCAGGGATGGGGAATTTTCCAAGTCCCCTGGGTCACGTTTTCCTGACTGCAATGTCAATTTGCCTCTTCCCTGTTTTTGGAACTTCAAACAAACTTTGGATTTTATTCCCCTGCCCTACTCGTGGTCTTTAAAAATTACAGCATTAAATCTCCCAGTATATTCCCCAGTATAAGTTTATCACCCCTATAAAGCACATGGTCCACTCCATGTAGACTATATACACAGTTTTTATTCAGTGGGTTGTAGAAAATGGCCAATATACCCAGTGTTGTATTGTTTTATCAGCTACCCTCCCAGAGCTTTCTTCTCATTTGTTTACAGATCTATACAATTCCGCTTAGTTATGCAAGTAGTGGTGGCAAACCAACACCAGAAATGCAGACAGCGGTACCACAAACAAGCAAGGCACGCCCAAGGACAAAGTCACCCTCGCAAAAGATGCGTGCACACCGTGAAGAGTCGCATCAACAAGTAAGCCAAGATTCATGGTTGATTTAAAATGCAAACTTACGTAGCCTGATGCAAACCTGAGAGGGTGTTTATACCTGCCAACTCTCATGCCTTGGGCGTGACTCTCACGCCTGCAGGTAAAAAACTTCGATCTCACGCCAACTCACGCTTACGGATCAATTTCTCACGCCACACTTTCGAAAACATATGTAAACTTTGAACCAACGCGAGGAAACAGTAGCCCTATTAGTATAAATAATGCTATATCTCGTGTTTGAATCCTCCAAACCGTGTCCGAACGCATTGTGGAACTGGATACAAACTCTTCATTAATGTTTGGAAATCTTCGAATCATCTTCAGAAATCTTCGGATTTCTTCGGCAACGTTCAGAAATCGTCGGAACATCTTCGGAAATCCCAGGTACTCTGAAGACAAAAATCTCACGCATTTGACTCAGCAAAAGTTGGCAGGTATAGGAGTTGGGAGAATTTGAAAGCTTATGTGAACTCAAGCTGCAGGTGAGGGCTTACATATTTCGAATTCTTCCAAACTTTATAACTATTTCTTTTATAAAATAAAGCCTATAGAATTCTGAATACTATGTGACTTCATACTCATGTTTATATAAGCTTATCTGAAACAGTTGCGTAACCAATCAGAGTGTGCACTTTATAATAATTATTGTTAATATATAGATGCTATTGAACTAGCTTCTTGGTCCGTATTGGGGAAATCTTGGTTGAGTTCTGTTTTTGCAAGTTTATGGACCCAAGCCGAAGGTGAGGTCCATAAAGTTGCAAAAAAAGAACTCGACCAATATTCCACAATATACGGACCGAGCAAGCTAGTTCAATAAAGTTTTTATTATAATGGCTTTTTGAAAACTTTGCTGATAAATTAATACAGCAATTCGTGGCTAATGCGTGCGCGCCAAAGTTAAGCATATTTTTGCCTTTTTCAGGTCACTTTGCGAAAAGTTTAACCAAAATAATTTTTGGGTTAAACTTTGTCCGCCAGACATCAGGAAAACGTTTCTACATAATAGAAAACAGTTTTCTTTTGTTCAATGTTACATTAAAGGAATTCGGCGAAATGAGTTCGTGAGCAGTCCATCTTAGCGGTCCGTATTGCAAAATTTGGACCGCTCAGGGAACCAATCAGAATGCTCCTTTTCATTGTGGACCAGTTTGCCATATAATAAATATATATAGTGCTTTATTGTAAAAAATAATAATACCACAATTGTTCCATCCATATTCATTTGGCTGCTGTGACAATTTGTCAGCAAATTTGTTCTTAACTAACTTATTATTTAACTCTGATTATGGACAATAATCTGCAAATAGGAGACAACATTTGGGACGTAAGTCTTGTTTAGGACTGGGTGAATTAATTAGCACCAATAAGGGTCTAATAAATTAAATTCCATTACATTTAGCCAGACATCTCCTTGCATGAATCAATTAGCAGTTGGACCAGTCACTGACACCAACTAAACCTCTTAAAAATTTTAAGCCAGCTTTGTAATTTGAATTTCAGTGTACGTTTTAAGATATGATTATACTTCAGTTTAAATAATATTGGCATTTTAGGGTTGGATGCATTGTCAAGCGTATGTTACTGGTGAGAGATATAATATTCATGATATTTGCAGTTACTTGAAGAACACGGCCAAGTATAAGATTACTTTTATACCAGAAGGTAAATATTATATATCATTTGATATAACAAACAGTTAAGATGATGTTTTTTTCTCAATTCCTCAAAGTTTCAGTGAAGTATAAAATTTAGTGTAATTTACTGGAGAAATGTCAGTTCCACAAAGTTTCTGTGATTTAAAGGGGATAATAGTTCAGTGGGAGGCACAATGGCCCAATGATTAAATTGCATTTGGTTTCCTGATAGAGGTGGATGCTCGAGCCCTGGCAGGGGTAGCCTGCGAGCAAGCTCTCTGGGGGTTTTTTGGGGGGTGGGGGCGGGGAGGCGGGAAAGTGAAAGAGAGCTTGCAACGATGTCTCAGAGTTTTGAATATCTGCGCTCAAAAAATCGACGCGAAATGCTGATTGGTGGAAATTAATTAATTGATGACGTCTTCTTAGCAAACATGACGCTTTAGTGTTTATCACTCATGCAGAAAAATTAGTTCAGGTATTTTGGAAGTAAACTTCGAAGGGGCACGTACTAAATATTTTTTTCTGTTCAGCGCTTTGAAAATGCTTTCCAAAGAGACCTCTCTTGAGTCAAATGGTATGGTAGTTCCGGAGAAACAACATTTTTCGTAGCATACTTGGGAAATATTACACACTGGCTTTTGTAATTAAATATGCAAAATCTTGCAACAGAAATTTCAGAGCGGAATTTCTAACAAACGGGGAACAAATATTCTAGCTGTCCTGCGCTTTGAAACCCTATCGATAGAGATGTTTTTCGATTCGACCCGTTTGTACTTTTCGAGAAACGACTTTCGAGCGTGTGAGATTGAATACAAGGCATTGCGTTACGTAGAAAATTGAGACGACCACGAAGTTTCAATTGACCAAATTTTGACAGCTCAAAAGCTCGAAACGGCGGGGGGTTTTTGGGGGCGGCATTCAAAATTCTGAGACATTAGTGCAAGCTCTCTTTCCCCCGCTCTTTCTCTTTTCCCAAAAAAAACGCCAAGAGAGCTTGCTCGCAGGCTATGGCAGGGGTGCTTGTTGTCTCCTTCGCAGCCATTATTTGGGTCATCACTCAACACTTCTCCCCACTAACAGTTGCATATAAAGAATAAACCTAACCAATCACAGGTTGTGTCTTATCGCGACCCTAGCATCAGAAATGACAAATGCACTTTGATGCACACCAGACATTGAAATAAAACAGAGTTATTATAAGAATATTATAAGAGCAGCAGTCACCCAGTTCAAGAATTTAAGTGATCTAACAGCTTTATGGAAGACCATAACTGTCACTTTTTTTGCTGATAGGTGTCAAAGTTGCTGAAGTCAAAACAAAAGAAAACTTAAGGAATGTGGTTTGGGTTTAATTACGGCATTGTACAGTATATACAGTGTAGTCTATAGCAGCCGTTAGTGGGGAGAAGCATTGCGTGATGACTCAAATAGCGGCTGCGAAGGAGGCTAGGGTTCTTGTGTAAGTTGTGTTTTTGGGCATCTCGCACTGCACAGTGCCTGCCTCTCTCCACCCAGGAAGAATATGCATTGGGTACCAGCTATTTAATTGAAAACCCTGACAAAATATTATACTGGGGGAGGTAGCGGGAGGGAGGAAACCTGCATCCTATCCAGTAGGAGTAGCAATACTCCTTGTTACTTCATGTTACAGAAACTGGAGTTAAGCGCCGGCACCAATGTCTGAGGACATCTGACTCCTCTGATCTGAAGAAAACACCGACCTTTATTTTTGCAGAGGAAACAAATGTCCTCCTTGTGCGTATTAAGGACAAAAATGGTGACAACAATGGAGAAGTGTTCTTCTTTAGGTATCAAAAATATTAATTCTATAATTCCTTTTTTATATTGGGTAACGCAATATGTATTGCGTGACACAATATCATGGTATTGGTAGTTTTTGTCATGGCACACTCGATATGGCACACTCGATCACTTTCTCCTAAGATGTTGACTTTTGGAAATTTTAAAGAAACGTATGGAAAATTAAATTACGAGATTTTGCTTATAACAACGCTTCAAATACTACTACAATGGTGCAAGATATATATACAAGGCCGTCGTCTTTTGGAAAGAATCAACTATTTCTAACATACGCGGACATACGGAATTGGGAAACTGCTCGTTCAGTGCTAAATTGTCCTATGCGGAATTGTGAACTGTCTTATGTGGTAATGACATGCCGGGTGACATGGAATGGACATTCACAACGGATTAGGAAACACTTAAAACAAATGGATTACGAATTATGTAACACTATCATTGGAAACAATAGACTAAAAGCACTGTCTATAGTGTTGTGTGACATGCGCTGGTACACTGTGATAAGAGGGGATCTGTACATGTAAGTAGTGGAATCTATAGTGGAACCTCTGTTCTTTAGTTGGAGGGGGATCTTGTGCCGACTTAGGTTTGGGTGAGGTATATTACAGTTATCCATTTATATCTGCAAAGTGCGATAATCGTTACCCAATATGGCCTAAGGGGCCACTAGTTAACAATTTAGATTGGGAAGAGGCCTTTTATTCTCTCGCCACTCTTTGTGCTTTGCGCACCTCTTTGCATCGCTCCCCACTATCCGAACACCTGGACAGGCTAAAATATTATAGATTATACCAACAATAACAGAACAACACTACTAAACTATCACTGTGTTGAACCTAGATTAAAGACAAAATTCAATAACTTAATTTAAACAACTACTGACATATTTCCATTGCTATATTTTACTTTGGTAATTGATTAATTTATAATAAAATAGTTATAATTTTGTGTTGTTTCAAAAAGGTGGCTTGGATCTTTGGTTTTATGGAATGTTTCTAATTCTGAGGTATGAACAATAATAAATATATCTGAAGCATGTTGCACAGAATCACTGAATGTGGTGGAGATGTAGTGGTCCAGCAGTTAGTGCATTTGCATGACCTCCGGATTTAGAGGTCCAGGTTCGAGCCCTGGGTGTAGCCTGAGAAAACAGACGTCGTTTCGCGGCGCCACCACTGGGAGCCCCGTGAAACGAGTGGTGGCGCCGCAAAACAACGTCTGTTTTCTCAGGCTACCCAGGGCGAGGCAACCTGTCAAAATTATCGAGGATAATTAGCTGTGACAGACTAGTATTGCATCCAGGGAGAGTAGCCATAGTGTTGTCTGTTGAGCCACTTTAAGACTCATTAATGGCAGGCTTTACTACAGAATACCTTGCCTTCAGCAAAAGCTTTGGTTTGGTCTTTATCTAGAGTTGAAAATTTAATAAAAAATTATAATAATTATTATATTTATATAATATACTTTTTTACAGTTTACACTTGCAATGAGTTTTGTAATTATTACAAAAATCATTGCAAGTGTAAACTGTAATGGTGTAAATAGGGAGGCACTTGTTATAAGAATGACAGTCACTGCAGTTATATTAGACCTAACAGAGGCGGATCCAGGATTTTTTGATATGGGGGGTTCTAGGGTTTTCCCGAAAATGTTAAGTAGATTGAAGGAAACTTTTTGGAAGTAGACAGCAGTAGTAAAGGCATGAAGGAGGGTTTGGGGGCCTCCCACAGAACAAATTGAGATTTTAGGCTCTGAAAAGTGCATTTTGGTGGATTCTGGAGATGGTTTTTGCTATGGATAATAGAGAAAGCAAAAACCCCCTAAGTTCTGATAGGGGGGTCCGGACCCCCCTCCCCTCCCCCAGTATCTGCCACTGCCTAATAAAATATTTAATTAACATAATAATAATTGAACATTACAAAACTTAGGCAAAATACTTTAAAGAGACAGCACAGCTGTTTCAAGATGGAGGACATGAAAAAAACACTCATAGAAAACTGAAGATGAACAGCTTTTTTATTCATATTCCAAGTGAGTAGACTCAGAGATTATTTCCAGTCAGTTTTTGTTGTACTTATTATAAATTGTCCTTGCGTTGAAATGATTCTTTTTTCCATATTCGAAGAGGCTAGTGAAAAACTTTCCTAAGTGTGGTTTTCCTAAGTGTCGTTTCACTGATTTCATTGGCCAGACAAACAGAATATTTCTTTTGTAAAGAAAACCGAGCTGGGAAAATGGAGTTTATTTGCATACGTTTTTTCTTGAAAATGAACCATGAACCAGGAAAAAAAATTACAGGGCAATGTTTTTCTATTAAATTGAAGGACACATGCAAAAATTCAGGCACCTTTGAGAAAAGAAAAATTATTTGACCCAAAACCACTAGCCTCTTCGATTCATTTACACTTACTAATGTATTTCTCTAATATTACTTCTTGGCCTCAGAAATTCAACCACTCTTGTTAATGGAAGGATTATTTTAAATGAAAACTCAAGAGAAGGTGTCATGGCTTTAGAAAAAATATGCTTTTTCCAATGCCCTGGCTTTATCTGGTAAGGACAAATCATTTTCGTTGCTTTTAACTCTTACCTAAGCAAAAAAATGTAAAAATGTTCTTTGGTTAAAACATTTAAAAACACTTAAGCTTTTGAATGCCTGCCTGCAAATAACTTCGAAGGGTAAAAATGAATGAAAAAAAGAAAATAATTCATTTTTACCCTTCAAAGAATGCAGTCAGGCAATTGCAAGCTCAATGTTTTTTTTAAATGTCAGATAACTTTTTTTACATTTTAAGAGTAGTCTCAGTACCTTGTTTTCCTCCAAAAGGCATATTAACAAGTCAGAGAATAGCCTCTAATATCCCCTAATGTTTGGAGTTTTTTATATTTGCACTTATTTCAGTGTCACAGTCGTTAAATAAACATTACCATCCAACCCCAAACAGTTATTTTATTTTGTGAAAATTGGGCAAAAACTCATGGGAAGCCATTTTGTTTTTACTTGGAGGTGAATAGCAAAGGATATCTGGAGTTTGAGTACAGTAAAAACCCGCAAGTAAGAACCTAGTTTTTAAGAACCTGTTAGGCTAAAATTTGCCAGTTAGACCCCCTCTATACAAGAACCTGTTTAGCCTAAAATTTGAAACAGGTTCTTATTTTCTAAAATCTATATTAAAAAAATGTGTACACTTGGGCAAATAAGATAGGTCAACATTTTTACATAAATACTTACTTGGTATGCAGATTTTATATAAGGAATAGGCTGAATACCACTAAATTCTATTAGCTGCAATGTAATTTTTTTCTTCAGAAAATAAGAACCTATTTAAGAACCTAAATAGCCTAAATTTGTGCTAATTACCATTTATGTAAGAACCTGTTTAGGCTAACTTAGGAAAATGCAGGTTCTTGCTTGTGGGTTTTACTGTAGCTAATCAGAGCACGCGAAAAGCACTACCAACTTGTGTGTGGTATATTATCATCTAGCAACGTAGGCATGTAATATGTGCAAAGAATAGCTATAACATAGCTGATGCACGAGGACTGACTGTAACTGTAGTTCATCTTTTTCTGTAATCATTCCTGATTAAATATTTCATTTTGGTTTCTACACTCATCTGTAGTCAAACTTGCCATCTGGGAATACGCCTTAGATCAGTATGTGCAATCCATAAGATGGGTCCCAGAGGTAAGTGATGGTAGGTTAATAACAGTCATAATTTGCTTATAATGCATTCACGTGTTGAAGCAGTTGTTTACAGGAGCCATGATGATAATCATGGCTGAATTGCAACAATTATTTTTGATCTCCTCTCCTCTAACAGTGTAACATACAGTTAGCTAAGCTACAGACAAAATGTTTGTTGTAGGTTAAAAAGCACGCAACCCCCTCCACCCCTCTCTGATCCCCGTCTCTGTTATATAGTACTCCCTTCTGTAGAAAGTAATTCAATACAAGATTGATGACTTTAGAATAAATACAGTGTGCTAGCTGATTTATGATTTTGAAAATACTGTATAAGCTCCCACTTCCCTCTCTGAGAATAGCCAGCTGGCCACGCCCATTTTATAAAAGAAATACCATAAAATGGGGGCTTATTTAATTTCAGGCCTCGAGAAGGGGGGGGGGGGGGGGATGTGTGTGTGTGTGTGTGTGTGTGGGGGGGGGGGGCTTAATAGAGAGGGGGCTTATTTCAAATCATAAATTTGCGAGAAAATTCACATTAATTTTTATATATTCATTTATATACCCTAACTCAAAGTAAACGTTTCAATACAAAGTGACTGAAATGTCAGAAAATATTGCTGAAAAGTCATGTACATCAAAGGGGGGGGGGGGGGGGGGGGCTGATTACAAAATCTGACTTCCAAAGAAGGGCTTAATAGAGAGGGGGGGCTTAGTAGAGAGGGGGGCTAAATAGAGATTTTACATACAGTATGTCACATTTAACTGTGGTCTACCTGATTCCCCTTCTGTCTCTGCATATTGTGCTTTCCACTAGGTTAATCTTATTTCATCTGCACCAAATGCTACACTACAGGAGTTTGTTTACTAATCATAATATTGTTTACTAATTAAAGGATTTGAGAAAAGGAATAAAAGTAAGGATGTCAAGAAAAGAGGTGCTAGAGAAAACAGGAGAACTTATTTCTCTTAGGTATGTACAAAGTAAATAGCTTTTGAAAAATATAAAACATTTTCATCTATTTAAAAGAGTTTAGTAAATATATACTAGTATATATATGGCTCTAGTATATTAATGCAAATGTGGCAATCTAATATTGGCTGAGCTACTCATATACTATCATTCATTTAGTATACGAGTGGCTGGAGGTCGTCTATAACATGGCGGTTTCTTCTCATTTCTCCGAAGCTTTTGTATTTTTCTGACATGCGAGTCACGTTTTATTATGATTTTTACTAAAAACAATTAGATTATTTGTTCTCAATTTCTGAGTGATAGTTGATTTGGCATGCGGCCTCATCAACTATCACATCATAGAAATCTCAAGCTCATAATCTAAATTGCAGTGTGCTTCAATAATTATGTTACATGATTGTGTTGTACACTTCCCTTTCTCTTGTTTTAGGTACAAGATCAATTTGTCCTCTGACCTTCTGATGACCCCAGATTTTTATTGGGATCGGGAAACCTGGAAAACTTGTATGATAAAACATGTTTGTACCTGGACATTCAAAAAAGAACAAGGGTAAAAAATACTTAATATAAACAGTGTTGATATATTAAAAATATATTAATTTTGATAACATTTTACTGAGGGATGGTAGTACATCTGACGAGTTACCTTCCCAGCATTTTGTCAGGTTGCCCTAAGCTAAACATTTGTTGGTATACTCTTTTATACTTGTGGTTGGAGAGATGCACTGCGAGTCAAGTAAATTATCTTGCTCAAGAACACAGCACAATAACACAATTCACTGTTACTATATTTCAAGTGACTAGGAGTATCGCTACTCCCCTGGTGATACTCCCGGGGGGGGGGGGGGGAGTACTCCGGATTCAAAATGACGGGGAGGTGGGAAGGTTTTTTTTGGGTTTGAAACTCACGATTTCGGATTTTTTGGGGTAAGAAAATTTTGGCAAGTATTTTTGGGTAGTTTGATTTTAGTAGGGATTTTTTTGGGTATTCAAAAACAATATTGGTTCTACGGATATGTAATACACGCACACTTGTTGTTTATTTATGGCTCGCATTACATTGCATCCGTTTTAGGTTCGAAAATTCAGCATGGGATTTTTGGGTTTAATTTTGGTTCAGGGGATTTTTTTTGGTTCTGCTTTGAGCCCTAGGGATTTTTTCGGTTTTAATTTATGCCCCCATTCGCACCTCCCCGTCACTATAAATCCGGAGTACCTCCCCTAGGGTGATACTCCTATAGTCACTTCATGCTATGGAGACCGGAGTTACAGTTGTAAGCGCCAGCCTGATAAGGCTTGTAGTCCATTGCAGGTAACCTGGCCCCAGTATTTTTGTTAGGTTGCCCTGACAATTCACTGGTGCCCATTTATTCCTGGGTGGAGAGAGGTAATGTGAGACCAAAGAACACAACACAATGACCCCAGCCAGGGCTGGAACCCGGACTGCTCGATTTGTAACACTAACCATTAGTCCGCCGCTCCTCCCATATTTCACTGTGTTTGGCATTAATTCAATCTTTATTTCTTTACAAGGTGATGAATGAGAAATTAAACCACTGTTCTGAGATGGTGGAGTTATTAAGGACACACCTCAGTGAAAAACATTCCTTCAGATTGGAATGGGGAATTATTGCACTTATAGCAGTTGAGGTATAAAGTTTCAATAATGTTGTTTATTTTTGATAGTAGCCCGATTACTCTTTTAAAAGTCTTGATCTTCAAAACTACACTGTCTATTAATTGGTTAGGCTAGTTTGATCTTTTACTCATGTGCTGCACTGCCAAACCCGGACAGAACACTAAAGCTAACCCAAATAGCAGTTATTACAGATGTGAGCGGTTTGACATGCAAACGAGGCGAAAGGGTCAATCTGGTATTGTTAGCTGTTTGGCATGCAAACGAGGCGAAAGGGTCAATCTGGCATTGTATTGGCCCATTAGCCTCATTTGTAGGCTTGATTACGACTGTTTGGGAAAATGAGCCAGAACGAAGACCTGACTCAAGAGAGCGGCGGAAATCGAGCCTAACTCGTTTGCATACTTTTTAAAAACAAAAGAATATTTGACTGCGGGCTCAACTGTATTTAAACCACTAACTGTTAGTGCTAGCTTGAGAACCCAGATGAAGTTTTGCCTGTTGTTCTCAAACTCATTAATAATTCATAAGGTTACAACAAAGGAAATTAGAAGCTTAATTTATAGCATAGATGTTTACAACTTTATTTCTCCGTTTATTCCTTAGTTTTCGTTTCAATTGAGAAGATATATCAAATGCTCAAGATAGTGCTTCATCTGATTTCTAAACACCTCAAATTTTGTCAAAAATACTTTGCTTGTTGTAATTTCAACTCTCTTCTCTGTGTTTGGAAATCTGATGAAACACTGTCTTGAGTGGAAAGAGATGATGGTATATATTTTAAGCTTGGCAGAAATACCTACGAGAAAGATATTATTCTGTCAGTGACACGAGTAGCTTGTGTCACTGACAGAATAATATCTTTCTCATATTTCTGCCAAGCTTGAAATATACCATCATTTCTTTCCACAAATTCTCATTCATCGACAAATCTAATCCTAGCAGTATGCGGGATGTTTGTCACACTTGAACCTAGTTATATGGCCTTAGCTCCCACAAGTCTCCTGTAGCTCAGTGGTAGAGCATCCGACCGGTGTGCGGAATGTCATTGGTTCGACTCCTTTCAGTCTTTCAGTCTTTCAGTTTATTATCTCGGTAATGCTGTGTTGCTTTACACCAAGGTTAACATAGATGAAAAAAAAAAAATAAATAAATAAAGAATGAATGATAGACTGATTCCATAAGTAGCTATTTCCACTCGCTTGCTACTCATGGGTAACCCAAGGAGCGTGCGGACACACCGACTTATGGAATCAGTCTAGGTAAAAATATAAACAATACTAAATGATGAACTATCTGAAGTCTACTTCCAAGATACGGGGGAACTCAGAATTTTTTTCCGAGTAGCTTGTGTCACTGACAGAATAATATCTTTCTCACTGTTGAGTGTTTGATATATTACTTAACTGACAAAAATATATCTGAGTGTGCAGGTTATGCTAACTAGGTTTGTTGTTTGGTGTTGTGGCATGGGGAGTTGGCATTTCCCATGTTTGAATTTTTTTTTAATTTTTAGTAAAAAATGTGGCATCAACTTGCATAGTGTAACACCTGGCAAAATAAAATTATTAAAACTCTGTACTTTATCTTGTTCCTATTGCAGGTTGTGTTTGAGACATTGTACTTAATAGAGAGATACTTCCCCTTCAGATGACCCAGGCCTGATGTACGAAAGAAAAAAAAGAATCATTTATTAATCGAGAATTTGCCTTCAGGTGTAATGAAATGGCAAATAAAATGAGTCATTTCTCACACTATCTCGTGTCTTCGTATGCATTATTTGCCTACTGACACTATTTTAGTACGCACAGAACAATGTTCACTTATGATATAATAGGATGTGGAAGCCTGAAGGATTGGTTTATATTTATGTGGAAGTCTGAAATGCTTTAATAGTACCATATAGATTATTATAATATACTAACCATGGGATAATGCATTTTCAAGCAATTTGATTGGTTCCCTGCTCATGGTCTCAGAGACAATATACCCTCTCTACCTTATTTGGAAATGCCGCGAAGTTCAAATTTTTTTGTCTCTGGGAAAATCGAGGAACATTTTCGTATTTTTCCAGTTTCCTCGGAGAAATTCAACATTTTCCCTGTAATTTGTATATTATAAAACAATTATTCGCCTCAGGCTCGTGAATATTGGTGAATATTCCCCTCGACTTCGTCTCGGGGAATATTCACCAATATTCACTTCGCCTTCGGCGAATAATTGTTAATTATACAATGTATGTTAAGAACTTGATATAATTGTTTTCATTCATACGTTTTTGATACTGTGCTCACTAGCTCGAAAACACACTCACTCACAATGTGGTACTATACTCTTCCCAGTAGACTGCAAATGTCAAAAAGTTGATGTTATAGGGAGATGAGTTTTCCTCCCAATAACGAAGTTTAAATTAATTCAAATGTCATTTCAATCTTTATTTCAATATTCCATTCTTGAAATTCATGACACACCAAAAGCTCTATTAAGCCCCCCCCCCCCCCCCTACTTAATTTCAGGCCCCAAGAAGGGGGGCTTATTAGAGTTGAGGGCTTATTTCAAATCATAAATTTTCGAGAAAGTTCACATTTTTCAAACTTTACTATTACACCACTAAATAAAACAGAACAAGAAATGGGTCATGCATGACCCACCATCTTACAAATGCAATGTCATTTATTATACCCTAGTTGAATGATACTTCTGGAAGGGGGGGCTTAATTAATAGAGAGGGGGGCTTATTACAAAATCTGATTTCCAAAGGGGCTTATTAGAGAGGGGGGAGGGGCTAAATAGAGCTTATGTCTGTCAAATGAAGCCATACATACATACATACATACATACATACATACATACATACATACATACATACATACATACATACATACATACATACATACATACATACATACATACATACATACATACATACATACATACATACATACATACATACATACATACATACTTTATTGAAGCTCCCTAAGTGGGTTTTTCAGCATCAAATACAAATTTAAATTAATTAAGAATATAAATACAATAATATAGTAATTACAATAAATATATTAAAAATATTACAAATGTAGGAAATTAATCTAATAACAAATTAGCAAGATGCCGCTTAAAATTCTTAGGACATTTTAAAGACTTAATATTACTGTTTAAGGAATTCCAGAGTTTTGCCCCTCTGTAAGCAAAAGAGCGCTGACCAGTTGATAGGCGGCAAAAGGGTATGTCCAGGGTACTAGACGATCGAGTTTGTCTGTCATGGACGTGGGAACGTAATTTGAACTTATTTGCAAGGTAGTCTGGGACAAAGTTGTTGATGCACTTGTGCATCATAGTTGCATCATTCAATATGAGTCTCTCTTTAATAGGAAGCCAGTTCAATGATCGCAGTCCTTCAGAAATATGATCATACTTTCTAAGGCCTAGAATAATTCGTCCAGCGAAGTTTTGGACTTTTTGTAACTTATCAATATTGCTGTTACTGGTATTACTCCAAACAGTTGAACAGTACAGTAGTTTACTAAAAACAAAGGAATTCATTACTAACAAAAGCGTTTTTCTATCCAGCAGATGCTTAATTCTGTTAATTTGTTTCAGTTTAAATAGACAATTTGAAACAGTTTTAGTGATATGTTCGTTGTAATTGAGGCTTGCGTCGAGGTGAATACCTAAGTCTTTAACAACTGGCACAGGTGTTATTTCTATCTATTTGTACATTGATTAATCCAATTAACATTTCAGTTTTGAATCAACTTGCAGTTTGAATATTGAACTATTCAATTCAAGAATGGAATTATGAAAACAAAGAATTAAATCAAATTTTCATATAAAATGATTCATTAGTCCTTTACCAGTTTTTACTGGAAAGTGCCAGCAACGCTGACGTTACATGTACTGACAGTTCATTAGCAGACAACGGCTTTTTACCGTGTAGAGTGAGTACAAGATATTCGCAGTTATAAATCAAATTAAAAATTCAGGCTCCAATGGGATTCGAGCCGATGACTTTGCTATTCTGGTGCAAACGCTCTACCACTGAGCAATGAAGCTACTGGGAACTACTAGTCATTATTGTGAGTTATATTGTGCAGCTTTTTCACACTGATCATACCCACCCTTACTTTGTAATAAACATTGTTATTACATTTATCATGTTATTTATTATTTATCATTTTTTTTATTGTTGATCATTTATTAAGGACGTTCGCGCTAAAAATTTGTACGCATCACTTCTGCGCACGTTATTCATGTTGCACGCACACGCCACACCATGCATCGAGCACGCACGCTGAGGAAGAAACTGGACAAATATAGTGCTTGGTGGCTGCTGCGGTAACTTTGCATGGATTTAACTCTCTTAAATGGTCGGTGACCCATACATTTTTTCAGTAGATCACTTTCTTTGCCAATCTTCTGCAGATTTTGAAAAAACCCAGAACAAAATCAGTGTTGGAAGTTTAAATTTTTTCTACCCTTGCGCCACCGAATCCTGCCAAAATTGTGGGTGTCAGACTTCGCAAATGCCGTCCTTAAAGATTAGGTTTACTTAAGGGATGTCACCAACTGAATATATCTGTTCAATAGACACAGTTCTGTAAAATTTGGCAAAGAAAGTTTGTCTCCAGCGGTTCATTTGCAATATTTTCAGACTAACAGTCACCAAGGCCATATCGAGTTACGAGGATCAAAACAAGGATCAAAATTACAGTGTTCACTTATCATATCTCCGAAATTAAGTCGGTGTCCCCCAATTGTTTTGCATTTCTGACATAAGTAATTCATTATCTAACTGTGGTAAAAGTTTAAAAAAAATCCGAGCAGTGTTAGAAGATTTTCGCGCAAACATCCTTAAGTGAAACATTAGTTTTTTTTGCATAATTTTGTAAGCAATAAGCTAGATAATTTAAAATTAATTTAGTTAAATACACGCCTCGATGGAAGAGCATGTAAATGAATTGATACTGTGTTAAAAATAAAATAATATATATATATATAATAATAACAAACACCTGTCCACTGTTTTTTTATTAGTTTATTAACAAAAGAGCTAACTAACCAACTATGAATCTGTAACATATTTTCAAGAAAAAATATCAAGATTTTAAAAATGACTGTCTACACATAGAAGGACAGTATCTTTTTATCATTCAATGGTTCAGTTGAGGGAACAAGTGCCATTACTGGCAAATCTCTGTTGAAGCACTCAAAGAGTATTCCATTTCTTATCATCCAATCAGAAAATAGTGCGAGCGCTCAGACAAGAGTACTTGGAAAGTTGTCTTGGCAGCATGGTGCAATAAGGATACACATGCCATGTTGCTTAGCAACTTCTTTGATGAAAACTGAGGCCTCAGTCAATTCTTGGCAACAGGATTTCATCCTCAACTGGTACTTGTTCCTCCAACTTGTCCCCAATCTCGTACCCAGAGTCAACGGTCTCCTCGGTCAACGGTCTCCTTGGTCAGCGGGTCGTCGCCAGGTTAGACTCTGGGGGAATGGAATTTTGAATACCAGCCATTCCCCCAGAGTCTAACCTGGCGACGACCCGCTGACCGAGGAGACCGTTGACTCTGGGTACGAGATTGACTTGTCCCATAATAGCAGTTATTACAGACGGTCAGCGGTTTGACATGCAAATGAGGCGAAAGAGTCAATCTGGTATTGTTAGCCTTTTGACATGCAAACGAGGTGAAAGGGTCAATTTGGCATTGTATTGGCCCATTAGCCTCATTTGTAGGCTCGATTACCAGCCGCTGTTCGGGAAAATGAAACAGAACGAAGACCAGACTCGAGAGAGCAGCGGAAATCGAGCCTAACTCGTTTGCATACTTTTTAAAAACAAAATAATATTTGACTGCGGGCTCAACTGTAATAACAGCTATTTGTTCTTATTTTATTTTTCATGTTTAAGTTGTTTTCCTCTTTCTCTTCTTATTACATTTTCCCCCCATAATATTATATAGACTAGTTTGCAGTCTAATCTAAAAAGTGAGCACTATTCCTCATAACAACAAGAGTGCCTGCCTCCTCATAAGAGGTTGGACTGCACAGCATGTCTCAATACATCTCAAAAATTTAAGATACATGTAGTCTCACAAATAATGTAATAAATTATATAGAAGCAATAAATATTATTGACTGATATTGCTCAAGGTGCAAAAGCCTTCATGGTAGAGGCAATCCAGCTTGGGAAAGGGAAAGAAACATGAGAAAATGCTGTCTAAAGATGTGATCAGTTCACCAGGCTATGAAAGCAGTTGGTTTCTTTTCCTGTTATTGCAAGCGATCACTTCATATTTCAAACAGTCAAACTTATGAAATACGTAGCACACATCAAATATTTTTTTCTCACGTGCGATTGGTCTAAGTACATCACACGATGCAGCCAAAACTGGGGAATATCCAATAATAATATTTTTATTGATATCCCCCAAGTGTTCATAATTTGCATTTTATGTTTGTCCATCAGTTTTCATCCCAAACAAATTGTTATTAAAATTTAATAGAAATGAATTTTTGAACAGAAGGGCAAGACTTTTGGACACAAACAGAGTTATTTTGACATTGGACAGCTTGGCCGAGATATGTACACAGAGAGGCCTATAGTGTGAAAATATTTGAAGGATAATAAACACAATATATAGCCTCCACTTGACTTAAAAAATGTGCATGGATTTTGTCCTTGGACATTTTCTGTTCCTCAAAGCTCACAGTTTTCCTCAAGCTTCGCTCTTAGAAAACTGTTCTCTTCTCAGAACAGATAATTTCAGCAGACAAAATGTGCATATTTTCATGCCAAATGGAGGTTATTACAATATTCATCTATGATACAAGCACTGTAGACTTACAGGCTTGGTTACAACTTGACGACACTTTTTCTTTTTAGACTTATCCACACAGTTCAACTTATTCAGTTTTTTAATAAATCTTCTTCTGATCAATATTTATTACCCCCTCTGAGGGGGGACCTTTTTAATTGTTCCAATGTTCATGAGGATTCTCTCTCCTTTCCCACACGGAATATGAAGTAAATTTCACTTTATCCATTTCCATTACTTCTAGCATCAACTCCTGTGAAAAAATATAAAAAAGATACAGCTTAACCAATAATTTGATTCCTGTTTTTTTTCTTCTTCCAAAAAACAGCAATCTAACACCCCAGGGCCCGGTTGTTCGAAGGGTGGATAACGCTATCCACCGGATAAATCACTATCCGCTGGATAGCGTAGTTTGTTTTGTTAACACTTATCCACTGGTTAGTGATTTATCCGGTGGATAGCGTTATCCACCCTTTGAACAACCGGGCCCTGATGGCTATTTCTGGCCGTTATCTCAACAGTTTACAGCCCAAGTGTCTAAAACTTAGTTTGCAACATGGAAACTATCATCCCCTTCTACTTTGAGGCCAGTAATTCAATATATTCTTTGGGCATGTGCATAAATCAAAAAGTTGACATTGAGAAAAACACACCACACTTCAAGCTTTCCTTTTTTGGCCAATTTTTTCTGTGGGAGGCCCCCAAACACCCCCTTCACACTGCCGTCTACTTCCAAAAATGTTTCTTCAATCTACTTCACATTTTTGGGAAAACCCTGGGACCCCCCCTATCAACAAATCCTGGATCAAATACATCTTCTGACATGAAAAGTGATGATGTCACATGTGGTGCAAGTCCGTGGTCTCCTCTTGGCTGGTTTTGGCCGGTTTAGGAGTCAATGTGTTAAATCATTTAAAGATGCCAACAACATACATGTACATATATTCAGCTGTGGTAGAATAACCATGGGTGACTGTGGGGAGGCCGGATTGTGTGGTTCCAGAAAATATCCATACCCACCGCAAGGAAGGTTATTGGAAATTCCGAGGGTGAAGGGCTCTCAAAAGCCAAAATTTTTAAAGGAAAGTATGAAGCTAAACTGGAATTTCCAGGGGGGAGGGGGTATGGATATTTTCTGGAACCTGACACATTTCAGCAATAATTTATGGGAAACACTAAATGAGAGTGACCCGAAAACATTGACCCCTGGTCCGTGGATTACCCCAGCGGACCTGGTCCACGGACCACCCCATGGACCGTCCACGGACTACCCCTATGGAGCGGTCCACGGACCACCCCTATGGACCCCCTAAATTAATTTTTTTTAAAGATATAAAATAAAAATTGAACTTGACAAGTTGAGTCTAACCGTAAGGAGTACTCAATCGTTACAGTAGGAAATAGCAAAGAATTGTTTGGAGAATTGTTGCAAACAATGGTAAGGTAGGCCAATTTTTGAAATTCATTTTTCTGCAGCCTGGGACGAGTATATATGAACCCATGGGAGAATGGGCCGAACAAAATGGCAGAGAAAAATAAACACGTTTATCAAGGGTGCCTGCCCTGTAGATTTATTACGTAATGTATAAATCTTCGAAGACCCAGGAGAATTGGATGATGGAAATTGGTGCAAACAATGGCAAACACATTATCAAGGTTTTTAAAAAAATTAAGTCGCTTCTCCTGCATTCTCCAATGCATTTCAAGATAATTCACAGTAATTCCACTAGTTTAATTATTATTATTTATTTATTTTTTTAATTTTTTTTAGGGGGTCCGTAGGGGTGGTCTGTGGACCAGTCCATAGGGGTAGTCCATGGACCGGTCCATGGACCAGGTCCGCTGGAGTAGTCCACGGACCGGGAACATGTCCCATAGCCATACATGAACAGTACATTAAATATAGCCCCCAATAAGCGACGTATTGTACCTCTCATAAATGTAACTAGGAAATTATATACTGAGTGGTGAGGCCATTATATTATCTTAAATACCATGTTGATAAGATGAGATGTAAACTTGATTTAAACATCTAGCTAGTCCCAGTTGTTCAAAGGATGGACAATCCACCCTGAACAACCAGGCCCTGTAGGAATATTAGGGCCTTTAAAAATACTCTAACTTAAACAAACCTTTGCCTCTGTAGATTTTGTGATTGTGTATTTTCATACAGCTTTGAAAGGCTTTCCAGTACAGTGAACATTCCTGCCAACTACCATAGATGTAGTACCGATGAAACTGGTTCCTGGCAGCTGAAAGTAGTAGAATTACAACAGATCAATTTAATTGATTGTACCCATGCAGTGAGACAGATTCCCTTCCTTGTGGGTGTGGTTCCAGTTCATTTTTACCTCTTTTAAAGGAGCTATTCATGGATGGTACATCTTTTTTTCAAGTTCGCCATTCGCAATCTGTCTTAATCCACTCCATCCTCAACTATCCTTGTTCCTGTTTGGTTTATTATCACCTCTTTGGTGTTTTTCTACCTTAGTAAACTATTATTTTGTTGCTTTCTTCAATTGATGGTGATTTTGCACTTTGCAAATGACTTAAATATTGTGATTAAGTGTACTTCTGAAGCTCATTTGGCTTCTGAAATAAACTTAGTTGAACCACTATAAAGTAAACATGCACAGGTAGATGTACTGCAACAATAAAATGACATATGTGTGAAGTTGAAGTTGACCGCCTTACATGTAAGTGGTACCAAAACATGCTGTGCCTACACTGTATAAGGAAAGGGGCACCCAACGACGGTTTTCTCCAAATGCTTTAAATATTATTTTAGGCTGTTTGGTGTGCTTTTAAAGATCGATAATGAATTCTAAGCTGCGCTATAAAATTTATATCTGTTCGTCATTCTAGGGGAACTTTAGACTTCACAAATTTTAGGGCTTTTTTAGTCATTTCCGAAAAACCTCAGCTCTTCCTTGCTGATTTTTTCCTGTCCGAAAATCCTAGCTGACGTTTTTTCCTTTCCGAAAATCCTAGCTGACCATTTTTTGTACCCAAAACAAAAAGTTTATCTCTCCGAAAATAATAGGCATTAATTTTTCCATATAGAAAGTTCGAGATGATATTTCCAAGAAATCTCCAAACTTTAATCCGAATATCTGAGGCGATTAGAGGCCTTCCGAATGGATATTTCACGAAACGATCCGTTGGGTGCCTAGGCCTCTTCACACAACCATTGTTTAAAAAATATAAGGGCCTATTGGACTGGTCTTTGGATGTTTACCAGTTTAAAAAAAACTTGTGCATATCAGATAGGATTCAATCCCCCGGGAGTGGGGGGGTACTCTGGTATGTTTTGGGTGGATATGTGATGCCCAGGTCTCCAAATTTGGACCTCGTTTTAGAAAGAATTTGCATTCAAAATGATACCCTGTTCTAGAAATAGGCCAATTTTTAATACCCCGTTCTAGAAATTTAGTAAATTTCAATAACCCGTTTTTGAAAAGTCTTTATGGATACCCCATTCTTGATCAGGAGTCGAAAATCACAACCCCATTGGGCAGCACATGCACGTATATGTATTTTAATTGGGGGAGTATACCCCACCGGATTCAATCAGATCTAAAACAACATACTCACTGTATGAACAAAACACAACTTATAGTATGAATTTGACAAGTTTCTGGATTTGCTAAACACTGACCAATGGTCACCAACATTTTCACCACCTCAGAATACTAAAATGCGTGTCGTGAAGAGAAAAAAGGAAAAATGCTAGTGACTGTTGGGATTGATTATGCAGATGTGGAAACCTGTTAAAATCTCCACGCGTTTGACATGTGATTACAACCTCATACCAGGGCACTTTTCCCTTTTCATCGCGCAAATGAGATGAGAGCGTGCTGCTTTTAGGGAAAAGTGCCCTGGGGACGAGGTTGATGTGATTAGCCATTCATGATGAAATTTGGGCATGAACAAAAGCAGCCAGTTGAGAAAATCTGTGTCTATCATGCAACAACAAGCTCTCACCCTTGATTATGCCAGTTGGATCAATAATACAAAACTAATCATATCGATAACAAAATTATTCTTATTCTTGCCTCTGATTGGTTCTCTGCATGTCTATTTGTTAGTACATGATTGGAGTGTGATCACATGTCCAATTATAGGTGTCTATTTTTCAAATCGGATCACTGTAATTGGAAACCTAATTGCTTGCGCATCTATTACTGGTGCACTTTTAAAAATGAGTTGACTTGCTCTTTCCATTACTGTTTGTAAAACTGATGGAATATATCACTGATATTTTCACTATTAAAAAGAAGTTCTCTCAGACTTTCTAACCACAAATTTTGTTATTGATACAAGTAATAATAATATTGTTGGTAATTGGACCTTGTGTCAAAACAATAATCAGGGTTGAAGTAATCATGCCTGTAATTTCAAATCGGCCTCACGCTGCACACTCTGCCAATTTAGAAATAACTCACCCAATTACCCCCTGCATTGTACTCCACTCAGTCCAATAACTATTAAGAATCGCAGATCATATACCAAAATGCAACACTTACAACGGCAGAATCTCCACTTGTCAAAAAAAGAATTGCAGTTTGGACGCTGGGAAAGTGAACAAAGAAACAGATATTAATAAGATTCTGGCTAAGATTAGAAACAGATCCATAGTCACCATTGTGTAAATTATTTAGAAGCCATACTTTAAATAATAATAAATAAATTTCTTGATTGCAACTATCCTGGGAGGCGGGGGGAGACTCCCACATAAGAGTGATGGTGGTGATAGACATATCTTTTAGGGGTTAATTTACCTTTTAAGGGTAAAAGCTGAAAAATATGATGGGAACTAGTTTTGTTTTAGAATTTAAGTTTATAATAGGGTAACAATGAAATTATTCGAGCCACAAAAAAAAAAAAAAAAAAATTTTTGCTACCTGCGATCTTCATTTTATTCCTTACAAGGAAACAATATTCTTAATCTCCCAAGACCGTCTACTACTACTTATGGCCTTCAATCCTTTCAGCACCTTGCTGCAAAATCCTGGAACTCCCTACCCGATAATTATAGAACCATATCGCTACGTACAATGAATTTATTAATGCGATTAGGAAATACATTTTTACAGAGTGTTAATTATTATATTCTAGCTATTTAATTATTATTTTATACTACTATTGTTAATGTATCCCAGCTATTTAAATGTTATTTTATTTTCTCTCAAAGACATTAGCTCCCGGCGTATCACATCGAACAAAATTTTAATTTGAACGATTGAATTTGATTTTGTTCGGTCATCGAACGAAATCGAACACATAATTTTTTTGTGAGTTTGAATTCCGAACCAAATCGAATGTCATCGTTCGATTTTTATTTTCAATATTTCTTTTATTTTCATCTTGGTTTCATTAGCACACTGTGACAGGCAATCCAGTAAATAACCCAAAGGGCAGATGGAGAGCTGGCAGTGGAGTTTTAATAACTTATATTCTTGTGAACACATGTGAACATTGACACAATTTTGGGAAGCGACAAGCCAGGGAAATCCGCCTTATGCTGGAATTGAAAGGCATCCATGCTACTATTCAGGACGTGTAGCCAAAACTTATAGCTACTTATGGAACTGATTAACAATAATTATTGGTTCAATTTGCTTTTTAATTGGCATGACGTGTTGCATAAGCGGGAAGTTTGGAGAGCATGAAAGAAGCGTAAGAGTTGCTCGAGGAGATAGAAAACGTTTTGTTTAATCAAGAAAATGATGATTTAAGACTTGAACTCTTTTGTGAACAAAATGACATTTTCTAGTTTAAGCTTAAATCAATAAAGATAATGTTCAAACAAAAAGAAGAAACTCAGAATATATGGAAATCCGACTCTACATGTATTAAGCTTATGTTTATGCTCAAGAGTTCGAAAACCGAATGTTCGATTGGCAATTTTTTTTGTGCGAGTTCGATTTTGTTCGATAATCTAACTTAATTGAACGTTCAATTTTGTTCGATTGAGTTAGATTGAGTTCGATTTCCGAATGTTCAATGTGATACGCCGGAATTAGAATTAGCTCTAGGAGCTACTCTGTAAATTCGAGTTTAAATAAGTTTATGTATGTATGTATGGTAGTTCCCCCCCCCCCCCCCCCCCCCCCCCCCTCCCCCTCCCGCAGACATCAACTACAGGCTTTTACACCATATGGACAGGGCTGAATAACGTCTGCGCATGCCCCAAGCGCTTGCCAGGAAACCATAGCAACAACATAGGTAAAATGGCGGAATTTTCAAAAATACGAAATACTGCAAAGGTTTTCGCCTAGGATAAGAGTTTGCCTGTAAAGTTAAGCTTTAAAATCTTGCAGTGGATCCGCCTGTTACTGAGTGAAAACATATCTTTTGAACACCAGGGTTTTTTTCTGAACACTCGCTGAAAAATAGCCACGAAGTGCCCCACGATGTCAGAGTCCGCGAAAATGTAGAAACGAAGCAGTAATGATATACTCAAGTTTTCTCATATTCCACGGCATTTCATGGCGAAAAATCTTCGATGTAAACTCGTGTGTGTTCAAATTATTATTTGCGAAAGTAGGAAAAAGGAAATATTCCCGTTTTGGAGCGGAAATAAAAGACATTTATCTCTCCTTGCCGTCGTGTTTCAAAACCACACAACAACACGTTCGCGCCAAAAATTTGCTATTGCTGTCACGAAATCCCGCACATGCGCAGACGTTATTCAGCCCTGTCCACCATATGTACATAGGTCAACCTCGTTCCCAGGGTCTCTCATCTTCTCGCTCCAGGGGGCGGGAAGATGAGAGACCCTGGGAACGAGGTTGTACATAGGTCTATTTGCAAACAAATTTAGGAATGGCTACCACATGAACAAGACCATTAATCGAATCATTGTGCAAAACTGTTTCTAAACCAATGATGGATCGCTGAACGATGGGCTTACTTTAAATTCTGGTGCTTTCACCTTCTCATCTTCCTCTCCAAAGATGCTGGACATTATCGACTGCCAGAACGACAGAGCAATCGAGCAACGATCCCAGAACTCTTCTCTTTTCGCATGAGCCAGGAAAAGCAAAGGTCTGGGGCGACCACGTGACCAAAAAAACCGGAGGATCTGGGAACGAGAATGGAATGGAGCCAGAATATCTGCGCATGCGTTAGCTCGTGGCGCGGAAATCGGATTGAGGAGCGGTGTTGTTTTCGATATTCTGTGGTTTGTTTTGGCCCCAGAAACGGACCTTAGGCCTCAACTGACTCATTTTTTTTGTTAAGTGTAAGAGAAATATCAATACGAAAAATAGTATACGGTACTTTTCGAGATGAAGGAGGCATTTGTGGCGATTTCTGAAGCTTGAAGAACGCGAGGTGCGCCCGGAGGTGTGCATGTGACTGTGAGTATAAAACTGAACAACTCATGACGAGATTTTACCTGTTTCTATTATCACGTCCTTGGAATGAAACTTATGGCCCAAGCATTTTTATTATGCCTTGTGTCGTAACTTCAATATTTTGTTTGGAACTTAGAAATTCACTACAGAGCAAACTCGACACGAAAGCTAATTTGCATTTTAGTTTTGCACGTGGAGGCTAGGACTTTGCAATATTCTTGTATTCCTTTGCAATTTTCGTATCTACTGTGAACATATAAAACCGCACAATTTCTCAAATTTCCTCGTTTGTCTTCAGTAACGGGAATTAAAACTTTTAGAACAGATAATTCAAAATGATGTACTGTACTGCAAATATGAAACTTTTCTGAGCGAGTTTGAATTTCGCGGGTTGTGTCAGGGTAATAAAACAAGCGCGTTGGTTCAGTATGATAATATTCTATTTTATTTTGCTATTTCTTGCAGTTTAAGTAAGAATCTTGTTTATAAGAATATTGAGGCTGAGATTGGCGAAATTTTAAGAATACTATGCTAAGAATACATATGTATACCCAAGGCTGAGATTAGTAGTTGAGTTATTTTTTTCTAAAAAAATACCTCCTAGTCAACCATACTGGAAAGTTCGTATTTTATACGCCGAAGTTTTACGCCACGGTTTTTGCCGAAAAAAATTTCCGCCAGCCTGCCGTAAAAAAATTTTCTAACGCGCCACACGCCGGCGCTCGCAGTGCTCTTATAACCTGTCTCCTCTCCCTAAATTGAAGGCCCGAAGGGCCGGAAAATTTTCTGGCCCCATCCTTATAAACAGGTCTGGATCCGCCACTTTTTATGTACCATTTGTTCAGGTTAGTGTTGAATGTTTAGAATGTTTCGGATTTACGCCACGCCAGCAAGAAGCAAGAAAAAAGCCCTGTGAAATACGCCAAAAGTTGGCGTAAAAGCCTAGCTCCACGCCGAAGATCTTTGGCGTGACATACAAACTTTCCAGTATGGCTAGTCAACGCAATGGACGATGTTATCATTATGTATGTATGCCCATTTATTATACGACATAGCATTTTAGAGTACGAATACGTACCAAAACGAGTGCAAATATGAGACCGTATTACACAGGTCTTAGTCCCCCTGACTGCGCGCTACGGAAAACTCTGTTGAAAGCCTATATTTTTGGAAAGATATTATGCTGTATAATTAACAGTTTTTTCAGCAGAAAGTTGTGTAATACGGCTGGGCATTTTTACTTGTCAATGTTTATTTTTTCTCACCTACAGTAAACTAAAAAACTCGAAAAATAAAAACTGACTCGTAAAAATACCCAACCGTATTACACAACATTCCGCTGAAGGACTAACGCTCGAAACGTCAGCTTTTAGAAATTCGCTACGGCGGTTAATTTACCTTTATCAACTCCAAGTTGATAATCAACACAGTGTTTCACTTGCCCGCCGACGCAGCACCACAGTTTCATTAGAAACTAATCACTTTATTCCGCTGAATAACCTCTTTGTATTTTACACCAATCAGATTGGGGCTACCATAGATCAACAACCAATGAAATAGCTTATTCTAATATCCGAGTAAGTCCGAGTATATATCATTTTTTAGAACCATTTGGCGACGGCCATCTTTGTTGATGTTTAGCAGAATGGCGAAGAGAGTCCTACTGTGATGTACAGGTTTTCTTTGTACATTTTGTTGTTTTCACGGAGAGTGGTCAAATTGAGGAGAGAATTTGAAATGTGCTGTAGGAGTTTGTTATGATCTCTTGTCAACAGTTGATTGTCGATAAATCTTGTTGCGTCGATTGTATTCAGTAGTGTTTTAGTAAAAATTTGTGTTATTGTCGTTCGATGCAACTATAGGTTTGATGCATCTAATGGCTGTTCATTAACTTCAAAGGCAAATATCAAAACACTTCAAGTTGTCGAAAGAAGACGTGAATTTGTTTGATTTTAGCTCGGGCGTAAATAGTTTCAGAAAGTACAAATAAATCCGGTCAGTGTAAAACGCAGAGTGCGAACTGCATGCAGCACAGACTGTAGACTGGGGGTAAAATACAGGCTAAGGTTAAGAATGCAGACCAGGGGTAAAATGCAGACTAAAGTGTGAAATAATGGAATCATTTATATCAGATTATACTGTATACAAGTTGTGAGGTTTTGTGACGAAATGACAGGCAGCCAGTCAAGGTTTTGAAATAGACTAAATGATCAGCAGTGAGACACATTACATTTTGCTGTTTTCACGGAAAGTGTCAAATTCTTGAGCTGGTATTTCTGTTCTGATTGCTGCAGTTTCTGTTACCTATCTAATCTTAGACATGTGCACGAGAAATTATTAGAGATTGTGAATATTGTTGGAAAGGTACAAAACATGAATTTCATCACACTTGTACCGGTACAAAGGCAAGTAAATCATATCCAAATAATCAATTACATGTACCTGATGTTGCTCTGCTCATGTGAAAGGACCATATATCTGATATAATATTAAAATCCAATTAATAAGTGACGATCTTTTATAGAGTATTGAGGCATCAAACTCTTCGAGCACTGAGTGAGTAACTCAATGCTTGTGCTTCACAGAACATTTTGTTTTTTGTATTGCCGTTTTTACTCTGTTTTTACCGATGAAATTTTTCATGGAATTTTAATGTGTGGAGATAGTAACTTAAACGCCGATGTCTAACTACTTATTTACAAGCTTACGTTCGAACTGGAACACATTTTGCGGGGTGCTGTTTTATACAATAATGAAACATGATCTGCTAGCTTCCAGACATTGTGTCGGCGACAAATATTTCAGCGATTGCAGCTTATGTTTTATACGCGGGAACTGTTCGATAATCGTTACCTTTTGGTGAAAAAAATACGCTAAAGAAACAGATTTTAATTTTGTGCGAACAGTTGATGATTAGTGTAAGCAAAATGAAACGTGCGTGACATGATTATTGAGTTGATAAGGCAGCGGTTTCTACATTCCACCGAGTAAACATCACCGAATATAAAATTTCCTCCACGGCACTTCTTGCGCTGTACGTTCATTGAACCAAGAATTCTATCACAGATTCTACTGAATCACGACAAAGTCGATTTCACTCGACATTTATTTGAAAAACGTCCTTCGAGACATGACGGTGCGATCCGTTTGCTCCTCGATATTCGATACCAGAAAGACTCTGTCAACGTACATTTGTCTGGTACTGCAGTACTTTTGTTTTAATATCTTTTGAAACCCATATGAATTATACTTTTGTTTATCTTCTGAAACGCACATACAGTAACATGATCATTTTGCTTTTATTACATTACCCATGTAACATGATACTTTAATTTGTTTATCTTCTGAGACCCATGTGTAGTACACATGATACTTATTGTTTTTCTTTTCTAACCCAAGATATTACAATATGACTGAAGGCGAACTTTGCAAACTCAGCACATGGCAACGTTAGCTTCCCCCACGGAACCCAACCACAGATTTGCTCGATATTTCCTTCCAAAACAGTCTGCCAAATTTCACAGCGAAAGGACCATTCAATCTCTCAGAAAATGAAATTTTCTAATGCAGATCCCTCAGGGTCGAGAGGGAGGTGTTATAATTTGAATTAAAAGCTTGTGACGTTTGAAAATCCAAGCAAAATCATCGAAGCCATTGTCAATATGTCTTGTGCTGCCATTTTGAATCAATTTCTGCTGTTCAACAATTTTTGTAGTGAAATCCTCACTGGGGTTCACGTCTTCAGCAATCACTTTCATATGAATTTCTCAGGATTATTGCAACATTCACAGCGTCCCTCGAAGCAGTTGAACTTTGCTGTGGGCGTGTACTCTGAATTTTATGGCTGCCTACTTTCGCCTGCTTTCGAAACCACTTAGACTGATGAATTGTTTCTGCATTAGCACCATCGCCTGTTCTTAGGCCCAGTTCAGACGCTGTACTTCACATGAGCCAAATCAAATTAAGTTCATGTGAAGTATGGCATCTGAATCAATTTGGAACGGCTGATTGAGTTTGGATCGGCTCAGCTGTTCTTCCCCCCTGGGTCAGCCAGGAATAACGGCTGTTGACCGGCTTTGATTCAGACACCGAACTTCACATGAACCGAATCAAATGCATAAATTATTAGAATGTATTTTCCAATATAACAGTATTCGTGATTGGTTGAAAAGCTATCCCTGATTGTTGACGTGGCCAATCAACAAGAGTCACACCATATAAAAACAACGTTCAATTCCACTGAGAAACTTGACAATTTCACGTTCTCCACAAAATGCAGAATTGTGTCATTTCACGTTCTTGTTTTGCAGTCGGACGGCTAGGAAGCTGTACGCATGTGCAGAGCCTATTGTACTGCTAATTAAACCTATTTTTGGTGATGTTCGCATTGCCGTTGCCAATATTTTCATAAACTCCTTATTACTGCCGGTCAACTGACCGAAGAGAGTGATTGAATTCCTCTAAATATCACAGAGGCTGTCGTGTTTTACAAACTACTTGTTTTCTCGAAAGATTATTTAATAGCTTTATGTTTCACCGCTGACCCGAATGCACAATTTTCCCCTATTGAATTAAGTTCGGCTGAATTAAGCTCGGCGTCTGAATCAATTCAGCCGGACTAAACTAATTTGGGTCGGCCTAAATTTGAATTCAATTCGGCTCATGTGAAGTATGGCGTCTGAACTGGGCCTTAGTTCTTATAAAGGACAATATTTCTGTTGCAGCAATCACTTTCATGATGAAATTCCTAGTTTATTCTCTACTGACGACTAATTTTCAGCTATTGTCTTGTTCGCTGTTGATTGACAGATGAGCCCTGGTCTTCCCTTAAGAGCAAATTTAGATTATGTTAAAGAAATTATAATATGGTCGGAATGTAAACTGATTATGAAATATGTACATGTAGTTCTTGGCAAATATACTTGTTATTTTATCTTTACAGTTTTCAACTTTTAACTCTCTTAATTAAATGTTATTTTTGTTACAGGAAAGGTTTCTCTGTTCGCAATGGGCTACCGGAACTCCAGTGCGGCCATGCAAGTGACTGTCCAGGGTCAACACTTGGTTGTGTGTCAGAGGAATAAATGAAACAGAGTTTCCACCCAGTATGAATAGGTATGCAGTCTTTGATGTTGAGTTAAGAGCAAGATCCAGGTGATGTAAAAGTGAAGCTGTTGGAACTTGCTCATCTATGATACTGACAGGCAGTTCACTTCCAATAGTAATACCACCAAGAAAGCTTAGGCTGGCTACGCCCTCTAACACTAAAATATTCTGGTACTCCCTTGGTCACTATATCAATTATTCATACTGCTGATTTCTAATTAACATGCCAGAGACTATGAGATATATGCTAAGGTTGAGTTAAGGGGCAGTGTAGGGTTAACAGACTGTATGGGAAATGTGTAGAACAGTTTTTAATAGTGTTAGGGCGATTAGAGTACTAGCATTGCTTGAGGAAAGTGCCACAATCGTGGACAAAACTGTTGAGACACTTGACCAAATGTCAACCAATTTCCTATTATTGTGATGTGTAGTAAATTACTGTTGTTGATAGAGGGATCAGGGAGGTGCTGTTCTGCATCACCAGAGCTGTTATAAGAGCTGTCATGTTCACAGAGACCAATAATCCAATAGTCCTTTGTTTAAACGACTGACTGAGTTCTTCAATTTTTTTTTCTCCAGTGGTAACCTACATGATCCAGATGTCAAAACACATGTCTCATGGAAGATGCAAAAACATGCCATTCTCCTAATGGCACTTCTAGAAGGTGAACGGCATGATGGTAAGTCTGGTAAAGCTTCCACATCTGGTTGCACTTGACCAAAGTTTTCATTTTGGTATGATAAGGGCAGGCTGCGTAAATCAACATGGGTACCAAAAGATGGAAATTCAAATGACTGCTTTCCTTTTGGTTTCCCATTTCTACAGGTGTCACTAGGAACGTAAAATAAATGGAGGAAAACATTAACAGCTTACAGCATAATTCAAAACACTTCAATTAGTTAGGAGTATTACCATTTTTCAATGGAGTATGTTAATTGACATGTGCCAAAAATATATAATAGACTTATTTCTCTGGCTTTGTCCATTTTTGCAGCTATTTTCTTGAATAAGTGCAATTGGAATACTACCGTCCTTCTAGCTATGTGCCAATAGTTTGCCTCACTGCTGCCTCATTGATATACTGGGACAAACCATTCCTTGAAATTTGCAAGAAATCCAGATGATCCAATAGTTCTAGCCGTTCTTTGTATTTCTGGTCCTGTATTCTAACTTGTGTCTTTTCTCAACAAGAAGTTAATAAATAACTTTAGTCCGGCAATATGGTGAAATGATTGTGCGTTTTTTGATAAAAGCACCAAATTTGGCCCAGTGATAGTATTTGACGTGCTGATAAATATCAGATATAGGCCCATTTCAATTTCTCCAGTAGACGACGATATTAAGGGTGTCGATCTTACGTCACATGGACCCCCCACGTAGGTCATGAATTTTACTACTTAAAGTGCGTTTACTCGTTCCATCTTCCACAAACATTTCATTTTAATGCAAAGATTAATTTTACAACCAACAATGCATGCTCCGACAACATTTCTAAGGCTATAACCTGATCACGTGACTGATGACGTCATAAGGAATGAACCACAGCAAATAGGTTTGTTAATACAGTCACGTTATATTGATACATAACGGTAAAACTGTGTATTTTCCCTACGTTTTAGACTGTTGACAATGTGAGTTTTAGTGAAAAAGGGACCTTACTTTGACTAAATTAAAACAACATTTTTGACGAATGAAGGAAGAAAGACAAAAGTAAACAAAATAAAGTTAAAGTAACAGCTATTGTTCGTCAAAATTCAAAGTTTAGTTTCTCTCACAGTCGCCCTCGCACTTGCAAAGGGCTGTGCATTCAAGCGCCGCTTTGATGCATTTGCACCGCCCACCACATCCTTTGTCTGGATTGCAGCTGCACTTAAGAAGCTCCTGGCACGCTTTGGAAGCCTCGGCTAAAGTTGTCCACAGCGGTTCCCAGCTTTGTGATGGCGATCTTTTCCATCCCCAATCACTTGGAGAAGGCAGCACAGGACTCGGCTCAAGACATCTTCCCCAGCAATGTCCACCTGATAAAACCGCTCGTTTAGTATGTTGTACTAACGCTGCTGATGTTGGAGGGATGTTCTCCAGGGATCGTCCCTTTTGTGTCTGGCACCATTTACATCTTGGTTAACACTGGTACGGTCATACATTAGTACTACGAACCGCTGGATAGTGGGCATGGCAGTTGAAAACTTCTTCCACTGTTGGTGTTTTGCTCAGACATCTGAATACATCGGTGGCTTCTTGGTATGCCATCCAGGTATTCCAGGCAGTACTTTTCCCCCTACCAGCAAACGCGGATGTCTGGTCACACCCTGTGAACGCGTGGAAAAACGGAAGAGCTTCACACTTCTCTTGACCAAGAGATGCAGCAATCTCATGGATAGCAATGTAGCGGAATGTCTTCCCAGCACCAAATGCAATCCAGAGCTCCTCAAGGTCCAGTCTGCTGAAAACTGTAATAGCAAGCACCACGACATCAGTATCCACGGTTCGCAGCATGACGTTCCTACAGCCTTCCTTCCCAGCATCAAATGCATGTAATAGAAGCCTCGTATCTGCCTCTTCATGACTGCAAGGAGAAATGCGAGACGTGTTTCTCTCAAGTTGGTCAAAACAAGACAGTCACTAGTGGAAAGCACCTCCTTTCCTTGAACTTGGATGAAATGGTCTGCTCAGCTAGATATTTGAACAGCTCTGTTTGTTGTCGTCTACCCTCAGAAATGCGTACCAGTCACCTGGTAGTTTAACGCCGGCTCAACTCTCCGTCTTACTCCCTGCCCTCTGTTGCTGCGAGTTGTTGATTTTAGGCTATCAGAGACGTATTTATCCCAGACAAGGTCGATTCTTTGACGGTCTGGAGCTGGTTTCTGACATAAGGTAAGTAGACTTGATTGGCGTAGTCAAAAAATGTCTTACACGCCCCGTTTGGCTTGAGGATATTTACGAGTGCTGCGCCATCGACAAGTAATGCTTCAACCACTGGAGTAGCTTCAATTGGGCTGGCAGGTAGCTTCTCTAGGATCTTTAAACGGATTCTCATGAGCGAAGAAGTCGTCAAGATTTTATCACATCTTTGATTGGCTTGGTTCGCTCCACCAGACGCTCCTTGACATAGGCATTATATTGCTGCGAGCCAGTACGATCAACTTCATTCACTGTCGTTAATACTTTCTTGTCTGCAATATATCTTGTGTCTAAAACTAGCAAATCCTTACTGGTTTCTTTGAAAGGATTCCCCATGTTTTCAAAAACGGCAACTAGTGACTCACTGTCTTTGAAATGTACTCTGCTTACTCTTCACCTGTTCATGATGATGGATATCGGGCCCTTTACTCTGCCTTGCCTTGATGGAGTCATGACAGGCTTCAAACTCTGAAACAGCGCAGGCAACCTCTGGTCCAGAAACCATCCAGCGCAACAACTGGGATGAGTCTGTTAATCCGACAGCTCCTCCGTCACCTTTCACACATTTGTTGTTCTGCTCGTGAGCCTGATCGATTGACATAGCAGAAAAAGGTCGCTGAGTCTTGCGTATGACAACCCACCACACTCAAACATGGAATGCACATCCGGGTGATCTTTGCCTAAGCTCATCATATCGCGCAAGTGGACTGGCAACCAACGAGCATAGTTAGTGTGGTCTAGGGCGAAGAACCATGGCGCCAGCTGTCTCAAGGATTCCACGTAGAGGTCGAAGTTTCCTTCTCGAAGTGACTGAACAAAAAATCAGCAACTCAAAGTTCAGTGTTTTTGACCAGAACTGGAATTGTGGAATTTTCCGATGATTTCTTCTCTTGCCACTGTTGAAAGTTAAGTTGGTTCTCGACGTCATTCAACTCCCGTAGGTAGTCGCGATAAGCGTTATGCATTAGAATGTAGAGGCTACAGGCGGTCACCTGATGAGCATGCCTCGTGCGCGTCACGTGTGAAGCCTTCAGGAAGGAATCTGCTGTGCCAGCTGAAGCGATATCTGCTTGTGTGATAGCGCTAGTCCAACCACTTCCTTCAAGCCAATCTCCAATCCTGAGAGCCGCCATCTCGGTGTGCAGCCCCCCGAGCATGATAACGAATTTGGATTCCCCATGTGTGTCAGGCCAGTGCCACTGTATCTTCTTTGCAACTGCATACAGCGGTTGATCGAATGTCATTACAGGAATCTGTCCTGGGTTCAAAAACTGCACTGACTTGTTGACTACATTCATGGAATGAAGTATCATGCTGACCGATTTCGCTTCTTCCTGGAACAAGGGCAACAATGCAGTTATGTCGGTTGGCCTAGTGGTGAGTGCAGAACACGACTTGCATGAAATGCTGACCATGATACACACATGTCCTGATTGGCTTCGGCGGCAATCCCGTCAAGAACATCCTTCATGTGCTCAAGCCACCTAGAAAAGAAATCACTTATAATGAAACATTTTCCAAAACAAAATGAGGGCCTGGGATAAGCTTGCAGCTGTTTTTAAGCCTATAAATGTTAAACTATCAAATCAATCTGCTGTCTTGAATGTGCCTGTATAGCTGGCGGTACATTGTTTCGCACAAAGGCAACGCCTTTTGCGCACAGGCAACGCCTTTGAGTAGCGGGGCCTTCGAAAATGACGCACGTTAACGAAAAGCGATATTTCTGTTTTAGATAAAGCTACAGTGGCGGATCCAGACCTGTTTATACGGTGGGGGCCCGAAACATTTTCCGTCACTTCGGGCCTTACATTAAGGTGGAGGTCCGAGAAATATTTCGTCCATAAAAGGAGGAGGAGGGGGGGGGGGGGGGTCGGGCACCCGGGCCCCTCCCCTAGATCCGCCACTGAGCTATTCTGAAAAGGTTTGAAACCAACGAGAAGGAAGCCGATTTGGTATAATACTATTAATTAACAATACTTACTTGTACTGAGTCTTCAAGAGCGAGGGTAGATCTGTTAATTCACCAGTCATTGGCACTGAGGTAACAGGAACACTTGGCTCTTCTTTCCAGGGCTGTACTGGAGGTACATTAGCGTATTCACCAGGTAATGTTTGAAGGCGTTTAAGTGGCTCTGTTGCTTGTGTGATTATTGCTTCTCGTTCTTGACCACCGTTTTCTGCTGTGGGATGTTGGAACAAAGATATACCCGTACCATGAAGGGAACCAATGGCCGTTGTTGAACTGGGGTTGTGGTCGATGTTGTCCACAGCGCTTGTTGTGAAAATACCTTTCGGAGCTTTGGAGGACAGACAATCTTCTCTGCAGCGAATCTGGTGCATACGGCATTGCCCATCTCTGTAGAGATCTCTAGAACTCTGTTGTAGGATACTGACATTCCTAGGTCACACATCTTGTCAACCAAGCCCCTCTTTCTAGTTTCAGCATGTAATAGTAAACCAAGATAAATTGGAAGCGGTGGCTCACGTTCCTTAGTGTGATACATGGCTAAGGTGTCTTTGCGTCGCCTGACAGTGCAGTTGAACCTAATAAGTTGTGCAATGGTGAGTGTGGCTTGCGCTTCAATAACATTACTGGACTGGGTTTCTATATTTGGACCACCCATAATCATCTTCACTAAGGACAATAATGACTGTGAAACTGACTTTTCTTGGCAATCATTCTCAAATTTACCATGAAAGTCAGTTTTCTCCATGGCAAGTAAATCTCGTCTCACTATTTTGGCTGCTTTAGCAAGAATGATAGCGTCATTGTCACAGTTCTCTTCCACAGCTTTCCTGATAGCAATCCCAACATCTTCATTTGCCATCAGCATGATGTTTCGGCCGTCCTTGAACTCCTGTAGATAGGGACAATGAACCAAGATTCGTTCCTTCAATCTTGTCGTGTGAATTCGGCTTGAACTATCGGCCCCCATTTGCTTTAATCGCGAAGCATACATATTAGCTAAATCGGCCAACTTGAAAACAGGTGTCACGCTGTCAATTCGGCTCTCCTCGATGAAAGAAACAAGCTCTGCCAGTGCTATACCACAGTTCATTACCTCATCGGTGTGCTCAGGTTCAGATTTCGCGGCATTTTGAGCTCTTCTGTAGAGGGATGTGAGGCATTGTGTGTGATATAACGCGTCAATTGCTACCATATCACCGGCACTTAATTTAGCAAGTAACGAAGAATCATTTGTCTGAAATGCACATCGTCTTACATTCGCATCTAGGTTGAATGTTGAAGCTCTGTGAAGTTCTCCTGAGCCTTCCTCGCAGAAAAAGCAACGAGATACACTTTCCTTTTCACCGGCTGAATGACTGCGTCGTGCAGACTTATTTGCTCCATGTTCTTCTTCGCCTTCTGTTCCTCTTTTCTCAGCCCTTTGCAACTTTAGATTGCTGAATTTATCCCTGCATGATTTGTGCCATTTCGCACTTTTCTCTTTCAATATTTGTGTTAGTCTCCCATCTTTATCAAAACTGAGAATATCCGTTTTGAGCGGGAGGCATCCTAGTTCTTGAAATCGTCGAAGGTTGTTTCCAAGGCTTTCATAACCAGAGCCCAAATCTTTTCGCTTCGAATCGGCTGGACATTGAAGTACCTCTGAAGTACTCTTCTGGCACAGTATGCACTTTTTCCAGTCAACAAGCACTGATTCAGTCATTCTCGATAGCCAGTTTCATATCGTCTACAAAGCTTGATTCTCAGTGAAACTTAACTTTTATTAGGTTCGCAAATTAAGGTTTTTTTGATTTGACGTGTAAAAGAAGCCAATTGAAACCAATGCGTCGATCCTTAAGATAAATTGAAGATCGTACTTAACTGTGTTTCTTGTGGCAATCAATTATTCATTCGAAGTTATTTTGCGTTTTGTTTCAAAGTAATGAAACCTGTAAGTATAGCAAAGTTTTGCACTTATAAACTGAGGGTTTTAAGACACGAAAAAAAAGCGATAGCTGCATGTGTTTAACTTGGAACTGATTAGTCACGAAAACCATTTAAATGTTGAGTGATCTAATTCTTCAAGCTATTTTTATCTTCTTCGCAGGTAAAAATGTTTTTTCAGTGTTTCACTTTACACTTTCAATAAAAATAATAGTTATTTCTACAAACGTTTGTGTTTTTAATTTTGGTAACACCAAAAAACAAGAGCTTTACATGGTCAGGCGAAAAGTGTGAAGGGAACAGTCAGTCGTATTAAAGTGGTGATATTATTTTGTCGTAACTGATATTTCGTAGGAGAATAAATTTTAAACCTGCCTGAGCATCCTATCCTTTTATCAAGAATAGAGCCAAAGAGAGTATTTCCAAATTCTCAGGAACAATCACTCGCTAAGATTTTAATATTAAAAGTGCTGGATTTCCCTTCACGAAATTAAGTGACGTCATCAGTCACGTGATTCGGTTATAACCACAATAACTGATGTTATTTACTTGCTTTCACCTTTTACGATTCTGGTTATTTCCTGCCAATATTTAGTATTATGGAGCCAGTAAACACACTTGAAGTACCAAAAGTCATATTCTTCGTGGGGGGTCAATGTGACGTAAACTTGACACCCTTAAAATCGTCGTTTACTGGGGAAATTGAAGTGGGCCTATATCTAATATTTATCAGTGTGTCAAATGCTATCACTGGGCGAAGTTTGGTGCTTTTATCAAAAATCGCACAATTCCCTCAAATTTTTGCACCATATTGCCGGACTACTTATAACCGGGCAGTTAAAGTTTAATATTTTTTGCATCCATGAAAGCTTTGGGAAATTAGTCACGCAAGTAACATAAATATTTGAGGTTTGTGTATTTCACGCAGCTATCTTTAGTGCGGTGGTATATCTAGCTTCCTGTTTTGCAACATGGACATCTGAAAAGTCTGTTGAAATTTTATGCGGTTTAAACTTGCATACAAGTCATTGAATAGAAACTCTACTTCCTTGGTCAGGGCTCTTAGCATATAGAAATGTCATAGAGTATGTTTTAAAAGTATTTCATTGCTAAACTCGGGATTCAAATTGTCAAAGGAATGACCCAAAGGTCAAATTTGACTCCTCTATTCCCTGTGAATAAATATCTGAAAAGGATGTTGAAAATTTATGACTAGCAAGTTTGAAATGGAAACTCTACTTCCTTGGTCAGGGCTTTTACCTTATGGAAATATTATAAACATAGGTTTTTAAAGTACCGTAAAATTCCATGTAGATGTCTTAAGCCGCACTTTTTTGCTCAAAATTTGGGTTCAAAATTGGAGGTGCTGCTTATCTACGGCACCATCAGTAACTGGAGTTCTTAAAGGCCTAATTAATATTCAAAAAATGTCGCTGATTAAACATATGACAGACAGAGGAGGAGTTGTTTCTGTGTTGAAAACTTTCATCGGCGAATCTTGTTCCTTGGGAGTTCTTTCAAGTCGCGTAGCAAATGGCCGACCATTCCTTGTTTTTTACTTCTTGCATGGCAACTTTATCCACTGGATTTTTGAATTATTGTCTTGCATCATGTTTTCTGCTATTGAAAGTTTCCAAACATCTCAAAAGACATGGTACTGATCCTTGGACCGCTGAATGCACAAATAAAATGTTTCTAGAGTGTAATGGGTTAGGGGCCTGGGTACCAGTGTACTGTCCATGCTGTTGTCATTTAGTTTAGTTTAGTCTTCTCGTCATTCCGTTCTTGTTGTGAAATGGATGAGCTTCTATATATGATGAGAAGACTAAACTGTCAATCAACGAAAATATCAGCGACAAGCGTCCTCTTTTGTGATCAATCATACAAAGAACAAAGTATTTACCTTCAGTTTCGACCGCCATCTTTGTTTTTGCGGCACAACGAAACTATGTCACTGGACAAAATTACAGCGGGACAACAACTACAGCAGTAGAATAACGTTCCTGGAACAACACAACAATGGAAAAGCACAAGTGCCCATTCCCTAGCTGCACGTATGAAACGGAAGAAGTCACGGACGAACTTGCCGCCATACTACTTTCAGTCCACTCTAAAGGCACGCACACGGCTAAGGTCGAAAGGATCCGGCACCCCACAGTGTCTGCTGGAGGATCAAGTGAAGAATGGACCTATTTCCTCACTCGTTGGCAGGACTATGCCGAGGCAACCAAAGTTACAGGCAAGGACAAGGTAGAGGAAGAGAATAAAATGGTTGCTTGCGTTGAACTTCACAACATGCATCAGGACCAACCTTGATTCCAGGCTCTCTCTCCTTTTCCTCCCTTGTCGTTGAGTAGAGAGACCCTGGTTGCGGCTGGTCACGTGACCACCCAAATTCTGGGTGGTAAAAAAATATGTTCGGAGGGAGGGGTGGTAGAGTGTTAGAGTTGTTGCTGTGACAAATCTACCATGCGAAGGTGAGAGCGTTGACTCTGAGTCCAAACTCGCAGATGCAGGTCTTCAAACAACTTGCAAAGCAAGCACCAAAAAAGTTTGTACATAAGCTTTACTTGCGGTTATTCAAGCTTCTACAGGCTTTGCCAGGCCGTTTGCGAAGATCACTGCGTTAATCTTTTCTTGGAAACCGCTTGCGTAATTCTCAGAACTACACAACTACGTCGGACGTTTTACAACGGAATTTTGTCCATGGAAGAAAGCCGATCATTTCGGTATGTGAACAGCTTTAAGGTAATGAGTTTAAGTGATCGTTAAATTGTATTCACTGCAAAAACTGCCGATGGAAAAAATTCCTTTGTACAGTCCGTTTGACATTTGTGCCGTACAAGGTTGTTGACTTTCAAGGAACCGCCAGCGGGAGGCTTCGAGCGGTTGTTGTTGTAGATTTTTTGACACAAGAAAACTATATATTACGGTCAAACTAACGACAGAATCAGTTAGAGAAAATAGTAAGCTACTCTTTTATCCTAAAATTTGGACTATTTCGCTCCAAATGAATTTGTAAATAAATGCCGTTGTGTTTTAATTTACGGCGGAGTTCGCAGGGTCAGTGAACGAGCTCGCCAAGCTTATTGTTGTTTTCAAACTTGGTTTGAGACCAAGGTGTCTGGTTTACAACCTCGTTTAGCTTTACGATCATGAACCTGTCTACTTATATTCTGATTTTCTACTTAGAATTTGTGTTCGCAAAGCGAATTTCCATTCTTGTAATATAATATTCGCGCCGCTGCTTTTGTGGCTCGAAAATATCTGTCACGCCAACATGTTCATGTCATGAATTCGAAGTTGTACAGAATAAAAACAAACGTTCCATACAAATAGCCTGTTTCACTTTTAACATAATCTCGCCGTATAAACCAGCAGAAAGCAAGGCTGTTCCATTTTGAACCAAGCTCGATTTGCCCCTTCGATCCCCTTGTTAGTAATTATTGTTCACCTTGACAAAACGGCCTCAAAGACCCACCCTCCCTGCGGTATTGTTGCAACCGCATGGTCACGTGACCAGCCGCAACCAGGGTCTCTCCCCTCAACGACAAGGGAGGAAAAGTTGAGAGAGCCTGGAATCGAGGTTGCGTCAGGACCGGGATGAGACAATACGCAGTTTTGGTGCCCGCTTGCCTGGCCAGGCTGGCGTTTGCAAATTCTTAATCAAATGCCCTGGCTGTGAAACAGATGTGAACTACACGGAAAAGCATCCTCCGCGACGTTGTAACACGTGGCCTCGTTGACAGTGAAATCCAACTGGATTTGCTTGGTGATAAGAACCAAGACATGACACTGGAAGAAGTATTTCAATTCATTGAGGCGAAAGAGGCTGGTAAAAGGTCTGCTGGGTGCCTCTCAGAAACCCAGGGGCCAATGCTGCTCACAGTCAATACCGTCATAGGAAGCAGGAGGAGCTCAAGAATCGCAAAAATGCCAGGAAAACAGAACTGTGCTCTTTCTGCGGCAAACGCAGCTATGGCAAGAACTCCCCACCAAGGTCAGGAAGAGTGACTGCCCTGCCTACGGCTAGATATGCAACCATTGCGGTATACCCAACCATTTCGAGACTATCCCGCAGCAAGGTCAAACCAAGAACTCAGCAGCCTACTCCCCAAGTGGTGCTAATGGAGAGGCAGAGGGTGCTGTCTTTGATGCTCTCTGCACCGCCACTAGTCTCAGCCAAGATCGAAGCAGACATGTCATCTTGTTAGATCACAACCTGTACAACCATCTCAATGATCGCTGGGTCCGACAAGCATCCAAGCCTCAGCCATTTCTCACACTCACAGCCAAAATCTACCCAGACAACCACACAGCCCTGGGATACAAGCTCATTACCTCTCAGCCAAAAGCAATATGACTCTGCCATGGCTGACACCGGCTGCCAGAGCTGCCTAGCCAGCTTGAAAGTAATCTGACGCCTTGGCCAATGCGAGGATGATCTGATTCCAGTTACAATGCGCATGCACGCCGCAAACAACAATGGCATCAAGATCCTCGGCGCCGTCATCTTGAGGTTCTCCTGCAAATCCAAATCTAGTCAGACCCTCGAAACTCAACAGATCGTTTACGTGACAAGTGACTGACAAACTATTCCTGAGCCGGGAGACTTGCACAGTGCTAGGCATGATCTCTGAGAACTTCCCCACTATGGGTGAAGCCATCCAAGTGAGCACAAAGATATAACCAGACGTAGCATCTGATGCGGCAGGTCAAACTCCACCAGCCGCTGTACCACATACACCTGAGAGCGCGCTCTGTGCACCTTGCAACTGCCTATGTCGCCAGACACCACCAAAACCCACCCAACCAACCTTCCCAGCAAGCGAGGCTAACAGGAAGCGTATGCAACAGTGATTCCTAGACTACTACAGATCCAGCACATTCAACACGTGTGAGCACCAGCTGCTTCCACTGATGGAGGGTATTCCTATGAGGCTCATGGTCAACCCCACCATGGAGCCCATTGCGCACCACACCCCCGTCCCAGTATCACATCACTGGAAAACAAAGTGAAGGCCAGCCTCGATCAGGATGTGTCACTGGGTGTCCTCGAGCCAGTGCCTGTAGGCGACTGGGTGTCCTCGAGCCAGTGCCTGTAGGCGAGCCTGTGACATGGTACCACAGCATGGTGGTGTATGCAAAGAAGAATGGCAAGCCTCGCCACACTGTAGACTTCCAGGCGCTCAACCTCCATGCAACGTTTGAAACCCACCACACACAGAGCCCATTTCATCAAGCACGCTCTATACCCAGCAACAAAAAGAAGACTGTATTTGATTGCTGGAACAGATACCACAGCGTCCCCATCCATGTAGATAACCGCCACCTCGCCACATTCATAACTCCATGGGGGTGATATCGGTACAACACCACACCCCAGGGTTATATAGCATCAGGCAATGGCTACTCCAGATGGTTTGAAGAGATTGTCTCCCACATCCCTAACAAGACCAAGTGCAACGATGACACACTACTTTGTTCCAGGCAGTTGACTGGCTCAACATCTGCGGCCACCACGGCATATATCCTCAACCCAGACAAGTTTGTGTTTGGTGACGACACTGTCAAGTTTGCGGGATTCTAGATCACCCCTAACAATGTGATGCCATGCAAGAAGTACCTCGACGCAATCCAAGGCTTTCCGACCCCCGCCAACATAACAGAAGTTCACTCATTGTTTGGACTCATCAACCAGGTGTCATACGCCTTTGCTGCTACAGAGTGCATGCTGCCATTTTTCCAGTTTCTCAAGCCTGAAACGCCATTCAGCTGGGACAATGAGCTCAACCAGCTTTTCGAAGAGTCCAAATTAGTGATTGAAGAGGGCGTCCGCATCTTTGACAAATCCAAACCAACTTGCCTGGCCACGGATTGGTCAAAGAGTGGCATCGGATACTGGCTCTTTCAAAAGCACTGCAAGTTTCCATCCACTGAACCCTTCTGCTGCCACACAGGCTGGAAAATAACGCTCATTGGGAGCCGCTTCACTCATGCTGCTGAGTTGCGCTACGTGAAGGAGAAGCCCTAGCCAGATTCTTAGGTCCTAGGCTGCAGTCCTAGACTGCAGTAACCTGATCATCACTGTGGATCACAAGCCTTTGCTCAAGGTGCTCAGTGATCGGTCTCTCAAGGAGATCTCTAACGCCATACTTCAAGGAGAAGACACTACGCTATAGATTCAGAATGATACATGTCCCTGGTGTACAACACAAGGCTGCTGATTCCATTTCCCACCACCCCACTGGCCCAATGAACCCAGACATGCTGATACTACCAGATGATGTAGCAGCCACAAGTGATTCAGTCGTTTCACTCCTTCGGGTGCTCATTCCTAACTGGCATCTGCTGTGAAGAACCTTCACCGGCATCATGCTCCACCGCCATTGACGACCAGCTGGCATCATCAGCTTCATCAGCACTGAGTACTATGGCAGTCATGTGGGATAGGGTCAAACTGGCAACAACAAGCGATAAGGAGATGGTCCAGCTTGTCTCCATTCGAGTCATGCTTCCCAGAGTTCCGACATGAGTTCTGACATGAGCTGCCACAAGTTCCGTGAACATACACAGTGGATGGCGTTATCCTTTACAAATACCGCATAGTCATATACCACCTTCACTCCGAAAACATGTCCTTACTGTACTCCACTCAGCACACCAGGGTGTGCCCTCCATGACCGCATGTGCAGAAACAACTGTATTCTGGCCAGGCATCATCCCAGCTATCACAGCCCTATGAGCAAACTGCAACCACTGCAACCGCATGGCACCTTCACAATCCAGTGCCCCGCCCTATCCTTCTGTGCCACCAGCATGGCATTGAGAAACACCTGTGGGTGTTCTGGTCTGACAGTATCGACGTGCTTTACTGGATCCGTCATTCGTCATTCGTCGCGCGCGGCCTCGTACTGAATTGCTCCTGGTTTATTGGAGAATTATTCTGCGCTGGGGGTTTGTACTGTGACGAAATTCCACAAAAAGCTGCCTAAGGAGATTGTTTACGTGATTGAGGAAGAATTTCGGCGAACCAGGTTGGACTGAGGAGGTGTAGTCGCTGTATTTATGTTGTATCCTTGGATCTGAGGAACTCTGAATCAACGATAACCGGCCGTTGAACAATTCGTCAACACTCACGTTTACACTCAACGTTCAACGCCCAACTGTCATCCATCACGCCACTTAACGATCACTGCGCGCGCGTTCAATAAGATCAATTGCAACTATTCGTGCTACAAACTGTGCGTGCGCGCACGTGCGTGCGATGAACGCTGAAGACTACAGCAGTGTTGAAGTTTAATTAATGTTTGCTTTCATTGGAAGGAATTAATTGCCATGCGATACTGGGTGGTGACGTTCTTACTGGTCTCCGCTTTTTCCTCTGTTCCAATCATTTGGAAGTGCATCCTTCACCCGAGAGCGATCTCCATCAGCGGGTTGATACTTTATTTCAACTCTATGTACAGGAGGGAACTTTTTGCGCACCATATGGAGAACTTTTCGACACACGGTCTTGGCTTTTCCAACGGTCCAAGTTATATCAAGACAATTTAATTGGCATACAATGTCAACATGCTACACCCACAACCAATACAACTGCCGTTGCAGTCGTTACTTGGAAATTCCACAATGCAAGTCGTATGAAATGGTCACGTCGTCGAGTTGTTTATTATTCAAACTCGATTGCTTCAAGGCAAATTTGCTCCTTTCTGGCGATATTGAACAAAATTCTGGCTGGCAGGGAAATAAAGACCAAGACTCTGACTATCTGCAAGAATTTGCGAGGTCCATACATCCAGGATCCAACAACTTAAGCGTTGCACACATAAACATTCGCAGTCTCAGGAACAAGGTTGATGAAGTGAAACTCCTACTACTTGTATGTCGTTTTGATATCCTAGCCATCACTGAAACTCACCTCAATTCAAAAATCCCAAATCGACAACTCGAGATCGAGAACTATAAAATTGCGAGAAGAGACAGGGACGCAGGTACTTTGGGTGGCGGCTGCTTGGTTTATATCGCTAACCTTATTTGCTCGATGCGAATGAAATCACTCGAGAGCCCACCAATTGAAGGTATTTGGCTCAAAGTAAATATTAATTCCACCCAATTTATTATCGGTACTATTTACCGACCGCCTTCGAGCATCGACTTCTTTAACAGTTTCCATAAAACACTGGAAAAGGTCTGGCTCAGATTTACAAACGTTCTCATTGTTGGTGATTTAAACTGCGACTATTCCCAGAAGGTTGGTAATATCGTTCCATCTACCTTTGGTAATAGACTGCAAACCTCGCTGCTTCAGTTTAACTATTCTGTTGTCAACGATCAGCCTACCAGAGTGACTAGTGACTCCTCTACTCTAATCGATCTAGTTATCGCGAGTAAGTGCGATATGATTAAGAACACTAAGACACTGGAGTTGGGAATTTCTGACCATATGCTAGTACATGCGTGTTTTGTGTACAAAGGTTCGAAGGGCCCCTCCCAAGATTGTCAAGACGCGCAGTTTTAAACATTTTGACCGGAAGATGTTTAAGAGAGATATTGAGACTGCCCCTGGTCTGTCTGCTCGTCATTCGATGATACGGATGATTGTTATTGGGCATGGCAGCACATCTTCAATGACATTTGCAACATGCACGCTCCGCTTAAAGAAATGAAGCTGAGACGTACATCTCTTCCGTGGATCACCCCACAAATACGCCATAAGATGAACCTTAGATTCAAAACTCTTGAAAGGGCCAAAATATCAAAAGATCCTAAGCTGTGGGCAACGTACAGAGAGCTAAGAAATCAAATCACGCATGAAGTCAGACTTGCTAAGTGTAACTACTACAGTGGTCTCTTTGATCAGGTTAAGGACTGCAAATCCTATTGGAAGCTGATAAAAACTGCTACCAATGCACGGGCAAAGGGAAACAATTGGTTGGGATCAGAAGACAGGATGGTAATCTCAAACCTCTGACCTTGGCATAGCTGATATCCTGAACGATTTCTTTTCCACAGTTGGTGAAAAACTTGCAAGAGATATCCCTGCATTCGATTTCGAAAACAAAGTTTCACACATTACCCGTGTTACGCCTACTGTTATGAACATTGATTTGAATGATGCCAAAATTTCTCTGGGTCTAATAAACCTCAAACCAAATAAGTCTTGCGGACCAGATAATGTTGCCCCTAAATTCTTAAAGTTCGCTGGCAATGCTCTTGTCCCGTCCTTACGGTCCGTTTATCATGCTAGTGTTTGTTCAAATTCAGTTCCAGAGATGTGGAAGTCTGCCAACGTTTCTTGCCTGCACAAAAAGGACGACGAAACTGAAAAGAGTAACTACCGCCCGATATCATTACTATGTGTTCCTGGCAAGATTATGGAGTCATGCGTCGTTTCAACAATCACGTCACACATTGCTGAACAAAATCTTAGCAATCGACATCAGTGGGCCTACAAAAAAGGTCACTCAACTGAATTGTTATTGGCCAAAATGTCTGAGGATTGGAGACGTGCTCTTGACAATAATCTTACAGTTGGAATCGTATTCGTTGACTTCAAAAAAGCATTTGACTCAATTTCGCATCCTCTCTTGCTACAGAAACTTCACGGAGTTGGGATTTCCGGCGATCTCTGGTCTTGGATTAATAGCTATCTGGCTAACCGTACTCAAGTCACCATTGTAAACGGGCAAAAATCTAGCCCGAGTACTGTCACGTTTGGCGTTCCACAGGGGTCTGTTTTAGGGCCCACCCTGTTTTCTTTGTATTGTAATGACCTACCTGATATCATCAACGATAATGACGGTGTCATCCATATGTACGCTGACGACACAACCATATATGTAGTAGTGGCTACTCCAGATTTAGTCATAATGTCCTTAAATAAGATTTTAGATCTGCTTTTCAAGTGGTGTTGTCGTTCCCTTCTAACACCACATCCTGGTAAAACGGAGTTCATGTTACTGCGTCGCAATCGCTTTGTTGGGCCATTATTGGAATTGAAGTTCGGAAACACCTACATTGAACAAGTTAAGTCCACCAGATGCTTAGGCATAGAAATTGACTGTGGACTTAAATGGAATGTCCATGTTAACAAATTAATTAAGAGCTTCTCGCAGAAGTTAAGCCTTTTGAGATCCCTTTATTTCCTACCGGTTGAGGCTAGACGTGAATTCTATTTTAAGGTGATTTTACCTTCAGTAACATACGGTCTCTTAATTTGGGGATCATGTTGTAAGACCCTGTTTTCTAGTCTAGAACGAATACACATAAGAGCTGCTAAAATCATCTACCGCCTGGACTGGAATATGTCCTCCGAGGAAGTCTATACTGCTGTAAATTGGAAGTCTCTCAAGCATACCTACTTAAAATCAATACTGTCATTTGTACACAACTGCTACCACGGGGTCCCACCAGCTCCTCTTCAGGACTTGTTCACAAAACGAACCTCTAAATATGATCTCAGACAAAAGATGTGTGTTGCCTTACCTCGCCCAAGAACTGATTTCTTGAAGAAATCACTTTCCTATCGCGGCGCTGTTTTATGGAACTTTTTAAGTAATGACAATAGGGTGGAACAAAATGTAAATAGTTTTAAACGCAACATAATTAATTCTAATATATTAGACGATTTTACCCTTTTCGATTGATCTAGACTAATTTAAATTTTTAGTTGTAATTTTTTAACTTTAGTATGACACGACCACATCAGCTATGCTGCTTTAATCCTATCGTGTATAAATAAATGCTTTTATTATTTATTATTATTATTATTATTATTATCCGTGGCCGAAGTAGAAAGTTCAAGCCATTTGTTGCCAATAGTGTTGGAGAAATCCAAGGCTCGACCAATCCAGACCAGTGGCAGCACATATCGACTGGACAGAACCCAGCTGACCTACTGACCAGAGGATTGAGCATTTCCAAGCTCATCAAAGACGAAAAGTGGTGGAATGGCCAATCATTCCTAAAGCAAGAGCCAACTGAGTGACCTGAGACCAAAATTGAAATCAAGAAGGCACCAGACATTGAGGTCCGAAAACCGTACCAGGAGACAGGATGAGCAGGGGAGCAGACATTCCTTGCTTCAGCTAGTGAAGACTGCCTTGTGCCACAAAGATTCTCAAGCTGGAGTAAACTTACAAGAGTTTCCACGAGGGTGAACCGTTTCCTAGAGCACTGTCGTTTACCTTCTGCTATTCAAAGAGAAGGTGCCTTGAAACCTGATGAAATCACTGTGGCAGGAATGAGTGTGTTGTGGAGACCATTGTGAAACTTTGCCCATTGGAACTTTGTTGAATATTAAGTGACTTTATTTTGACTTGTAAGTGAACTGCATACTAATCCTGACAGCTTTGATACTAAAGTGTTTTAATTTTTTTGCTATTCGTATGTATTCAAGTTGATAGTTGATATTGTTATATCAAGGAAGGGGAGGATGTTCTGGAGATAGCTGTATTTATTTTCAGAACCCTCAATACCCCTCAGGAGTAGTTTTGTCGCGCATGCGTAATAGGACTAGTACTTGACCACGAGGTATTGTTGATCGGCCATCTTGAAGGTGTGTTGTAAGCCCCTGCAGAATTAAAAGAGTTAGAGCAGTTTTATTGAAGTTACCTGACAGATTGTTGGAGTTGCAAAGTGGATCAGTGGCTCAACAAAGAACAGGAAGAGCCAAGTCGCGGCAAAGAAAACGTACATGCAGCCTACCACCCTTACAAAGCATTCTGCCGGTTCCTTGAAAGGGAAGCAAGAATCGCCTGTAATCCTGTGATGATGCAAGGTCTCAGAATGAAGAAGTCAACAAGGAAGACATAGGGAGAGGATGGAAGTCGAACAACTACAGTAAGAAGAAATTGTTTAAGGCTGGCACCTCCGCCACTGGCTCTGGTGAAGTAAAGAATAGTGGTGTTGATAGCAGAGAAGAAAGGAAACCCAAAGCTTTGTCATGCCCGCTGTGCAAGGACCCTCCTGATTTGGACTTGTGTAAACAGTTCCTGAAGATGTCCCTAGCAGAAAGGAGAGATGTCATAAGAGTGAAGGCACTTTACCTAGGTTGCCTGAAATGGGGCCACACAAGAAAGGACTGTCGAGGAAGATGAGTATGCAAAACTTGCAATGGATCTCATCCAACCAGAGTTCTCCGGAAGCCCGGTTCTAGTCATCCTTGGCACGCCGGCTACTTTATAGCTTGAAAATCAATAAATGGCGAGATGGTGAAATCTGCCGTACTTACTTTCCACCACTGGCAGGCTTTTAGGACGGCCACTTTTTAGAAAAACAAGATTTGGGACGGCCTGTTGGGACTGTTTGGCGACTACTTGTTTGGCTTTCATTGCAGTCATATAGCTCCATCTTTTTGTTTTGCTGTAAAAATATCATCTCGACTTCAGTAAACTTGGAAAATGGCTGCTGTGTTTAAATCGCCCTATAATGCATTGCGAACCCTGCGTTAGTTGCGTACGTCATGTATGCTGATAGATTTTGTCTCTGGAAATGTGGCAATCATGTTTGGCTCACATAAGGTACAACGTTAGTGGCTGGAGAGTCTCAACATGTTTTAATTTAGAGTTTGTGGTAAGATTGTTCTTTCAATCTAGCCTGGCGACTAAAAATTTGCATTTGGGGACTATTTTTTTCCAGTTAGTCACCAAAAGGCGACGACTTAACAATTTTTTTGCTGCTCAGAATCGTTAAAAATGCGTCTTAAGAGACAGGGGAGGCATGCCCCCAGACCCCGACCCCTTTGGGGCATAAGGCCTTCGGCCCCAAGGTGAAGTTTGGACTCCCACTTTCAAAATCCTGGCTAAAAGCCTGACCACTGGTGCAACAATAAAAACAAATGCTTCACTATCGTCTACTATACTAATTTCTCCTTCTACTTAAAATTTTCGGGAGAATCCCTTCACAATCACGAACCTATCAAGACACCCTGCAAAACATTAGACCAGTGAAAGTACCAAAGGCTACCTTGCACCGTGTGAACTTCTGTGATACGAGGAGCACAAACGCATCTTACACTACACACACTCCCTAATAGTTCCTGTATGGGTACACCACAAAAGAGATACAGGGAACAAATTACTGACTTACGCTCTCTTGGACGAGCAACCTGACGCCTGTTTCACGAAAGAATACATCCTTCATAAGTTAAATGTGAAAGGACCAGAAGTTGAACTGAAGCTCTCAACAGTCCTAGCAGAGAAAGTGGTTACGAGCCAAAAGATTGAAGGCCTAGTTGTGCGGGTTACAAGGAAGACATCGAAATTCATCTTCCCAGAACCTATACACTGTCCTGCACCAACGGCAAATGCAGAAACTGATGGCTGATCACAATTTAATTTTTTTGGCCTGTGCGATACAGGCTTCTTTGGTGTAGAAGCGCTCATTACATCTTCAGAATATTTTGGGGCTTGATCGGTTAAAATTTGACACTGGAGTATCATGTTAAAAATGGGCGAAGGTGTTATTGATACGAACTGTCACCGGGCTTCCAAACTGTTGTATGAAACCAGAGCAGTTGCTATTTTGCCGCTTCCTCTCATGCCCACGCAACTCGCGGCGCGCGCCACTCGTAAATCGCACGTTCACCTCACAGACTTTAGCGAAAAATAGAGACTGCTCACAGTCTATACCATCCCTTAAAGAAGCGAAGGAACTGATCAGAAGCACCACGTCATTATGTCTAAAGGGCAGTTTCGGTCTCCCCAAGTTTACGTCGAACAGCAAGGAAGTAATCAATTCCGTTCCTCTAGAAGTACAGGCAAAGGACACAAAGGATCCTCACCTCATTAGCAATGACCCTGCCATAGAACATGCTCCGGGGGTTCACTGGTGCATAGAATCTGACACCATCCAGTTTAGAATCAAATTAAAGGACAAACCCCTATCAAGATGTTATTTCAGTATTTGATCCTCCCGGTCTGGTCTCTCCATTTATTCTGGTAGGCAAGAGAATTCTGCAAGAGTTATGCCATGACGGAGTTGGCTGGGATGATGAAGTGCCAGACGACACATTAGACCAAGATGGAAGAAATGGAGATCCTAACTCCCTGCTCTATAAAACCTCCAGATTGTGAGATGTCATAAGTCTGAAGAATTTGATGACATAAAGGTCGTGGATTTACATCACTTTTCCAACGCTTGTCAGAATGGCTATGGACGGTTTACCTATCTTCGACAAGTTGATACCAAAAAACAGATCCACTGTTCTCTTGTGAAGGGAAAGTTGCGTGTGATGCCACTAAAGCCAGTTACCATACCCAGACTGGAGCTGACCGATAGGCTGCATGCTGTGCAAGGGGTTGGAGTACAACCAAGTAAAGGAGGCCTTCTGGACTGACAGCAAGACGGTCATGTCTTTGTCGGCAACCGGGTTCAGGAAATATGTGAGCAGACATCGCCTGACCAGTGGCACTATGTGGGAATGAAGGCCAATCCCGCTGACATTGCTTCTTGCGGTACTGGCGCCCAAGAATTAATCGATAACTCTCTGTGGTGGGATGGGCCAGATTTTCCTTGGAATTCATTTGAAGATTGGGATCCTGTTGATGTCATCCCTCCAATTCCTCCTGATGATCCAGAAACCAAAAAAATCACTATGTGAGCAACTCAGGTCCAAGAACCATCATCCGGCATCGAGCAAAGAGAGCAATCGCTGTTTGTCTCCGACTCCACAAAGATTCCGAAAGACCAGTGCCCATGATTCCCAAGACACAAGACGACGTGCAGAAGAACGAAAAGGTGGTCAGCTACATCCCAGTCATTGTCCAGGAGCTACAATATGCTGAGTTGCATATCATCAAGATGGTTCAGAACGAAGCGTTTCGAGACGAAATACAATAATTGTTGCTGAAATGTTTGAACATCCAACCACAAGTTAATGATGGAGACACCGCCAAAGTAAAGAATCAGACAATGAAGAAGTCAAGCTCCCTTTGTTGATGAAAACGGTGTACTTTGAGTCGATAGTTAGATCATGCTCTCCAGCCTTCCTTATGACGTGAAACATCCTATTGTTCTCCCCAAGAAAGGGCCAGTGACGGAGCTTGTCATCAGTCTGTCGAGCACCGAGGCCATGGGATCAACCCAAAGTGAAATCAGGTCAGCCGGCTACTGGATTATTGGCGGAAGCTCTGCTGTATCAAACCACATATCTAAATGTGTGTCATGCCAGATGTTAAGAAGCAGCCCTCAAGAGCAGAAGATGGCAAACGTGCCTGATGATCGCATAGAACCTGCACCACCTTTTACCTCTTCGTGCTGCAGATTACTTAGGTCCCTGGTACATAAAAAAAATGGCTATCATGAAGTTGAATGTTATGGAATCCTCTTCACATGTATAGTGTCCAGAGCTATCCACCTTGAAGTTGCAAATAGTTTGTCCACCGATTCATTTTTTAACACCTATCGTTGTTTCATGGGACATCGGGGCCCAGTACGTCAGATACGATCGGACCAAGGCACATTTTGTTGGTGCACTGAATGAGCTACATCAGGCTGTCTCCGAATTAGGACACGAGAAGTACTCAAATCCATCTGCGATTGGGTACATTGCAAGATGAACGTTCCCCATGCCAGCCACATGGTTGGGGCATGGGAATGTCAGATCTGTACTGCGCGAAACGTATTGGCGTCGCCTCTCACCCACAATTTAATGACGAGACACTCAGAACCTTCATGGTAGAAGCTGAAGCCATAGTGAATTGTCGTTCACTGACTGTTGACACAATAAATTCTCCACAGATGCCTCAGCCCCTCACGCCAAATCACCTTCTCACCATGAAGTTGAAGCCTGGTAACGTCCAAGACAGAAGTGGGTATCAACGAGAAGGAACATGCAGGCGGACGATATAGTCATTTTGAAGGATGACTACTTGCCCCGAAATTCGTAGAAGATTGCGCGTGTGGAAGAAATGTGTCTTGACGGCAATGGTCTTGTTAGGAAAGTGCGATTGAGAGTTGCTGACAGCACCCTCAACAAGAATGGCCAACCCACTGGATCAGCAACCCATCTGGACAGACCAGTGTAGAAACTGATATTGCTGCTGTCGCGTGACAAGTATGAAGACCATGGAATCCCCACCTGAGGAGCCATAGTGAAGAACTGTATAGGCCTACAGCCTACCAAAGAGACAGTGATTTGAACACTAGTAAAGATGAAGGTTTCACTACGAGAAGAGTTTTTAAAGCAATTACAAGAAATATAATGCCTCTTTCACCAAAAACAGAACTAGGTGGGCAAGCTTGAAAGTGACTTTTTCGTCGAAAAAACAAAACACCAAAATTAACCGACTCTCAACAGCGATTTAATTTTCTACCACCACACAATCCACGGTGTAACAGCAAATATTTTTCAATTGATAAACATTGAACATATTTATTGCATGACATTTGAAACCGAAAACCAACTGAGACACTATTTGCTATTGTTTAATGAGTAACATCAACAATACTCACAACAGTACTCACTAGTATTTTCTGCTCTTACACGCTCTAGCACGAAAAGATTGGCTTGAAAAGTGGACAGAATGATTAAATATTCTTATACTAATTGTTTGATTAAGCATTTATTTAAAATACTGTACGTTTTTGACGATTTGCTACAGTACTCGGCATATTAGTGTTTAAATAAACAAAAGCCTGAATATTTTATTATTGATACGAGTGAGTACTGTTGGAAAATATATTATACGTAGTACCAGGTCGAAGTGTTGAATGTTATTTCATAGAATACACTAACTCTGATATATTGCGATGCAAAACCATAGTAAATGTGAGTATTTGCGGTAGTTTGGCTTACATTTTCCTCTGAGTAATGTCGGTTTTCAGCTGAGTATTGTTCGCTGTACGTACAGTTTTGAGAGAAAACCTGCATTTTTTCAACACTTGAGCACCATTTTCCGTTCAAATCATATTGCTGTGGCAAACAGCATTGTTGTCTATTACGGAAACTCTATGTTTCTCTTAACAAGTGTTTATAAATCGTGTATTTGCGTGTTTAAAGACCAATGAAAGCATCTATGAATAATTCAATCAATCTCTTATTGGCAACAACGGCACAAACTACAATTCATGTGGTCTAAATAGAGTTGAAAGTCAGCCGAGTTATTACCTACTGCAGCTATTTGCCTAGGTGCCTTCACTGTCCTCATTTGAATGGCCCATTTCTACATGATAAATCCGTCTCTTTGAAGGTCTCTTTCGGACATGTAGCAAGGATTGGCCGTTTACGATACAGGATATATCGTACATCGGCACTTGTTCGCCATTACATTAATTTTATTTTGGTTCTCACTGATGTTCCCAGCCGGGCATGTTGTGTTGTATTAATTTTATTAGTCTATTTTATAGGCTTTCATTTGTGCAAGAGATCTTAGGATTCCTAATATAAGTTGATCAAAACTAGCTGAAATGTGATTTGGACTATTTGCTCAGTGCAGAATATTCAAACCAGTAGAAATGACGTCCTACAGTTCTTATCCACTCATTTGGTTATTCGTGGAACTTTAATACCGATCTTTAAAACTACACTTACCTACACTGCAAACAAGTACTTATTATGTACGAATCTTTTCAATAAGAACTGTGTGTTCTACGCTTCTCCTTTCATGGAAAGAAAAGTTAGCGTAATATGATATGATGCAAAATGAATAACATAAAATGCAAGCACCGGTCACGCACACTGTCACAAAATATTAGTTATTAACGCATAGGAAATTAAGCTTGGATCTTTTTTACACATACTAAAAGGTAAAAAAAATGAAAGAGAGTTGAGGATGGAGTGAAAAGAGTGAAAAAACTGTGGCTCACACAAAAAGGCTCCGGCTCGCAGGCTTGCACATTAGTCACACTCACAACAAAACCCTTCCCTGGGTCTCCTCGTGGAGGTACGCCAAGTGGAGGTACGGGGTGAATCACTGCCAGAAAAAAACCAACAGCATTTTATGACCCGGGCCCGGCCCCAGGACGGCCCGATTAATAAGGAGTGAAATATTTCAACTTTTTTTCTCAGTGATGACAGATAACCATTTCTGTTTCACTTGGTAGTATGCTGGAAGGAATATGTTTTGATATGCCAAGTCACTGGAAAGAGATGGTTGCTTTATTGTAGTGTCTGCGCTGCCATGAGATGAATAATATGGACAGTCGGATCATTAAATTCTCACAGTCGTTCAGGTCACCACTCGGGAATGTTTGATGCAGTTAAACACGGAGCGAGCCTATAAAAGGACTGGAAACAGCACTTTGTTGGCTTCAATTTATCGCAAATGGCAGATGAAATAACGGTCGTGAGACGATTGAACGTTTAAATGAGATGTTTCTTTGCTCAATTCATAAGAACTGGTTAATTCTTTTGGGAAAAACAATACAAAAGCTTTTATTTTGATTTTAATAAGTTTTAAAGGTGGAAGAAGATAAATCTGAACGGGGAGTATTGAACGTCGACCCAGACCTAAAAATTCAAATTCCACATGTCAACCATGTTTACTTTAAAAAGCAAACTGACTGAATCCTACAATTAAGGTTTCATTTCGATATCTTTATTAATATTGAGAAAAGCAAGAACTGAACCGAGTTATGTAGTTTTGAGCTGGGTTTGGCAAGAGTTTCAAATAATACACGAACATATGTTTACTGTTGTTCTCAGAACACGCTAGCAAGTTCGCCGAGTGCCGTCTTCACCTCTATTTTATTCTCACGTGTGCCCCCAAATTAGTATGGGATTTTCCCAGGCTATAAGGCATTGACACGTTAATAAAGTTTACTATCTATCTATCGCTTTAGCAGCATTAGCACCAAGCATTTCGCCTCTTCCATCTTTACAAATTTCTCCATTCAAAAAAACTGTAGAGATTCCCCTTCATATTATTAAATTCATTGAACACTACGTACAGTGTACATGTCTCAGAACTGCCGTAAATATGCTTGTATCCATTGACTTGCTGAGAACAAAATCGCAACGAGCAAAATACACTGACCGGCAAAATAGTACAGAAATCAACTTGTTGAAATTAAAAGCTGCGAAATCTTTGTTTATTCGTTTTCTTTCACCCTACCTTTTTTAGCACATCTATAAATTTCTTATTACTTGTCCCTGCTTGTGCGTAAACTATTTTCGAAGTGATTTTATTTAGAAGCTCATTCTACTGGCTTTTTTCAGCTATGCTAACCAATGAGGCACTTTCATTGTGGACTATGATTGACAGGCTGAACACCTCAACCTCGCTTTATAGGATCTCTCCGTGTTTAAATGCAATTTAACTAAGTTAACAATAAAGAGCGGCTTTCGGCTCCATCTAGCAGCGGCACAAGCCTTTGGCGCATACTCAGGTTGGCCATTGTTAGGACATAGAGTGTTCAGTCCCAGAGAGTTGCGGTCTTTGTCGGCCATTGTTGGGGCGTTGCAAATCTTCTTTTCGCTTCCAGGCTCAAGTTTTTGCATTCATTGTTTCAGTTTGTTGTTAGAGAGTTTGTTTTTCTTTCATTCGTCTACATCGTCACCATGTTTCTTCCGTTTGTTGTCGCTGCTGATGCCTTGTGCCACTGTCAACAGTATGGCTTTGCCCTTGTTTTTTGGACTCTACGCACGTGATGTATTTGCTTTGCCTTGAATTAGATAATTTGTTTTTCCATAGCTTATAGCTTTTGTATGATTCTGCTAATATTTAGTTTGGCTAAAAGTATTGCTTACTTCTATAGGTTTAAAACAAAAAGGAAACATTAGGAATAGCATTTTCATATCTCATTAGTATTCAAAGCGTGCAACAGCTTTCTAATTTAACCCATGCTACCTTTCGGTCTTGTCTTGCAGCCTTAATTTCTATTCGACAACGTTAATTGACATAGGTGTATTTAGGGAAGAAGTATGCAAAGACAATTGTCTTTGCATACTTCTTCCCTATATATGCTTCTTTTCTGGAAATGAGGGTTTGTACTCTCGCCCACCACCTTAGGCTGACAGCTACGTGTTACCAACATGTATATTTGATGGGTTGGGTGTTCATTACATTTTGCACTACCCTTTACGTCTCTGAGTTTTAGTGGGGATGTCTTGTGGAAAACACTGGAAATAGCATTTCTGGGCCTCTATAAAATTTGAAACATTTCAGGACCCCCCTAGCAGCTCGCACCTTCACTGCTCGTATCATCAGCCACCTACTCTATTCAAATAGCTGCCTACTTTAAATCTTAATGACAGCCCTGTTAGTGTAGTTCATTATGCTTTTTTATTTCACTTTCATAATGATAGCAGATGAAATTTAGTTAACTTACCTTCGGAAATATATTTTAACAGGTCAGTACTGTGCACTGAACGTCTTGATCAACACATTGCTGTCACTCGATTGCAAATGGATGCCCGACCACTAACGGTCACTGTATAAACCATACAAGTAGACATATTCAGAAGGTAAGCTCACATTGAAGTTTTTATTATGTAATTTTGTTTCTAATCTTGTGAAAACTGGTTACATTTGTTAGAAAGCAGTGCTTTATTTCTGTACATGTTCAAGGAAGGATTGAAGATATCGGTCGATTGTCACATCCAGACCATACCATAAACTGCCGCTTATAAACCCTGGGCTTATACAACTTCGTAAGGGGTTGTTGGTGGGCTTATAAATGCTGGGGGGACTTATATCCGAGGGCCCTTATAAGTGGAATAAACCGTTTCGAAATGAGCTGATAAGGAACAAATTGATGCAGTAATATCAAGATAAGTTATCCATTTACTGGTCTTTAAGTCCTTTAAGTCAGTAAAGATATTGGGAACAAAAGCAAATTTCAAGTACTGAGAACATTAAATGCAATTGGGACATAATGAAATGGAAGAAAGAAAATTAATATGGTCTAAAGTTCAACAATGTCTGTGAGGGCATTTATATTAAGGAAATAAGGAAGCAGGGGGGGCTTATATCCGGGGGTGCTTATAATCGGAATATTTTTTTGTTTGCGGGGAGATTGGCCTATAAGCAGGGGGCTTACAAGCAGCAGTTTATGGTATTTGCAGTAATTTGATCGATTATTGCTAACATTCATTTGTGATTCTGTTTTATTAGCTCATAATAAAGATATCAGCCACCTAAATGAAGAGAGAGAGAGCAATAGGGCTCTGATTATAACAGAGCAAGGTTTGTTAGGTTAGGTCGACTGAAAGAATGCAGTCTATATGTAGTTAAGGTGATTCCTCAGTATTGCAATGCGCATCCTTACTGTGCATAATTTTGTGCGTAATTAGTGCGCGCACATTAAAAACATGGCGGATTTTTCTTTGTGGCTATGCTCGCCAGGGAGGTAAATAAACGTTTTCTCGTAAACGAGCACAGTGACCTATATTTTTTATTGCATAATTTTGATGTTCAAATTATCCTCTTTAAGTTAAAAAAATAAAATAAAAACATTTTCGGAAGGAAAAAAAAGATATTGCTCAAAGCGTGCACAAAACCGTTACTCGTGGGTGCAATTTATGACCTTGAAAACATCGATGCGAGGAACGTTTTGAGTCAATGTCGTTTGAATTTGTGTGATTTTTTCCACAAATTATATATTAAATTGTTCCATATGGTGGAGACTTTGCGCTCATCAAGTTTTTTTCAAGTATTACTTTAAACTTTGCTTCTAGCTACCGCGAAATGTTACGTGAACCGATGAAATAACTACGCGCGTGATTAGTACCAGTGTAGGCATAAATGGGGTAACATTGGTCCATCATACCTCTTTTGCGAGCACAGTGACCTATCTTTTTTATTGTATTTTTCGAAACACTAGGTGAAATTAGAGTATATCTTTGAAATTCGAATTGTGTTGCAATTCACAGTCTCGGAATCAAAAGACAACAATTACTTTCTCTTTCTGTAACCCTGCCTCCGAACTCTGATTTTTGTTTCAAGTGAATTAATTGAGATCAAGGGGTAGTATATATCCTGAGTTAGTCTTTTATTTCTCAGAGTTAGTCTTTTATTCCTCAGAGTTTGAAGGGTCTGTTGTTAGCATTTGCTGTTGCATCCAAAATTTGCTGTTGCATCCAAAAAGAGATAATCAGTCTTGGAAATATGCTCTCAAACCATACATTCAAACAAGAACTATCTAACATCCCATGTGAAAAGCAAACTTTAGTTAACTCAAATATACACCATGCTATGTGTAATGAAAAGTAAAAAAATGTGGGTTGTCTCTCTGCCAAATGTTGGACAACCAAACCTACAATCCTGGGCAAAAGTATTTACGATACTGAACAAAATACCACCCAGAGACAAATATATATTTTTAAGTCATTACTACATTGTCCTCCCCACCCTTGCCCCAATGAATAGAAAAACAACTCAACATTGTTTTGGGAAGGTGAAGACAAAGACCATTTGATGGCAAAAATGTGAAGTGTCCAAAGCTTTTGACCAGAATTGTCCGAAAGTGGTTGATGATGAAATTCCTCAGAAATGCATACAAAATGATTAGGGCTGTATGATTAATATGAAATTGCAATTGTTTTACTATACACTGGAAAAAATTCAAAATTTCCACAAATATTTTACTGTGGTGTTTGTATGGATATCATAAATTCCACAGTATATGAAAACCAAACAGGGTTATTTTGTGGTTTTTTGTGTTTTTTTAGGTTAAGTTTCAAATGACACAAAAATACATACAAAATCCACAGTGGGTTTTTTGAATTTCCAACTATACTATGGAAACTAGAAAAACCAAGGAAAAAAATGTCAATTTCCATGCATGGAAAATTGTGAAGTTTCCTTTAATGGTTATTCAAAATTCCGCAGTTAACATGGAAATTGAAATTTCCAAACTATTTCAACTTGGATTTTGAAATTCCAACAGTGGAATTATTTGAAATTACAAACATGGAAAAATAAAATTCCACAGTAAACATGGAAATTGAAATTTCCAAACTATTTCACCTTGGATTTTGAAATTCCAACAGTGGAAATTATTTGAAATTACAAACATGGAAAAATAAAATTCCACAGTTAACATGGAAATTGAAATTTCCAAACTATTTCACCTTGGATTTTGAAATTCCAACAGTGGAAATTATTTGAAATTACAAACATGGAAAAATAAAATTCCACAGTTAACATGGAAATTGAAATTTCCAAACTATTTCACCTTGGATTTTGAAATTCCAACAGTGGAAATTATTTGAAATTACAAACATGGAAAAATAAAATTCCACAGTTAACATGGAAATTGAAATTTCCAAACTATTTCACCTTGGATTTTGAAATTCCAACAGTGGAAATTATTTGAAATTACAAACATGGAAAAATAAAATTCCACAGTTATCATGGAAATTGAAATTTCCAAACTATTTCAACTTGGTGTTTCAGTTTCTAACCATGGAAAGTTTTAAAATTTCAATGACAGGAAAACAAAATTCCTGACTTACTACTGAAAATTCCATAATTTATGTACTTCAATAATTTGGTAGAAATTGTATGGAATTCAGGGACCAAGGTGGAAATACAAAATTTGTTTGTTTGCAAACTGTTAGAATATAAATATAATGTTCTGGAATACATAGTTCAAAAAATGTACTTGTCTAATGGTTGTCCTTCCAGTAAGGCCCCTGCCACTGTCCTTCAACTATACTAATTATGCTCTTGAAGTGAATGGTGTCCATAGCATGGCTCATGGATTCCCTTTTCCATAACTGATTTTCATTCCACTGATGATGCTTGACAAAGAAATAACCCCTCACTGTTTTATGTACATGGTCTACAGCTTGTACTTCAGCTCTCCACAATTCGTCATCACCTCCTTGCACAGACACCATATCACCCACTTGGGGAAACACTGGTACAAGGACCTGGGGGATAGGGATTATTTTTCTCATGGGATCCACAACAGCAAATTTCCCAGGTTGAAATGGATAAAGCATGACTTTTCTGTCCAGATCCTGTACTTGAAAACATGAGCATGTCTCAAATGGCTCGATGACAATGGTATCACTAAGAGGATGCCTTAGAATGTTACCTTGAGCATCTGTAAATATATATAAATATATAAATTTACTGATCAGTCACTTTTCTACATTGCAACATGACAAAAATAAGATTTATTTACCTTCAATAAAACTGTTTTCGATATCAGCTACTAGTGGCTCCAAGAAAGGGTCCATGGCATTTGGTCTCTTATCAGGTAGCAAGTAAGATGGAACAAAACCAACCGTGTAAACTTCCTCAGTTGACATACGGTGACATTTTGACATAGTAGCTATTGTCACTTCAATTCCACCTGAAAAGTTCAATGACACCATGAATAGAACTATTAATATTAATGGAAAGTATGTAGTAGGAAAAATTACATTAAATTACATTTTGTACATTTGCCTGTTTCTCTGTCCACATGACTAGGATTGGAAATTATAGCAGCTGATGTTTGGAAACTAGTCTGTTAAATGTAACTGGTAATAATTATCTATTAATCAATATCTAATAAGCACTTTACAATAATTTATTATTGTTGTAAAGTGTTACTGATTATTATAAAAAATATTATTATTATTGAGACAAATATCAATACATATCTTCTCCATAAATTCTAGTAGTTTTCCAATATGACAATAAAAGAAATGATCAGAAGGAGATCATTTGTAAAGATAAAGTCTCAAATTCCGCAACCTTTTATACAAAATGTATATAAAGGACAATAAAGAGAATTCAGTACTTAGTAATTAATTGCCTTGTATTAAACAACATCATGAACAGAATAATGAGATCCCGGTATCATGGTAATGTCTGCAATGTAACATGAAACTGTCAGCACTTATGCATTGTATGTACCTGTGCTTCTGTTGCTGGAACCAAAGGTTGGAAACCATCCCAGTGGCCTAATAAAGCAATATTTCGCGGGTCACCTTGAGCAGACTTCACTTGGAAGGAAAACGAATGGTGACACTGATCACAGGTTACTTCTTTGATTCCATTTCGTACTTCTGGTAAGGAATCTACAACATCGCTGCTAATGATATTCCTGCATCCCTGTGTCTTGCATCTTACAGGTAAGGACCATGTTGATTCAGGGTCCCAAAACCAGGAAAGCTCAGCAAACCTGTCACCATCCCATAATTCAGTTTTAGTGTGCCATCCTTCAGTTGTTTGTAACCAGTGTTCCTTTTCTCTCCAGTGTGCTGTCATTTTGTTACACATATCAGGGTCTGATACCCACTGCTTGACTTTTGTTTCTAGGCCAAGATAATAATAAGGAATAGTTCCCGTTTGTCCACAGTACTGGCACTCATCAGACTTTTTCTCTAGTAAGTCCCACTGACAATGATGATCCTCACTTAAGCAAATAAAATATTCCTTTGCATCTTTATACCCAACATTTACCAAATATTTCCTTGCATCAGCCCAATTTTTAGGCCACTTTGTCACTACTTCTTCAGCATCGATATCTTGGTTTAAAGAGGCTCCTTTGGAGTACATTGACCGAGCCATCGATAGAAGCTCTTCAAAGTTATTGAGTGATCCACCCATTTTATCAAGGAGATCAAGGGTGTGAAAGATAGATTCAACAACAGCTTCTGCAGTTAGCTGCTCTCTATGCTGGTCTTGATCAACTCCTCTTCCCGGAGCACGATCTTCAGGATTAGCAAACAGACATGATGAAGTTGATGGAGGAGACTCTGTGTAGCTTGATTGGAAAACATAGCATGATCCACCACTTATATCAGTGTTGAACAACTGGTTTGATGTACTTGGTTGATTAGAATAATAATTTCTGCCTTCGTCATCCTCCAAATTCATGCATTCAGAATTCATTGCTTGTGTGTCTTCTTCAACTTCTGACCTCACTTCAAAACTATCACCACCATCCTGATCTGAAGTTAGTCAATACAAAAGGTATTAAAATGAGGTGCAAACAAAAAATGGCGGACATTTCATCAAGGATGTTAGATTTGTGCCTCAAGAATTGATGAAACCAGAGGTCTATTACTGATGAAACTTTCGTTTAAATGGAGGAAAGGTAACATATTCAATGAGTAAAAATATGTGCCCAGAACTGTGCATAAATTGTACAATGTTTAATATATACTCTCTAACTTTTCTGTCTGTAAAACCCACCGTCCTTAACCTTTTGTCGAACGCACTTTAATAATCTGTGATTACGCCTAGTATTTAAGATAATGTTCTTTCCTGAACGAAAAACCGTTCGTTATCACGATTTTTTAAATTCATATTAGATAGCGAAATTGACGTACGTACCTGTACTGGATTCGATTTCATGTTCAATTACTTCACGCTGATTAAATGACAGCAGATGCTTTTGCTGCGTCTTAGGGTTGACAGCTTTTCCTTTGCATTCGTCGCAAGGGCAATGGACATGGACGGATTCCCTTGCAGCACAATGGCAACGCGAAGAGGGGAAAAAAGATCCTTTTTTGTCAGATCTACCTCCTGTATTTTCCGCCATGTTTTTGCAAACGACTTTGCAGCCTCTCCTCTTCTTTGCACGCCCGCAAAACGTATGGTTAGCGGCTTGCGAAATTCTGACCAATCAGAAAGCGAGTGAGTCGCGCGTTTCAGTTTCCCGCCCCAAAAAGGGAGCCAAAACTGTTCGTTCGCGGCATTTCGTCCTCTTCTTCTCAAGCGTGGAACAGTGATGACAGACTCGGAAGACGATCAGTACTGTGGAGTGCTGGATATGGACCAAAAAATTCCGCCAAGTCCTGGTCATTCCAGCGAAGGAGAAACTGACAAGCAAGCAGATGAAGAAGTCCGCGACATTTTATCAAAATGGAAAAAATCGAAACGTCCAGGTTCGGCCGTTTCTGTGAAGGGAAAGCCGGTCGAAAAGAAGTCAAAGATTGAGTCAGTCGACGCCGAGGACGACGTCAATGGTTAGTATGTTAGAATTAGATTAAATCAGTGACACAGCCGTTGTGAATTTAAAAAAAGTTCATAATGTAACTGAATATCTGACGAAGTGCAAGCTTGGTTGAAACGGACTCGGACACAAAAATTCGCGCCAATGGTAAATAAATATTTGCAGCGCGTTCCTAAGCAGTTAAGCGTTTTTAGAAATAACAATATATTTTCTGTTTTGCATTTATTTAGTACTCAACTCGTGGGCCAGGAGTGATAGCCCCCTATTCGATCCCTCATTTTTCTCAGGGATAGTCGAGTAGGAGATCACTGAGAGAACGTGGGCGAGCGCGAAAATCATCTCGAGGAGACACTCCAGCTCGAGGTGATTTTCGCGCGCGCTCGTGTGCTCTCCCACTCGACTATCCCTGAGAAAAATGTGGGACTTCCTATTGTGTGATTCAGTTTTCACCTTACAAGTAAAAAGTGTGTTTTTCTATTGTATGTTTTCAAGAATGGACTGTTGAAGATGTCCAAAAGTGGCTCAATGTTAAAGGATTTAAAGAGGAGTGTGAGCTGTTTAGAGGTTTGTACATTTTGAGACAGCATAAATACAGCCGGATAATTTATCTTTTTACTAGTACCTATACATTTTGTATATATAGTGCAAGTTTAAAGGAAGGAAAAGGAACTTCCTCCAGGTAGAAAATTTGAACAAAAAAAGTGATTTGATTGATGGATGAAAAAGTCAATGAAATTCTTCTTACTTTTAAATATTTCAGCTGAGAATATATGTGGCAAGGCATTGAGAGCAATTGAACGTGCAGATTTGAAAGAAATGGGTGTAAAAACCATGGGAAGGCGAATTCTATTAATTGAAGAGATACAGGCCCTGCTTGGTTCAAGCTGCAACCATACAGGTTAAGTGAAGTAGTTGTTGTTGGGATATTATTTTATTGTTCTGCATTTCAGGGTCCCCATGGTCATACCACAGGGAGCCCATACAAGCGGTGTGTAGACTGTGTGACCGTTTGTTTCGAAATTATAAAGGATTGTATGGGAATATCGCAAGGGTCGTATTATTGCGGGTAAACTTTACAAATAAGTTCAAAATAAACGTAATCTTACCTCAGTTATTGTGTTTTGTCGTCCTTGTGGCTCAAAACGGCAAATTTTAGGGGTTTTGCGTTTGTTGTTTACTGTAGAGTAATTAAGGGGAACTCTACAGTAACAGCAAATGCAAAACCCTTCAAATCGCTAAAATTCGCCGTTTTGAACCACAAGGACGACAAAACACAACAACTGAGGTAAGATTACGTTTATTTTGAACTTATTTGTAAAGTTTACTCGCAATAATACGACCCTTGCGATATTCCCATACAATCCTTTATAATTTCGAAACAACAAACGGTCACACAGTCTTCACACCGCTTGTATGGGCGTCCTATGGTCATACATTGTACAAAAAGTGAATGATTTTTTTCAAAAAGTGTAAAGCCCTGCTTTAAGCACAGATGAAAATGGAGTGGCTTAGAAAATGCTCTGAATGCATATTTGTGGGTTTGAAGGTTTCTATCTAGACAAGGGAATCATGGATAGGTTTTTTAATTTTACACAATCCTTGTAGTTCATGAACCAGTTGTCAAATTCTCTGGGATTTCCCATTCATCCTTTGTTCCATTTTAGCAACAAGATGCCCATATAAGTAATATTATTTTGTGAACATAGACATTTCCTTATGATCACTTGACATGCAAGCACTAATGTAAGAACATTATTAATGTTTTGCTTTTGTTTGTTTATAGCAACAGAAAGTGACCACAGCTTTTCCAAACCAATGGATAGGCTCCTTACACACAGTGAGAAGAAGAAGCTTACAATGGAAGATAAAGGCATATATAACACCAAGTAGGTATATAGATCTATGAATGTTAGAACAAAGCTTCATTTTCAGTTATTAATGAGAATGGGAATGTCTGTTTGAAAAGGTGGAAGTAAATTAACTTATTCTTGGTAATATAGGTGCAGAATTACCACTGATCATTACCTGAGTGTGGTTCACAGATATTTTATTTAGATAGCTGTTGAGTGGTTACCAGTGGCATAATTTTCATAATTTGAAAATGTCCATTTCCTTGCATCTTTTAGGAAAAGATGATAATCAGTGAGGTGTGTAAAGAGTGGCCTGAAGACAAAGAAACCCCATGGTTTGGAAAAAATACCACAGATACAGGAAAGCTAGTGGCATTTGTTGATCGTCTTCAAAGTGATGAGCGGTTTACTTACAAAAAGTATGGCCTGGGACGCAATGCCATAAAGGAAATGGTACTAACACATATGAGGGAAAGAAGACGAGCGCAGAAAGACGCAAAACTTCATGAAAGTAGTGCTAGCCCTGCTGGATCCACAAGTACAGTGAGTGCAGATGACTCAAGCAGCAATAATGGATCACCCCCTGGTTTATTTGACAAGAAAAGAATGGCATATGTCTCCTATTTCAACCCAGGTAAGAGTTTGGACAAACTGCATGTAGTTTCAGAATCACAATCATCTTTGTAAATGCTTCAGTGTATTACCTCTGATCATGACACGACTGTTGCATTTGGCTTATTGTGTACTGCCCCATGAAATGAAGTTTGATTTGCCATGCAGTTCATAATATTGCAGCCCAACATTTCTTAACAATAAACAACAGAAGCCCTGAAAATCTAAGTAAATCAGATTATTACTAAACGTGTCTAGAACAGTCAGAGAAGTCAAGGAGTACATTATGTAACCTGTTTACAGGAAATATAATTCTTCAGTTTTTGTGCCAGGGAGGGAGGGGTTTCTCTAGAACTGGTATAAAAGTGATGGGGAAGTGCAGATTATTATTTTTGGGTGATTTAAATTTGCAGTTTTTCATATCTTTAAGGTATCTTGATTTAAAAATGTGAGGCTTTGTTTGGTTTGAGTTTTTGGCCCAGGTATTTTTAGGCAAATATTTATTTGCACCTCCCTGTCACTTATTTCAAAGTATCCCAAGGTGCTTGTGGTTGTTTCATACCAGCTTACACACAAGTATATATATCTAAATTATATTTTCATTTATGTCTCACTGCAGAACTGACACAGGCATCTTGTGATTGCATTGTATTGGTGGCATTGGACAAGCCATCAATTTCGAATGTCCAGAGGTCGAAAGACTTGGAGAAACTCAAGAAATTATTTGGGTTGAGCCTCCTAAGAGGAAAAGACAAAAACACATTTATCAGGGCAATTGCCAGTGCTCTTATCCAACATGCTTACGTAGAAGTTGACAAGAATGCTGAACTAGCTAACCTGAGTAGAGACCAATTGAAAACAGTGAAAAACTTGAACTTTAAATAACTTACTGATCTGGGTTCAGACACTGCAGTTTATATTTTGATTTCATTGTGTTACTATTTTACCATGTCCAAGTTTTCGTTTTAATGTACTTTTTAGTTTTAGTTTTTTTCTTCCCATATTTGATTCATGTGTTGAAACTCAGACACTGCATTTTTTTACTTTGTAAATTACACATGTACTTGATTTCATTGTTTTGAAACTTGATTTCAGATATTATAATTTAAGACGAAATCCATTAGAAAATCGAGTAATATTTCTGGCCAGTAGACAAAAATCCTGTACTACGACGCCATAAGCTTTCACGCTTAAACTAGACATTCATGAGCCGTACCTTAACGGTATTCACCAAATAATATAACTCCACAATCCTTAAATTGCTTTCCGCCTTGAATTTCCTCCCGTGAATTGGTTGAGTCATGAGAGGTGGCAGCCATGTTTAACAAAAACATGGCTGCCACCTCTCATGACTCAACCCATTCACGGGAGGAAATTCAAGGCGGAAAGCAATTTAAGGATTGTGGAGTTATATTATTTGGTGAATACCGTTAAGGTATGGCTCATGAATGTCTAGTTTAAGCGTGAAAGCTTATGGCGTCGTAGTACAGGATTTTTGTCCACTGGCCAGAAATATTACTCGATTTTCTAATGGATTTCGTCTTAAAACTGATTTCTCAAATGCCTCTTTGTTGTCTTATAATAATAATTATGCTAATTTGCACTTTATAAATGGATAAAATACCTATTGTATCTTAGCTAATGGGCATTCAAGTGTCCATAATGGGATAAGTGCCATTTTTCCAAGCTTGGTTGGACACTTCAAAAACCAAAGTTCATTTTTGGCAGTTTAAATTATGTAAATCTGTATTTCCTTTCTTGGAAATTCAGATTTCCATACGTATATAAATCCTACTCTAAAAAGAATTTCCAAGCGTGGAAACATTAAAAACCATCCGTGGATTCATACAAAAACCTGCTTCGGAAATTGAAATATCCACAGTGGGGAACGTTATGTTGGAAATCCAGATTTCCTTTCTTGGGAATTCCAATTTCCACGCTTCTGGTCTGAAAACAATTTCCGAGTGTGGTAAATTTAAACCATCTGTGGATACATACAAAAACCTGCCCTGGAAATTCAAATGACCACAGTGGGATAACTTATCTTGGAAATCCAGATTTCCTTTCTTGGAAATTCAAATTTCCATGTTACACATTAATCTGGTCTGTAAATAATTTCCAAGTTTGGAAAGCTTGAAAACCATCTGTGGATTCATACAAAAACCAAGTGTGGAAAAAGGGTACTTTTTCCACACATGGTATTTTATGGATAACCATGGCAAAACCACAAAAAGACCATGAAAAATACATACATGGAAACTTGGAATTTTTTCCAGTGATACTTGATGGTTTGTGGAAGGGGTGATGTGACATGCGACATCACAAAAGCAGAGTGGAGGGGTGGGTCAGTTATTGAGGCGATCACACTGCAGGGCATATGTTGGCTTCATATCTTAACCGTCTAGAAGTGCTTTTACAATGACAGTGTTACATGAGAACAAATATGAAATTTTCACTAGGAGTAGAGTTTTTTAATGCAGTTGTGATAAATATAATGCCTCTTTCACCAAAAACAGAACTATGTGGGCAAGCTTGAAAGCGATTTCTTTATAATAAAAAAACACCAAAATTAACCGAGGCTCAACAGCGATTTACTTTTCTAGTACCCAAAATCCACTGTGTAATGGCAAATATTTTTCATTGAACATATTTTTTTCGTAACATTAGAAACTGAAAAACAACTGTGATGCTTCAGTTTGCTACTATTTAATGAGTAATGTCAACAATACTCACATTACTCACTAGTATTTTCTGCTTTTACACACGCGCTCTAGCAGCAAAAGATAGGCTTCAAAAGTGGACAGAATAATTAACTATTCTTATAATAATTGTTTGATTAAGCAGTTATTGATAATACTGTACGTTTTGTTTCGATTTACCACAATACTCGGCATATTAGTGTTTAAATAAACAACAGACTGAATATGTTGTTATTAGTATGGGTGAGTAATGTTGGAAAAGGTGAATATACGTAGTACCAGGTAGAAGTTTTGAATGTTATTTTATTGAATAAACTAACTCTGATATATTGCGATGGAAACCGGTAGTAAAGGAGAGAATTCTCCTTAGTTTGGCTTACATTTTTGTGTTGTGTTACACAAACACAACACCTTAGTTTATGTGGAACTTTTGTCATGGCTCACTCGATCACTCGATCACTCGATCACTCTCTCCTAAGATGTTGACTGTTAGAAATTTTAAAGAAACGTATGAAACAGCGCAAGGTATATATATTTTATTTTGTGTCGCGGTTTCCCTTATGGTACTTGTGCAAAAGACGCATGCGTGCAGCACCCAAATTCGAAATATAATCACCAGAAGCTCTAATTAACCGGGCGTGGGCCTGGGGCCCAGCCCGGTTAATAAAATAGCTTCTGTTTTTTTTTTTTGTCGTCGATCTCTTATACCTCTACTCCGCCAAAGTGCTAGGAGGAGAGCTAGGGGTGAGTATGAATATATATGAATGTATTCGCCTTGTGAAAGATTTTCTCGGGGAAGAACGAAGCCCGGACTCGAGAGAGCGGCGGAAATCGAGCCTATGTGAAAGTTGGACTGGTCCAAATAGATATTAATTTAGGACCGCGTAAACACATCGGAGCGGCGTACAGATTTCGCAACGTCGGTGAGTTTGACTCGTCAAAATATTAAATCATTGTACTCACTACTAGGTGGACACACTAGGAGCGCCATTAGATCAATTTTTTTTTATCAAGGCTACGTTACATTTCGCCAGGGTCATAATATTGTCCTGTTTGTTTTGTGTGAAATACATTTCTTTTCCGTAAAGGAAAACAGAAACTTGCCCAGACTCGCAGATTTATGTAAACAGAAACTTGCTGAGACGTGCAGATTTATATTTGGACGATTACGTCATAGGGTCACGTCGAATCGTGACTTGAAGAGATTGTCTGTGAGGTGCGTACGTACATCACATACACTAGAAGCGCCATTAGATCAAATTTTTTATCAAGGCTACGTTACATTTCGCCAGGGTCATAATATTGTCCTGTTTGTTTTGTGTGAAATACATTTCTTTTCCGAAAAGGAAAACAGAAACTTGCCCAGACTCGCAGATTTATGTAAACAGAAACTTGCTGAGACGTGCAGATTTATATTTGGACGATTACGTCATAGGGTCACGTCGAATCGTGACTTGAAGAGATTGTCTGTGAGGTGCGTACGTACATCACATACACTGGAAGCGCCATTCAATTTTTTTATCAAGGCTACGTTAGATTTCGCCAGGGTCATCCTTTGCCTAAATGATATTTTATGAATATTGTCCTGTTAAATAATTGTCATTTTGTGTGAAATACATATCTTTTCCGTATATTTTCTGAGAAAAACAGAAACTTGCTGAGAAATGCAGATTTATAAATAAGGACGATTACGTCATGGGGTCACATGAGTCAACGTCTGTGATAAACCAGGGTCGCCGTTAGGTCAAATTTCATATCAAGCTATTACTTTTGATTTGAACATGAATACTCTGCTGTTTATTTAGTGTGAAATACATTACTTTTCGTGTTGGTGCAGCAATTCACTTCCTTGTATGCAGAAGATTTATAAATAACAACCATTACGTTACAATATCACATTTTGACTCACGCAATTTGTCGAACTGTGACTAGAATAGCTGCGAATGATGATGGTGCAACGCGGAACGTCTGCGATTGATGGTTCAACACCGATTCGTACCTATGTTGTCGTGTTTTTTCCTCTTATTCAACTTTGGCTTTATATTGAGGAATGATCTTCAAAGACTGCTCAGAGGCAAGAAAATTGACAGTAGGCACTATACGCAAACATCAGACTTCAGCGTGACTGCCGTGACTAATCTGATAGATTTCAAGCAAGAAAGCAGGTAAAACGGCTTGCTTGCTTGATAAAAAAAGCCCGGTTATATTTTCTTCGAAAATTCTTGTTATTGACCTGAAACAGGAATCGCATAGAAAATTAAATATTCGGAAAGCAAAGACGAATGTCAAAACTGTTGCAAAATACATGTAGTCTGTATAAATATGACTGTGACCTTTAGCGCATTATTTGATCACTTCAACTTTACATCATACCAAGGTCTTATGATGTGTAACGCAATGCAGGCATTATAACTCGACTATTTTTGGCCTATGATGTGAGCAAATTGAAATTTGAATCAAATCAAATCGATTATTGTAACACAACATGGCCTAAGGGGCCCCTAGTACTCTGAGTAATGTGGGTTTTCAGCCAAGTATTGTTCACCGTACTTACAGTTTTGAGAGGAAACCTGCATTTTTTCAACACTTGAGCAAACTTTATCATCCAAATCGTATTGTTGTGGTAAACAGAAATGTTGTCTACTACGGAAACTCCATGTTTTCATTAACACATCTTTATAAATATTGTATTTTTGTGCTCAAAAACTAACAAAAGCAACTATGGATAATGCAATTAATTTCTTATTGACAACCATGGCACACAAACTACAATTCATGAGGTCTAAATGGAGTTCAAAGTCAGCTGAATTATTACATGCTGCAGCTATTTGCCAAGGTGCCTGCACAGACCGCATTTGAATGGCCCATTTCTAAATTATTACACTGTCCTCCCCCTCCCACCCAAACAATATTGACATGTGGTGGATGGGTTGAATAGAACAAAAAACATTGTTTGGGGGGAGATGGGGAGGTTAATACAACGACAATTTGAAGGCAAAAATGTGAAGTGTACCAAAGCTTTTTGACCAGGGTTGTAAGAAATTGGTCGCTCTTATGACTTCCTGATTGAACAAAATTTAATGAACCAGTCAGAACCTGTATTCTGCATATAGTTTTAGAAATCTTTAGGGGATTGGAACTAGAAAGAATGTTTTTTTGGTTTTGAATTTGTGTGGATCAAATGAACAAGTAGTACATCCTGCACAAATACTTTAGTCGCTTCATGCTACAAAATATTCTAGTCGCTTCATGCTACAAAATACTCTAGTCGCTTCATGCTACAAAAGCTACAGAAACGGGTGTCAGTGTTGGCACAGATGAGCCACTTGCCTCCTCCAGTCATTTGGATTGGAACAGACTTTAACCTAACACATAATATAATATTACATGAAGAATTAACTGCTGACCACTTCATCAATGAGCTGAGAGTAGCTCACTCATTCACGCCATTATTGTTTTCAAGTTGTTGTTTTGTTTTCAAGTTTTAAGCCAAAGTTTCAGTGTTTCTAGGCAGGCTACAGTGTTTCCAGCCAAAACTAAAACATTAACATTGTTTCTTATGTACATTTGTTTCTTGAAAAATCCTATTTTATCTTGAGAGTAGCTGGCATGCCAGTCGACTGTATCAATCCTCAGCTTCAATAGTGCAACATGAAATTTTCAATGAGTGGTTGTGGTCAATTATTTGAGATGCAAGCATGCTGATGATGTTCGCCAACAGTAGTTGACTACCATCAAGCCAATGACTGGGTTGTCTGTTATGCCAACAGAGGTTCTGAACGAAAGAGAATGAGATCTTCACAGTTATATTTCAACTTGCGCACTTGAAAAGGAGGCCTGAACAAATTCAGGCTCCAACGGGATTCGAACCCATGACCTTTGTGATTCTGAGCTATGAAGTCACTGAGAGCTGGTCAATTGTGAGTGCTATTATACCCATCAAGTGATGAAATGGCGGTGATGAATATAAGAAGTATTTCATATATTATGTGAATGGCAGTGGAAAGAACAAAAGAGAAACAGATCTTGGCAGGTATATTTCAACTTAAGTAGTTGAAAAGGAGGTTCTGAAATAGACCATTTCATTTTAACATGTTAGGTGCCCACTTCAAATCTTGTGATGTTCCCTGGGGAAATGACCCTTAATATATCTGAAAATTATGCACTTGTCTACATGTGAATAATTCTCCAGGTTAACAACATCAGGGTTGACCATAAGTGCCGGCTGCTGCTGAAATTTGCCAGCTGAGAAAATGTTGATCGCCGGCTGAATTTTGGCTTTCAATCGTCCTATAAAGGGCATGAGGAAAATCTGACATGTAGTTACAATCAGTCAAGAGCAAACTATATTGTCTGTCTAAGCGAAAAGGTTGAAATAAGCACCTGTCTAGCTAAGATACTACAGAAACCACGGATCGAAATTGTAACTGATACAGTCGCAACTATCATTTCATCCTTGGCGACTTAAATTTCTGGTTTATATATTTTCTACTCAATTTTGATTATAAAAGATTAAAGTTAAATTTAAACAATTCTCTGGTCTTGTTTTGCTTTCATATGAAACATGGGCCAAAACACAAACAAAAAAATTATCTCTAATTTTAAAATTAAATTTAAAATTGCCCTATGCATTGCAAACACTTGAATATGTCATTATGCTGATGGATGTATCTCTGGTAATGAGTGGCTGTTTATAGGCACAGGCACATTCTATTGCCTGCTTGCTGAATTTCTAGAACTGCCAGACATTTTTCTTAGGGAGATCTGATATGGGTAAACAAACAAACACAGCTTAATGGGTCTAGCCACTGAAGTGTTTTTCATTTCATTTTCAGTTCCAATATCTCGAAGAGGTCTTCAATGTCCTGTGTAAAACAGAACCTTGACTGTTCCACAACAAGTGCCTCTGTTGTGTGAAGCAGAAACCTTTCCGGTTATGGATGGGAAAGGGCCATTCATTCATTAAGGTCGTTTATTGCCAGACTAACCTGCCAGCATTAACCAACTACATGTATGAAAACGGGTTAAATGAAGGCACTGAAATGTCCAAAGTGATGTGTGGCCTGCTGTTCAAATGTTGGATCTGAATTCTTCACGAGGGAAAGGTGTCATCACGTTACACAGTTAACACTCACTTTGGAGCCAGTGTGGAAGGTGTGATGGCCTAATGGTTAGTTCATTGGACTCTAGATCGATTGGGCTGCAACATGCCCTAGCCTGGGTCATTGTGTTGTGCTCTTGGGTAAGATACTTTACTCTCACATTTCCTCTCTCCACACAGGAGTATACATGCTACCAGCTAATTGGTAGGGCATCCTGAACAAAATGCTGGGAGTTACCTTTAATGGACTAGTATCCCATCCAAGAAGAGTAGCAATGCTCGTAGGTGCCTCATGTTACAGAAACCGGAGTTAAGTACTGGCACTGATGAGCTATCTGGCTCTTCGATTCCTTGGAATGTAACATGCTTTTTTGCCCTGTAGCCAGTCAAACAGTCACTGGAATGTTTTCATTTTTAGCCACAGAGACTGAAAGAGGGATTTGCTGTCCCGTGTAAAACAAATCTTTCACCATTCAAATCCAACTCCCTTTGCTGGGTGTACTGAAAAACTTTCAAGTGAGGGAGGGGAAAGGGCATTTGCTAACACACTTTTTGCAAGCAGTTTCACAGCAGATGGATGGAAGTGTGGAATAACAGATTGGGGCTACGCCAATGGTTTTTTTGTGCAATTGGGTGGGGGAATTGGGGAATGGTATCCCGTGAGTTTGGCTGTACAATCTGGTTTATTTAAGAACCCAAAGTGACGGATAATCCCCTAGTATGGGTGTGGCTATTACATGGCACTGTAGTCTCCAAGGTCAGGATTTGAATTCCCAAAGGGGCAGTTTTTGTTGTAGAGAAAAGGTGAGCAATGAAATGAAGCATTGAAACAACAGTTATTTATGCTTGATGTTCAGATAACACATCTAATCTGGACAACACTTGGTATCCGATTGGCCATTGAAAATTGGGGGAACCAATGTACTGTTTGCTCGGTTGGGATGATGTCACATGTTTCAGGTCATGAAAAGGCAATAGGTGGGATGGAAAGCAAGTCATGGTAGGTGATCTCTTCTTCACTTCTGAGACTTTTTCATCCTTTTGTCATTTAGTTCAAGATATTTACGTGTATCTACAGTGCGGGTATTTTCTGGTTGTGATGATGCATTATTTTCCATGTATTTAGGAGAAGTATTGAGCAATGAACTGATCAATCAATCAATCAATGAATCAATCAATCAATCAATCAAAATTCACGATGCTCTAGCACAAACGTTTTACACCAACAGAGGTGGAGGCACTGCCTTGGGTGCTTGTGCAGTAGCTGGGGGCAGAGAGGGGCTTTAGATGGTGGGGTAGAGCTTGTGCGGACAGGGGTGCAGGTGCGACATCTCTGATGCTGTAACACTTTGGGCAGACATGGCCAATCCTCCCAGTTCATTTGATTATTGTTAGTGACTCCCTTATCAAGTTGTTTCAGTTCATTGCTTGATACCTCTCCTGAATGCATGGAAAATTTTTGTTTCATCACAACTAGAAAATGTTTGCACTGTAGGTCCTGCAAAAGATTCATTTGAACGTCTTGAACTGAATGCCAGAAGGATGGAAAAGTTTCAGATGTGAAGAAAAGGTCAGTCACCGCGACTTGCTCTCTAGCCTATCTGCTACTATGTATGGCTTGGATGGAACATGTAATATTATTTCTACCGAGTTTTCAATGCATCATTTCCCCAACTTTCAATGGATGATTAGTAGCTGAGTTTCATCTTTATTTCATGTGTCATCTGAATATCAACACAAATAACTGTTGTTTCAACACTGCATTTTGTCGCTCATTTTTTTCTATGATAGGAACTGTCACTTTAGAGATTTGAATCCTACCCTTGTAGTCCACAGCAGTGTGCTAACCACACCCCTACTGGGGGATTGCCCTTCATTCCGAGTTTTTCAATCAACCAGATTGTATAACCCAACTCAAGGGACACCATTTCACAATTTCTCTGTTCCATTCCACAATCCACTATTGTCCTGGTGCCAATCTGCCATTCCATATTGCCATAAATTTACTGTGTTACTGCCTGTGAGAAGTGCATGTTAGCAAATGCCCTTTCTCCTCTCCCACATGGAAGTCTTATTGGAACATCCAGTGAAGGGAGTTAGACTTTAATGGCAAAAGGTTTGTTTTATGCATGACAATAAATCCCTCTCCCATTCTTTGTGGCTCAGAATGAAAACACTCCAGTGATTATTTCACTGACTACAGGGTAAGGAAGTCAGTTCCAATCCTAGGGGTTGGAAGAGCTAGATGGCTCATCTGTGCCAGTGCTTTACTCTGGGTTCTGTAACATAAGGTGCCTAGGAGTATTGCTCCTCCTCCTGGATGTGATGCTAGTCTATTGCAGGTTACTCCCCAGCATTTTGTTCAGGATTCCCTCCAATTAGCCGTTTCCATTTATACTCCTGTGTGGAGAGAGGCAATGGGAGAGTTAAGTGTCTTGCCTAAGTACACAACATGATGACCCATGCCAGAGCTTGACGTTGGAACAATCTATCCTGAGTTCAACGGACTAGCCATTAGGCCGTCGCACCTTCCACACTGGCTCCAAAGTGAGCGTTTGCTGGTTGCAAAGTGATTGCACCTTTCCTTGTGAAGGATTCTGATCCAACATCTTAATAGCAGGCTAAACATCAATAGGCCAATTTCGATAAACAGTGGAATCCGGATTTTTCAAACCCTCGATTTCTCAAAACCTCTGATAACTTAAATGAAACATCTTTTCCCTTGGTTTTGTTTCACTGTAATTTTACCGCCAATATTTCGAACTCCCTATTTTTCGAACCAATTTTCATTTTCCTTGGAGGTTTGAGAAATCAGGATTCCACTGTGTTAAAATTCTAACTTGGCTCCGAGGTTTAGGGGAATAAAACAAAAGAAATCATTTATTCATCCCTCAACCTCGATGTAATTTCTTTTTTAATTGTTTTGTTTTATTCCCCTAAGTCTTGGGAGCCTTGATATAATTTTAATATATAGAAATTGGCTTATTTGGATATTTTAGCGCATCGCATTTTAGCCCATGTTGATAGAATGTAGTGTCAACCAACTACATATATCAAAATTGGTTAAATTAGGCCCTTAATGTTCAGATCAATTTGGACATTTTAGCGCATCGCATTTAACCCATCTGGATACATGTAGAGCATCAACCAAAACTACATGTATCAAGATGTGTTAGTGCATCGCATTTTAGCGCATCGCATTTAACCCATCTTGATACATGTAGAGCATCAACGAACTACATGTATCAAGATGTGTTAGTGCATCGCATTTTAACGCATTGCATTTAACCCATCTTGATACATGTAGAGCATCAACCAACTACATGTATCAAGATGTGTTAGTGCATCGCATTTTAATGCATTGCATTTAACCCATCTTGATACATGTAGAGCATCAACCAACAACATGTATCAAGATGTGTTAGTGCATCGCATTTTAACACATCGCATTTAACCCATCTTGATACATGTAGAGCATCAACCAACTACATGTATCAAGATGTGTTAGTGCATCGCATTTTAGCGCATCGCATTTAACCCATCTTGATACATGTAGAGCATCAACCAACTACATGTATCAAGATGTGTTAGTGCATCGCATTTTAATGCATCGCATTTAACCCATCTTGACACATGTAGAGCATCTACCAACTACATGTATCAAGATGTGTCAGTGCATCGCATTTTAGTGCATCGCATTTTACCCATCTTGGTATGTGTAGAGCATTGACCAACTACATGTATCAAGATGTGTTAAATTAGGGCACTACAATGTCTGAATTGATGTGTGGTCTGCTGTCTAGATGTTTGATCAGAATTCTTCATGAGGGATAGGTGTCATCACACACTGCCAGTATGGAAGGTGCAGTGGCCTAATGGTTAGTTCGTTAGAATCCGGATCGATTGGGCCGCAACACGCCCTAGCCTGGGTCATTGTGTCGTGCTCTTGGGTAAGATACTTTACTCTCACATTTCCTCTCTCCACACAGGAGTATACATGCTACCAGCTAATTGGTAGGGCATCCTGAACAAAATGCTGGGGGTTACCTTTAATGGACTAGTATCCCATCCAAGAAGAGTAGCAATGCTCGTAGGTGCCTCGTGTTACAGAAACCGGAGTTAAGTACTGGCACTGATGAGCTATCTGGCTCTTCCGATTCCTTGGAATGTAACATGCTTTTTTGCCCTGTAGCCAGTCAAACAGTCACTGGAATGTTTTCATTTTTAGCCACAGAGACTGAAAGAGGGATTTGCTGTCCCGTGTAAAACAAATCTTTCACCATTCAAATCCAACTCCCTTTGCTGGGTGTACTGAAAAACGTTCAAGTGAGGGAGGGGAAAGGGCATTTGCTAACACACTTTTTGCAAGCAGTTTCACAGCAGATGGATGGAAGTGTGGAATAACAGATTGGGGCTACGCCAATGGTGTTTTGTGCAATGGGGTGGGGAATTGGGGAATGGTATCCCGTGAGTTTGGCTGTACAATCTGGTTTATTTAAGAACCCAAAATGACGGATAATCCCCCAGTAGGGGTGTGGCTATTACATGGCACTGTAGTCTCCAAGGTCAGGATTTGAATTCCCGAAGGGGCAGTTTTTGTTGTAGAGAAAAGGTGAGCAATGAAATGAAGCATTGAAACAACAGTTATTTATGCTTGATGTTCAGATAACACATCTAATCTGGACAACACTTGGTATCCGATTGGCCATTGAAAATTGGGGGAACCAATGTACTGTTTGCTCGGTTGGGATGATGTCACATGTTTCAGGTCATGAAAAGGCAGCAGGTGGGATGGAAAGCGAGTCATGGTAGGTGATCTCTTCTTCACTTCTGAGACTTTTTCATCCTTATGTCATTTAGTTCAAGATATTTAAGTGTATCTACAGTGCGGGTATTTTCTGGATGTGATGATGCATTATTTTCCATGTATTTAGGAGAAGTATTGAGCAATGAACTGATCAATCAATCAATCAATGAATCAATCAATCAATCAAAATTCACGATGCTCTAGCACAAACGTTTTACACCAACAGAGGTGGAGGCACTGCCTTGGGTGCTTGTGCAGTAGCTGGGGGCAGAGAGGGGCTTTAGATGGTGGGGTAGAGCTTGTGCGGACAGGGGTGCAAGTGCGACATCTCTGATGCTGTAACACCTTTGGGCAGACATGGCCAATCCTCCCCAGTTCATTTGATTATTGTTAGTGACTCCCTTATCAAGTTGTTTCAGTTCATTGCTTGATACCTCTCCTGAATGCATGGAAATTTTTTGTTTCATCACAACTAGACAATGTTTGCACTGTAGGTCCTGCAAAAGATTCACTTGAACATCTTGAACTGAATGCCAGAAGGATGGAAAAGTTTCAGATGTGAAGAAAAGGTCACCCACCGCGACTTGCTCTCTAGCCTATCTGCTACTATGTATGGCCTGGAACATGCAATATTATTTCTACCGAGTTTTCAATGCATCATTTCCCCAACTTTCAATGGATGATTGGAAGCTGAGTTTCATCTTTATTTCATGTGTCATCTGAATATCAACACAAATAACTGTTGTTTCAACACTGCATTTTGTCGCTCATTTTTTTCTATGATAGGAACTGTCACTTTAGAGATTTGAATCCTGCCCTTGTAGTCCACAGCAGTGTGAGCTAACCACACCCCTACTGGGGGATTGCCCTTCATTCCGAGTTTTTCAATCAACCAGATTGTATAACCCAACTCAAGGGACACCATTTCACAATTTCTCTGTTCCATTCCACAATCCACTATTGTCCTGGTGCCAATCTGCCATTCCATATTTCCATCAATTTACTGTGTTACTGCCTGTGAGAAGTGCATGTTAGCAAATGCCCTTTCTCCTCCCCCACATGGAAGTTTTATTGGAACATCCAGTGAAGGAAGTTAGACTTTAATGGCAAAAGGTTTGTTTTATGCATGACAATAAATCCCTCTCCCATTCTTTGTGGCTCAGAATGAAAACACTCCAGTGATTATTTCACTGACTACAGGGTAAGGAAGTCAGTTCCAATCCTAGGGGTTGGAAGAGATAGATGGCTCATCAGTGCCAGTGCTTTACTCTGGGTTCTGTAACATAAGGTGCCTAGGAGTATTGTTCCTCCCCCTGGATGGGATGGTAGCCTATTGCAGGTTACTCCCCAGCATTCTGTTCAGGATGCCCTACCAATTAGCCATTTCCATTTATACTCCTGTGTGCAGAGTGGCAATGGGAGAGTCGAGCGTCTTGCCTAAGCACACAACACGATGACCGAGGCTAGGTCTTGATTTTGGAACAATTGATCCTGAGTTCAATGGATGAACCATGAGGCCATTGCACGTTCCACACTGGCTCCAAAGTGGGCATTTTCTGGGTGTAAAGTGTTGACACCTTTCCCTTGTGAAGAATTCTGATCCAACATCATAAGATGTTACATCTTAATAGCAGGCCGCACACACCCCTATTTTACCCATGTTGATACATGTAGTTGGTTGATGCTGGCAGCTTCGTCTAGCAATGAATGGTCTTAATGAATGAATGGCCTATCTTTTCCATCACAGGAAAGGTTTCTGCTTCACACAATGAAGGCACCTGTGGTGGAACAGTCAAGGTTCTGTCCTGCACAGGACATTTAAGACTTCTTTGAGACTTTGGGACTGAAAATGAAACTAAAAAACACTCCAATGACTAAACTCATCAGGCTCTGTTTGATTGGTGCCCCATATAAAGCATGGCTTTGGATATTTTTTTCATTACAATCCTATTCACATGTTCTTGAATGTACAATTTGCAGATTTATAAAGGCTGGCCAGGGGAAATTCTCCATGGAACGTCGTAAAGTTTGAATTGGGAACTAACACTGAAGAGAATTTTGTTGTTTTCAGTGGCTCGATCTTTGACAGAAGAATAGTCTGGTTATGGTGCAAGTTTTCATGTTTTCCCTTGAGGTTGTTACATTGAAATAAAAGTTCAGATGGAAATTTTCTGAAACTTTCCCTGATTGATCATTATAATGTAATGTTTCAAAATATAGAACAAGAAGCTACGAGTAGCCAACACATGTTTTGAAATAAGCCCTCGATTCGGATGTTGTATTGCATGACATTAAATGTCATAAAATAAATTTTATTTTACTTTTGATACATGACGCGTATTAGACTGTGAACAATCGGATATTTAAGTGATCTAGAATTATACGTAGGAGAGTTGTGCCGGTGTGTTTGCGAGTCGTGAGACAATGTGGTATGCGTATAAATCTGTGTCATGACCAGAAGTTGTATTGCATGACATTTCTTTTCTTTTTTCCATGTATGTTATTATAGGCATGTCATCTGAACTTTGAACAATCAGACAGTTAAGTGACGTATAATACTTATTATGGAGTTTCGTATGGAAATCAAACAATATAAAGCAAATCAACATTAGAAATAACAATTACATACCCATAGCATTGTCCTATAATGGCTGTCTTGAATATCCGTTTGAACTGATTTGAGCCCTATTTTGATTAATAACTACACCATAACTCTGGTGAGGCTCAAGTCGTGGGCTCAAAATCTTCTCCCAAAAAGCGCATGCACAATTGCGACACAAAAAGAAAAACAGAGGGCATTTTCCGACTCATTTTCGTGCCTTTTGTTCATATAACAATATTGGTCTTGGACTAAGTTTTTTCATGTTGATTGTTGAGAATCTTTGTGTTTGCTGAATGATGGCAGGTACATGTATGAATGAATGATACAGAATTTTCAGGATACAGAGAATAGATATTACAGAAAAGAATGTAAATAAGTAAAGTCTGCACTCGGTCATAGTGGCGCACACTATCTTGGTTTCTGTAGCAGGAAGCGACTTGTGTATTGCTACTTCCCCTGGATGGATCGTAATCCATCACAGGTTTTCCCCCCCCAGCTTTTTACATAATATCAAGAACAAAAGTTCAAACTTTGTGGCACTGAGATAGTTACTGAAATTAAAAGATAGTAAAGTGCCCCCCTCCCCCCAAAAAATATTTAACAATTATTCCATGAGCCCGCGTTGGATATGAGAGGATAAATAGCCAACGAGCGTGTAGCGCGAGTTGGCTATAATCCTCTCATATCCAACAAGGGCGAATGGAATAATTGTTTTATTAAAAACTTCACTAAACTAAACTTCGGTATTACTTTATCAATCTACTGATGAGTGATTTTTCAGTTCGATCTAAATGAAGCATGATTTGTATGAAAACGGCGGCAAAAAGGCTGGCGCGGTCTGCCAGTTCAGTTAGCACAGTGAATGAAAAGAGAGCAAAGCAGAATTTTAATATTCGCTCTGTGTCTTCTAAAGTTTCGGGAACATACATTCATTTTACAAGTTGAATGAACAGCTGAATGGGTTGTTTATACGGCGAGCAAATCGTGCACGACTACAGAATCAATTGTGTTGAAACAAGCGAAACTGAGCCAGCTAAAATCAAGTTCACTGAAGTAAAAAGCAAAGGAAAGCGTCAATATCTACATGGACGGAGAGAAAAAGAGTGATCTTCGAAGAGAATTTCACTGTGAAGTGATCTTTGATTGTACCTGACCATCACGAACGCTTGACGAACTGTCGTATGCTTCTTCTCCGATATTTAAGATTGCTGATTTTAAAAGCTTAGTCCAGCTGGAATTGACAAGCCTCTTCGAATACTGAATAGGCTAAGCTTAAACTTGTGTTGTAACATGTTGTAAACAGGTTTTCATTCATTTTGAACAAATTTGTGCAGATTTGTATTGCGGGTTTTCGAATTTTCCCGTAATTATTTCAGGCTTCCTTTAGTGCTCGTTCAGTTACACATGCTTGTGTGTGTGACAGGCATTTCCCATTAAATTTTTCGTTCAAAACTTTGCTGCATTTTCTATCAGTTCTGTTACTTCGTCTTCAGTCAATTCTGCCGTGAAACAATTTTCTCCGGCGGCCATTGTTCCTTGGAGAGAGAAAAACATTCAGCTCTCTTTCTCGCTGATGCGAGATTAAAACGCATGGCTCACCATTCCTGCAAAAGAGATATGTTCAGCTAATAGTGTCTCAATTCCTTGCAATACATGTGTATATCAACTACAATAGATGTGTTTAATTGTACCATTCACTCTATGTTTCATGGGAGAAGAAAGCATATAGAGAAAGAAAAACTTGAAATATTGCAATAATAGTTTTACTTCATCGACCACAAGGAACAATTTAATCTATGTTCGGTGATAAAGGCACAGATCTCTAAACAACACTAGTTGGTTTGTTCCTAGTACGCCATGTTCTCGAGGTCACAATATATTTTCATGACTATTGGCTAAATTCCCGCCCTATAATGCTAAGAAATCAACACATTCAACATTTTTTAGTTGTAACATAACTCCAAACCAGCATTTTGCAGCAGGAAACTCTGAGTAAAACAGATTTTCAGTTAACACATTTTGCCAGTCCTACATCTGTACAGGTAGTTCAAAGTAGTAAGCTCCTTAAGGGCTGTCACAACTTTTCAAAATTTTGGTGGGGAAGTGACCAAAAAAATGTAACCAGGATATGACTTTTTTTCAGTATCCAATATTTAATCTTTGTATAATCAATTTTCCATAATTGAGGGGAAATGCCAAGCCCTGGCCTTTATAGTGACAGCCCTGCTCCCAACTGATTACCATACAGTTATGAGAATTTGGGTGTAATCAAGACAAATTAATCCTTGTTGGTGATTTTTTTCATCACCTTCATACATTCTTGGTAATCCTGGTATCTTTGTTCATGAAGGCAATATGGTTATGAGATCTACAATCTTGGACAAAACCTGTTGAGGTAAACCTAGCTTAAGTACTATGTACAAGTCAGGAGCCTAATATACACGCAAAAAATAATATTTCCCCCGTGTCTCAACAGTTTTGTCCAAAATGTTAGGCAGGGTTGCACAGAAGGACTATGTTCTTACAGTTCTCACAGAAAACGTCTATTCACATATGGGTTGACATCTGAACAGTCGGCAACATTTTGAATTGCAAACAAACCGTACAAAACATTTTATGAATGGACTTCTAAGGATCTAATTTTGATATATCGCCATGATCTCTAAATAGCATACATTTAGAATTCTCCAGGATACAGAAATGGATGAAACTGACCAAATATTCTTTGAGATATTCTAAAACAGGCCTGATACAGGGAAGACTGCAGTTGGAGTAATGATGCTGCACAGTGTTCACTCTGAGGATGGCAAAGCTGAGGGTGCTATAGAAGAAATGAGGCTTCTAACTGGAAATCATGGTGGAGCTTGTGGATTGTTATTACAGAGGAACAGCTTGAAATCAGCTGATGCAAACTGAATCATAGTGCGACAGAGCTACATTGTAAGTTTTTAACACTTGTTTTTACACTGTTGACCTTATATGTTTACTTTCGGGTATTATAGAAGCAAAAACGTAATTATAATAATTATTGTTATCAAAATGGTTGCAGGTATTGCTCTACACATTGCTTAATATGATTAAGAGTGGTTTTCAATTCATTATCAAACTTAATCCAGAATTGCCTTGGTTTTGCTTTAGTTCTGCACTTCATGTTCAGTTTTCTGCCACTAAAACCAGGCATGTTGGCTATCAACATTTTCAGCAAAATCAAAGCTTTATAGACCTGCTGTCTTTCAGTACATCAGCGTTGTATTAGATAATTAAGATTAACCCTTTAAGCCCAAATGTCAACAGATCAATTCTCAATACTGCCTGGTCTCCATACCTTTCTCATAGAACTTGTTGGGAGAACTTGTTTAAATATCAATTCATTTCATCTTTGGTGATAATTTCCTCAATTCTCATTACCTGTATGCTTGATCATGCATTGACATCACAAGGAGAAATTTGATGCTAATCACTATTGGGCTAAAGGGTTAAGTATTGGTATCACAGGGTGCAACAAAAACGCTATGCGATAGCCCGGGGCTAGTGGTCCGACATGTCGGGCTAGTGTCTTTCTATCACAGGTTGCCCGATGGGCAAGAAACATTCGCTGCTTTTTCTTGTCCGGCCCAGCCCAAAAAATTTTCAGTGAGTAATAATGCCATGTGTCTAAGGACTACTTTTTAGTGTATAGTGTAACTCTGCGGTATTTGAACTAAACAGGCAGCAGTAAACAAACGCTACGCCTGAACTGAAAAGGCAACAGTAAACAAACAAACGCTATGCCTGAACTGCACAGGCAACAGTAAACAAATAAATGCTACGCCTAAACTAAACAGGCAACAGTAAACAAACCAATGCTACGCCTAAACTAAACAGGCAACAGTAAACAAACCAACGCTACGCCTGAACTAAACAGGCAACAGTAAACAAACACTACGCCTGAACTGCACAGGCAACAGTAAACAAACCAACGCTATGCCTGAAATAAACAGGCAACAGTAAACAAATAAACGCTACGCCTGAAATTCTGTGAATTCTCTTGAAGTTTCAGCTCTGATATCCACAAAAATAATCTCTGGCTTTATTCGGATTCATAGATTCATTCACACTTGTCTCAGTTATTTTTCCCTCGCGTCTTTTGTCACGTGATACTCACTCCTAGTCCCAGACAGAACTAAACAGGCAACAGTAAACAAATAAATGCTACGCCTGAACTAAATAGGTGACAGTAAACAAACAAACACTACGCCTGAACTGAACAGGCAACAGTAAACAAATAAACGCTACGCCTAAACTAAACAGGCAACAGTAAACAAACAAACGCTACGCCTGAACTAAACAGGCAACAGTAAATAAACAAATGTTATGCCTGAACTGAACAGGCAACAGTATACAAATAAACGGTATGTCTGAACTAAACAGGCAACAGTAAACAAATAAATACTACGCCTGAACTGAAGAGGCAACAGTAAACAAACAATTGCTATGCCTGAACTGCACAGGCAACAGTAAACAAATAAACGCTACGCCTGAACTGTTGTGAATTTTCATGAAGTTTGAGCTCTGATATCCACAAAAATAATCACAGGTTTTATTCGGCTTCCCTGTTCACAGATTCACGCACACTTGTCTCAGTTATTTTTCGCTCACATTGTTTTGTCACGTGATACTCGCTCCCAGTCCCCGATACGCTTCCCTCGTGCAACTTCCAAAGGGAAGCTGTATGTTAACTAAAGGGGACTGGGCAACTTAAACTAATACAATTTTCAAACAGGAACAAGTAAATTATTAAAACTAATAATGTTCTCTTGGTTATCAACAATTAAGTTCTGCTCTAAATCTGCAATGAACTTAATGTTAATGTTCTCAATGTTCCTTTGGCTATCAACAATCAGAATTCTGCTCTAAATCCACAATGAGCTTAATGTTAATGTTCTCAGTGTTCCTTTGGCTATCAACAATCAGAATTCTGCTCTAAATTCGCAATGAGCTTAACGTTCTCTGCTGCTGCTACTGCTTCAATGACTCCCCCAAGAGGAATGAGGAAGATGTCAAGCCAAATAATGCTCGGGTGAACCTGTAAGTCTCTGTACAAGAGTGTTCATTGACCCGCCAGTGAAAGCGGAGGGCATCACGATCTTGCTCCTTGATCCTTATTTGGAGGAAAGCTTTCTGGATGTCACCATATATGGCCACAGGGTAAAAACGTTGTCAGACAAGGACATCCCACAACCTGTTTTGGAGTGGTGGGCCTGGATACAAACACTCATTTAGGGATGGCGAGTTGGGGCTGGCTCTAGCAGATGCGTAATAAACCGCTCATACTTTTGTGCTTTTGGCATCCTCACGAATTACTGGTTTGTGAGGGATGTAGAATTCTCGACCAATTGGCTCTGTGGGGGCTGGCTTGATGATGCATTGTTCTTTCTGGTCCTTGATGATCTGCTCATACTCTGCTGCTATCCCTAGATGTTCTAGCTTCTTGGTGAGGTTGCCAAGGTGACGTAGGCTTCCTTGTTAATTGGAGGGCAAAGGGGGTGATTTCCCCGCCATGGCAATCCTGTTCCTAGCCTATGAATAGGCTCTGCAGTGGGGATGGGGTAAAACGAAAATGGCGTGCGGAGAGAGGGAGCGACGGTGGAGCCTATAGACATTCCTTTGAAGCCGCCATTCCATGCACCAGATTCTGGTGCAAGCTCCAATTGGTCAGATCACTGATTGTTGACAAGTTTGATTGATATCCCGATTTCACTGACGCGACCTCACGCGGCGGGTCATGAAATCGTATTTGCAATGAAACGGCAAACTACTCAGGTTGATCGCATCTCAAAATCGAAACGCCGTTGATTTCAATCATGAAGGAAATGGAAGAGATCGACATTGACAGTACTAAAAGCATTTGACATCGTTTTAGGTGAAGAAGAATCAGAGAAAGAAATTAGCCCTCGTGTGGCGTGAAATCCGTTGCAGAAATCGCAAGATAACAACCTTCACGCCAATTTTTGACTGTATTTGTTCACCGATTGAGCCGAGCGAGCCGTTTTCTCCGGGAGTCTTTGCATATTTTGTGTTTCGCTTCGCCGAAACAGGGTTCTCAGTAGAAGCCGGCAACCGGCGAATTCCGCCGGCTGTCAAGACGAAAGTAGCCGCCTGTTCTTGCTATGAAATTTGCCTTTGTGTTCCAACTTTGACAAAACTGTATTAATAAAATATAAACGAACATTCAAGAAATATTTCTGAATTTTCTGCTTATTTGGAGGAAACCCACTTTCAACTACAGTCACTAGAGCCATTGTCGTAGTTGTTTTACGGTTGATACAGAACTTTTGGGCCTGCGTGACTGATGCTATCACATCAAAGAGTCAATCACGAAACGCCTTCGGAATAAAATCTCAGCGAATTGAACAATAATAATTCGCGCTTCACTTTTCATTGCGAACAAGCCCTTGGAGTTTCAGATATGTCCAAACGAGACAAATCGCTCTTCAGCTATTTCATGCCAACGGCAAAGAAGAAGAAGAACGAGGAAAACACTAGCGCCGGTAAGTTTTTGTTTAAAACAATAAGTTAATTATATAGCTCGTAAGATCGGTGAGCCGTGACTCGATCTAAAGGTAAATAGAAAGTTATATGTGATGAAACTACAACTGAGATTTTTAGAGGAATAAATAATTTAGCTTTATCGTGACGTTGTATCATCACGTTCGATGTAAAAAGTTAATGCAAATAACTTTTCATTTCGCCGAGCGCCGTCAATTTATACATATGAGTCATAGATGTCGCCGGATTGCGTTGTTTTCGCCCATGTTCACGGTTTCATTTCGAAACAGATTTTTCAACGTGTTTTCACTTCTCTCTTCTTTTTAAAATTATCGAAAAGGACCTCCTGGAATGAACGAGTTTGGGGTTATTTTTAGGCATCCAGACTGCACGGCAGCAGCTATAAATAAACACGCAGCTGTTTTCGAAATTTGGTCACGGTGCAGTTCTTTTTATGCACATTTTCGAGTCATTTTTGGTAAGTAAACCCAATGCAAAATATGCAGGAAAACCTATCTCTGCGAACCTAGAATTTCAAAATTTTCTGGGGGGCATGCCCCCAGACGCCCCTAGACGCTCGCCCCTTCAGGCCTCGAATCAGCCCTTCGGGCTGAACAGCCGCCTGTTTACATTTTAAACGCTACGCCTGAACTAAACATGCAACAGTAAACAAACAAATAGGTAACAGTAAACAAACAAATGCTACGCCTGTACTGAACAGGCAACATGAAACAAATAAACGTTACGCCTGAACTAAACAGGCAACAGTAAACAAATAAATGCTACGCCTGAACTAAACAGGCAACAGTAAACAAACAAATGCTACGCCTGAACTGAACAGGCAACAGTAAACAAATAAACGCTATGCCTGAACTAAACAGGCAACAGGAAACAAACAAATACTACGCCTGAACTGCAAAGGCAACAGTAAACAAATAAATGCTACGCCTGAACTAAAGAGGCAACAGTAAACAAACAAACGCTACGCCTGAACTGAAAAGGCAACAGTAAACAAACAAACGCTAAGCCTGAACTCAACAGGCAACAGTAAACAAATAAACGGTATGCCTGAACTAAACAGGCAACAGGAAACAAACAAATGCTACGCCTGAACTGCAAAGGCAACAGTAAACAAATAAATGCTACGCCTGAACTAAAGAGGCAACATTAAACAAACAAGCGCTACGCCTGAACTGAAAAGGCAACAGTAAACAAACAAACGCTACGCCTGAACTAAACAGGCAACAGTAAACAAACAAATGCTACGCCTGAACTGAAAAGGCAACAGTAAACAAACAAACGCTACGCCTGAACTAAACAGGCAACAGTAAACAAACAAATGCTACGCCTGAACTAAAGAGGCAACAGTAAACAAACAAATGCTATGCCTGAACTGAACAGGCAACAGTAAACAAACAAACAAACGCTATGCCTGAACTAAACAGGCAACAGTAAAACAAATGCTATGCCTGAACTAAACATGCAACAATAAACAAACAAATGCTATGCCTGAACTGCACAGGCAACAGTAAACAAATAAACGCTACGCCTGAACTAAACAGGCAACAGTAAACAAACAAATGTTACGCCTGAACTGCACAGGCAACAGTAAACAAATAAATGTTACGCCTGAACTAAACAGGCAACAGTAAACAAACAAATGCTACGCCTGAACTAAACAGGCAACAGTAAAGAAACAACTGTTACGCCTGAACTGCACAGGCAACAGTAAACAAATAAATGTTACGCCTGAACTAAACAGGCAACAGTAAACAAACAAATGCTATGCCTGAACTAAACAGGCAACAGTAAACAAACAAATGCTATGCCTGAACTAAACAGGCAACAGTAAAGAAACAAATGTTACGCCTGAACTGAACAGGCAACAGTAAACAAACAAATGTTACGCCTGAACTAAACAGGCAACAGTAAACAAACTAATGCTATGCCTGAACTAAACAGGCAACAGTAAACAAACAAATGCTACACCTGAACTAAACAGTCAACAGTAAAGAAACAAATGTTACGCCTGAACTAAACAGTCAACAGTAAACAAACAAATGTTACGCCTGAACTAAACAGGCAACAGTAAACAACCGCCAATATACTATATTGAAGAACGCCACGCTAAACACTACGCCTGGTGTAAACAGACAACAGTACATAAAACAAATAATATGCCTGAACTAAACAGACCAACAATAAAAACATGCTAAATATACACAGTATGAGAGAACGCCACGCTATGCCTGAACTAAAACTGTCCAACGTAAAAAACACACTGAAACATTAGTATTACCCTGTAAAATGCCATGCTAAAAAACATGCTAACTATTGAAGTGGATCGACACTGTTGATTGTGAGCTGTTTTCCCCACCACGTACATGACATTTAGACTAAACAGGCAATGCGAAAACACTTCGTAAATGATTTATAATGGAGATTATAAGCTTAATTTTTTTTTTTTAAGTAGATGATGTAAGATATTCCAAAAAGTGGAACAGCACAAGATATTGAGAGGTCAACAGAGCAGTCCATCGTGCTACGGGTGTAAAAACTTATGAAGCGCAGGAAAAGGCAAAGATTGCACAAGAAGGAAACAATATGTATCCCACGCTTGACAATGACCAAAGCTTAGGCTATCGCTGAGAAAGGAGCAACTTGGCAGCTAACGTAGCAAGAACTTGACAGGCAATGATGAACTGTAAAAAACACAAAGCAAAAACAAGAACAGGCAACACGGTCAACTGCTGTTTGATATTTCAGTCCATGATGTGGCCGACGAAGAAGAAACACACTCGTTGGTTAACTTGGTTAAATTGCATTTAACCTCATATATTTGTTTCAGACTACGCTTTGTTCTTGTTACTGTAGCTTTCTTTCTAGATCATAGAATAAGAATGGCTCAAATTAATGTTCTCCAATGCATTGAAATGAGAAAACAGTACAACTAAATCTAATCAACGGCCTTGACGCTCCAAGAATATGAATTCATTCATTGGAATGTTGGACGATCTTGAACCGACTTGATCCATTGCCTTATGATGGTGGGTGTTCTGTATACTTGAATGAGAACAAGGATCTTTTGGTTGTATTTCTCATCAGGTTACAAGGATCTTAGGCTCAATTTCTCGTCAGGTTACCAAGATCTTGGGCTCCACGTGACCTTGGTCATGGTGTTACGCTATCAATAACAACACTGCACACACTTTGCCCAGAAATGCAGTCACTACTGCACCTCAATTCATAAGTGGATAATGACTGATTTGATCTCTATAGACAAAGGGGGACCAGGAGAGGCTTGGGACCCAGCAGCAAGCGACTGAGGAGCTTGCACAATAGTAACAGTCAGCAACGTCATTGTATTGAGAAATGAATCCTTTGCTGATCCATGGTTGAATGAACAGAGTCAGAACTGCCTTCCAAGCTAAAAGAAGCATTCAAACTGGCATGTTCAAAACCTCGGACATCTGAACACCTCTGAACACCAGCAAAAATTAATCCTAATTCTAACCTGTAACCATAACCAGTAACCACAAACTAACCGTTTTGTTTGGTGTTTCAGGTTTTTTGTTTTAGTACATACAGTTCAAACTGTTTCTAATACAAGGCAGGACATCCAAGGAGAAAGCAAGGGAAAATTGAGATTGAACCAATAAAAATAACATTAATAAAGATCAGTGGCAAACAATAATTGTGCAACTGTCCAACAGTACAGTAAAGCAAAACTGTACATGGTAGCACACCACACATTTCATTGAAACTACAGAGAAATAATGGTTAGATTTTTTTATTTAGTTAAGTTTCATTTAAGAACATATTACAGTACTGTAAAAATAAAAATACAAAGATAGACAGTAAGTTTCAGAATTGATAAAAATATAAAACGGTAACATTATTTAAAGAAATGTAGAAGAAATGTAAATAGCTACCATGTAGAAAAAATGAAAAGAAAGAATGCATGGCTGGTACAGGGGGAACATAAAATTGAGCACATGTAAAAGTTAATACAAGCTGTAGACTTGCAAACACACACACAAATTATTAGAGGTATTTATTACGGTCCTGAACACAACTCGCTCGAAGGTGTTACAACTCTGGACTCCCCAATACTCAGTCTCTTTCACACTACACTGGCCTAGTGGGGCCCAGATTGCATCTTTCCCCCTAGGAGGGTAATAAGTCTCTAATGGTGATAAAACACAACAAGCCTAAATGGCCAGTTAAAATTCATTGTACGAGGTAAATGTCAATATCAGCAACAGCCAAGAAGTTCAGATCCCAGTCTCCATATTTGTCAGGAAAATGACCTAGTTCCCCTAAGCAGTTCCAAGGATGGAGCAGTGCAAGGTTCGAAATTGTCTAAACTTGCTTGACTCAATAATTTAGTCAAGAAAGAAAGAATTATTCTTTCTCCTCCACACGGAAGGAGGGAGGCTCTTGAGGGCTGCACTTGAGCATGGGAATTTTTGTGGACGAGAACTGGTTTCGGCTTGATTTAACATAGGCTCTCAGGACATAGCTGGAACAGGAGGTGTGGTAGAAGGAACTATTATGGGTTTGCCAGAACCGTTTTCGCTTTGGGCAGGATGTAGCCTTTCTGGGCATGTACGAAGGTCGCAATGTTGTAAGAACTGTTTACGGAAATTGTTGGTCTGCTTGATGCGATAGGTATTACCTTGAAGGCATTTTACAACTATGAACGGTCCTTGCCATTGGCTCTGCAACTTGGAAGTAAATCCTGGCCGTGGGGGGACATGCATCATTACAGAGTCGCCGACATGGAAGGGGCTCGGGTCATCTGCACTTCCAGCCAATCACCTTTGCTTTGCTTGAGAGTCCCGACTGACTGCATCAGAGTGAGCTGTCTTAAAACACGAGGCAATGGTTGACACCCATTGGTGAACTGTAGATTGGTGCCTGGTGGGGAAGGGAGCAAGAACCAATCTTGGTGTATGACGGAAGTACCCATGGGATAGGTAAAAATGGTGAGTGTCCAGTGGCGTTGTGATCGTGATGTAGTTAAATTGCACAAACGGAATCTCTAAATCCCAATCATATCCAGAGTCGTCTGTTAAGTCGTCTCCAATGGTACTGTTTAGTCTCTCAAAATTACCATTGGCTTTGGGGTGGAGAGCAGATATGCATTTCTTGTCAATACCAAGTTTGTGAGCAACGGAGCTTTGAGCTTGGTTTTCAAATTCACAGCCATGGTCTGTCAAAATTGACTTTGGATGCCATGTCGACAGAAAACTTCATGCACGATAGTATTAGCTCAGGAATGGGTATCATTTCCGCTGCATGAGTAAGCAAATCCATCACCACTAAAACATAACGATCGATTTCCCCATTTGGTAGGTTTCTTGCCAAAGGGCCTTTGATATCCATGGCAATCTCCTGCCAAGGTCCTTGCAAATGGGAGGTAGATCCACAAGAAAAAGACTTCTGAAGTGTCGAAAACCCGGATGTAGATTGTTTTGAAGAGACCACATTTACATCGTCCACTGGTTCGGGGTTTCTGGATGAGCAGTTTCAGCTGCTTCAATTCACTGCAAAGTGTGTCCAACCGACTATCGTTAATTGCCTCCACCATTTCTGGCCTCGTTCTATGAAACAATTTTTTGTTTGTTTGGAAACATCATGTTTTCTTTTTCCTGCAAACAATGAACACAAATAAGAAGTCTTTCAGGATGAGAAGCGGTGTGACTCTTAACTAATATTGTAAAATTCATTAATAATTCATAAAGGTATTGAGCAATCAGAAGAAAGTATCTAGATGATGATGAAATGTATACATCTGTAAATCCCAATACAGATGAACTGAATTATTTATTACCAGCATAATAAGGATTAATAACTGTCATAAAGATCTCTAACTCAGCTAAGACGTATTCATAAACTTTGATAAAAATGCTTAACTGAATTAATTACAGCAACCAACAACCAAATCTACGATGGCCCAGGAGGCTCCACAGTCTAGTTTTTATTGTCACAGTCCAGTTTTTATTTTCACAGTCCAGTTTTTATTTTTCACAGTCCAGTTTTATTTTTCACAGTCCAGTTTTTTATTTTCACAGTCCAGTTTTTATTTTTCACAGTCCAGTTTTTATTTTCACAGTCCAGTTTTTATTTGTTCACAGTCCAGTTTTATTTGTTCACAGTCAGTTTTATTTGTTTACAGTCCAGTTTTATTTTTTAACAGTCTGCAGTTTTATTTTTTACTCCCCAGTTTTTTTTTTCCGAGTAGTTACCAGTTTCTCTCTCTATTCGTGCCCTGTTCACGTGCATGTTGTTTGTCGGCCATTTTGTGCCAATGGATGCGATCATCAGGCAAACTGTGCGAGAGGAAAATGCGACGTTCAAGTTCTAGTTCATCGGAAAGTGTCTTCCACTTACGATGGCCCAGGAGGCTCACAGTCCAGTTTTTATTTTCACAGTCCAGTTTTTATTTTCACCGTCCAGTTTTGATTTTCCACAGTCCAGTTTTTATTTTTCACACTCCAGTTTTATTTTTTCACAGTCCAGTTTTATTTTTTCCACAGTCCAGTTTATTTGTTCACAGTCCAGTTTTATTTTTTCACAGTCCAGTTTTATTTGTTCACAGTCCTGTTTTATTTTTTCACAGTCCAGTTTTATTTGTTCACAGTCCAGTTTTATTTTTCACAGTCCAGTTTTATTTGTTCACAGTCCCAGTTTTATTTTTTTGAACAGTCTGCAGTTTTATTTGTTCACAGTCCAGTTTTATTTTTTTGAACAGTCTGCAGTTTTATTTTTTACTCCCCAGTTTTATTTTTTTGAACAGTCTGCAGTTTTATTTTTTACTCCCCAGTTTTTTTTTCCGAGTAGTTACCAGTTCTCTCTCTATTCGTGCCTGTTCACGTGCATGTTGTTTGTCGGCCATTTTGTGCAATGGATGCGATCATCAGGCAAAACTGTGCGAGAGGAAATGCAACGTTCAAGTTCTAGTTCATCGGAAAGTGTCTTCCGCGCGCGCTAGTCCACTTTAACCAAATTAATCAACCAAAGAAGCCTTCTTGAAAACCCGTCGATACAGCCATGCACGCTTTAATTTATCGTGGCCATCAGTAAGCCAAATGGAAATCTGGCCCTTTTGTGTGGTATGATCGAGTTCCCTTAGCGGTCCTTAGCAAAGTCGTGACCCTTGCTCTTTCTGAAAATACTTGCGAATGAACTTCTGAAGCTTCAAGGCGTAACCATGTTTATCAACTCTGAAAAGAAGGCTGAAATATTTGGGATTATCAAGAAGATCCTTCGTTCTCTGACGATGAACTGAGAAATGCCATTGAGAAGGAACTTGGTAAAAGTGGCTGTTTTGTGGATACCGAAAGATGCGTGGATAGGGCTTAGAAAGAAGTGGATTATTGTCAAAGGAACAAGGGTCACGACTTTGCTAAGGGAACTCGATCCTAATGGTGGAGAAAGCAGGTGAAAGAAGAGGTTAAACCACACAAAAGGGCCAAATTTCGGCTTCACTACACAACAGACAGTAAATACATACCATAAGGTTTATTTTGCAGGTTTCGACCGAGCACCGGGACTATGTACACAGTAATTAAAGCTATAACTTACACACAATATACAGTATACGATAAACAACGTTATCCAATAATTAATCGCCATAACGGTGAAACACATGAACAGAGCTGGGCAACCACTGACAATAACATTGTGGTTCAGTAGACTGAGGCCAGAAAAAAAACCTACCGAAAAAATGGCAGAAATCTGAGTAGGAACCAAAGGCCCAAGCTCCAAGCAGTTTAGCAGCCCATCCTACGAGGCTATACAATTCAAAAATTAACAAATTAAAAAGTTTGGAACCATGACCATACAGACTTTGAAAGAGTTTGAAAGATAAACATTTTGGAATATTGTATTCATGTTACGGAAGGAAGAGGATGACTGGATACAGAGAGAATTTCAAGTCATTTGTTGTTAAGTGGAGTTGTTGACCAAGCGGGCATAATAAATTGTGATTCTGGACATCGCTTTTTAAACGCTTAAAGTTTGTAATATGCCACCACACTTGTTAATTTGAGATGCATTGTGACTTTAAAAATTCAAAAATTTCCTGAGGAAGAATGCCCTCTGACCCCCCTAATTGACTTACGCTTACGCATTAGCCTCCACTCCTCCACCCACCACCACCACCACCACTCTAAAACCTGCGCGGGCATTGGCTGGACATAAGAGTGAAGACGAGGAGGAGCCTTACATTTATATGATCCCACAAACAGTCACAAACATGGTCTGTTAGATTGGCTGGTAGACTTTCACCTTTCACTCTTCACTGAAGACAGCTGTCTTTTTTCTTCTTCTGGGTTTTTAGATTGTGGGGGAAGCTGTGGGCGGGGAGGGGGGGGGGGGGGGGTCTGAAATATATCTTGAGACAATTGCAGTTCACGGGGGGGGCAGGGAATGTTTTTTCTTGGTATTGCTTAATTTTCCTCCGGCCCCCCCTGACCTATAATTAATGAACGGTCCCTTAATTCGTAGCCACTCAATCGCCAGAAATTCCATATTTCATTTGGCATACTGATGGCCACGATAAATTAAAGCGTGCATGGCTGTATCGACGGGTTTTCGAGAAGGCTTCTTTGGTTGATTAATTTGGTTAAAGTGGACTAGCGTGCGCGGAAGACACTTTCCGATGAACTAGAACTTGAACGTCGCATTTCCTCTCGCACAGTTTGCCTGATGATCGCATCCATTGCACAAAATGGCCGACAAACAACATGCACGTGAACAGGGCACGAATAGAGAGAGAACTGGTAACTACTCGGAAAAAAAACTGGGGAGTAAAAAATAAAACTGCAGACTGTTCAAAAAAATAAAACTGGGGAGTAAAAAATAAAACTGCAGACTGTGAAAAAAATAAAAACTGGACTGTGAAAAAATAAAACTGGGACTGTGAAAAATAAAAACTGGACTGTGGAAAATAAAAAACTGGACTGTGAAAATAAAAACTGGACTGTGAAAATAAAAACTGGACTGTGAGCCTCCTGGGCCATCGTACAAATCATCCCAAAACTCTTTATTCAGAATTAATATGAACTTTACATTGGCCAGTCTCATCTCTTTCTCCTCCGTTATTTATTCTGATATATCCATTTACATGCTTGTTGCGTCTTTTAATTTCTGCATCTATACTTAACGAAAACACAATAATTACAACAAAAACCTTCTTGACTTTAATGTAATACCCACCAAAACTCTATGGCCAACATTGCAATAAAAAACATGTTCACTTACCTCCTGTCACCTTTGCTCAGAATATTAAACACTTTTTCTCCTCTCAATTCACTCAAATGTCAATTAATAGCACGTACCAACAAGTACAACATCTTAGGTGGATATCTTTCACCAGACCAACTAAATCCTCTTCTGCTACTTTATTTTGTACGCTTTTGCTGCCACTCCTCAAAAACTTTGACATCCCATTTGGTGTTGTATTGGGTACTTTTTGAAACAAACCCCTGAGACCAAAAACCTCTCTTCACCTGGCATAGACGACGAGTGGCTTGGGACTTTATCGACTTGTGTCTTAGCGTGTCCTTGCCAGGTAACACTTGATGGGTACATCTTTGGACCTTCTTCGCGAATTACCACCAATATGGCCTCCACAATTCGAACATGTCACCGGTTTCCATCGCGTAGACTAACTCTGTCCGCATCCAGCGCAACTTCCAAAACCTCTTTTCGTACTTGCTAATATCTCGTTGCTCTTGTTGAGACTAAGTCATCAGATGTCGCGTTTGACGAAAATAAACTTTTCTGAACAGATAAATAAATTACCATATAAATACTCTGGATTAAATAAATATACTACTGCATATACAGCTATACTTTCCTGAAGGAACGACCAACAAGTCCTGTCCAAGATACGCAAAACAAATATGTTTAAGATGTCACATGTTAAGAAATTGACCAATCAGAAGATTGCAACTTTCACAACCCTATGAATCCCGCGAGCCAATCAGAGAGGCCGTTCCGATAGGTGCGTGGTATCTGAAAATACATATCCTTTACTTGTTGTCCATATGACAACCTTATTTTTTCTTCTAACAATATCAATATTTTTTCAAGAAGAGAGGTGAAGAAAATAGCGGAAATCAGTATTTAGCTACAAAGGGAGTCTTGATGTACTTAACTGGATGGTAATTCACAAAAGATCCCTTCCATTGATACAACCTCATTCCAGGCCCATTCCAAAGTCAAGAATAAAAACGATAATTATTATGTAAGAATAATAGACATATTCGCCGGATAAATGAATGTAAATTTATGGTAAAAATAGTCTTAAAAATTTCTAAACGTGTGTTGTACCCTACGGGCGATTTCATGGCCATTTGGTGACAACAAATTGGTGTTGAGGCTTGATCAAGATGATGACCCGCTGCGTAATCTCTATTTACCGCTTTTTTATTATTTGAGTGAATTTACACATGCGATTGCTTATCGCCGCAATCTGAGTTGTTAAATCCCAGCAAAAAAATAGCCCGAGCCCTTACAGGCTAGATTCCTCTTTCCCAACTTTTCTAGAAAAGATCGAAGCGACTCTGCAAGCAGGGTATAACATAACATATTTGTGCTATGGCACTATCTATAAAGTCATTCCAGAACTTGATTGTTATTGTACCAGTTGAGTCCAGATACAACACCTTCTTGCTTGCTAAGATGCTAAGTCAAGTGTGCTGTTATTGTTACACGCTGGTTTGATGTGGCATTGTGAAGAGAAGATATCGTCATGTTGGAATTGATATCTTTTCTTGGGAAATGAGGCTGTGGTGGTGCTTCTACCACTTGGGTGTTCTTTTCAATAGCAATATTGTCATATTTATCACTTGTTGAGTACCGCTTGAGTTTTACAGGCGATTTGTTATTGGCGACTCTTTCAAATTCTTGTTGCTTTTCAGGCACAAAGCAGATAGCTCTTAGTGTTTTTCCACTGTTGTCTGTTTGTTTACAGTCAAAGTATCTATGCCTTCGATCAGAAGTCTTACGCAGAGGTGACACACCGTGAACATAACAAAGTAGGTCTTCTTGGGTTGTTGGTGAACTGGAACTTCCAGATGCAGCCATTACAACCATTACTGTAAATCTAGAAAGCAAGGATAAACAAGAATAGAATATTTTGTTTGGGAAGTAAGAGCAGATTGCTTATCCCTGTCACATCGTAAGCACACATAACTGTCTGGTGATCTTGGTTTTGATTTCATGGCCATGCTTCCTTACAAATAGTGCACTGATAAGTAGAATACTTTACAGATTTGTGAAATTTTGCAATATTAGATTGTGCCCAATTTGTTCATTGATCTTTTCCATTCTTGACAATATCAAATTCTTTCAAATATTCCTTCTTGCTTATATTTGTCAAGCTGCAGTTTTCCTTGGAAAAATTTTCTACTTGTTTCTCAGATTCAGTTTCTTCTGAAAGCTTTTGTCTCTTACAAAGTCTATTTTTCTCCAGTCTAGATGCCTCTGATCATCAGTTTCCACGGAAATTATACGTTTGTTATTATGTTTAGCTTTTCAAGTGTGATTTGTTTCTCACTTTCAGTTTGCAATGAATTTTTTGAGAAGATATTGAATCGGTTTTGCTTGCTTGATTCACAAGAAATTTGATCTACAACCTCCAGGTTGGACTCATTATCCCTCAGCAAAAATCCTTCATGTTCAGTTTCTCTCAAAGATAAACTCACATTACAATCTGATGCACCAGAATATTGGAGTTATTTTCATCAAACTGAGCAGTAGTTGCTTGTATGAATTCTACTGGTACAATTTCAAAGAATCTGCTATTTAATTCATATGACAAAGAACTTGAATATCCTCCAAGTAACTAACATCAGCACATTTCATGACAACAGCAGTGCCATCAGAATCGGGCATGCCTACAGAATTTCTTGCATGTGAATCAAATATATAAAAAGCAGAATCTATATGACATAACCCTGTAACACTATAATTGCATAATTATTACCGTTGAAAGTATTCATCAAAGCTGAACGCAGTGTCAAGTATGGAGCGCAAACGTCGATTTCGTGTTCGAATCCAATCTCACCTTGGTAATATTTTCCATAGGTAATGTTTGCTTTGCTTTGTGCCTCTCTGGGCTCCACTGCACTGAGTGGATTGCTATTGTTCACTGCAGCGAGCGAGTTTTTCTGACATGCCACAGCGGGCGAATGACAAGGGTTTGTGTCAGTGTCAATGGACTGAAATGAAGATGATGCAACAACGCCACCGGACATTGTTTCGCTTTAGCATTCACATTCAGTGACCAGCAAGCAACGGTTGGCAGATCGTTCACTGACAGCGATTCTGCATCTGGAATATCACCATCTAAAAGTGCATTTAGGTACATTCTGTAACCTTTCAATAAAATGCTATTGACTGTTTTAGAAGTCCACTGTTGAACTTAACAATGCCGATAAGTTCATAAAAGCACATTGCTTTCCTCTTGACACGTCGCTAACACGTTCGTGACCCTGATGGATACAAGCGAATAAACTTATATTCGACATGGCAATCGAAACATAAAAATAATATAACTTATTGTTTTCCGCTGCCGTTTTCCTCGCAAATTATGTACGACGAACCATGGACGACGAAGGCAATATGTACGACGCGGCATTCTCGTTCCCAGATCCTCCGCTTCTTTTGGTCACGTGATGGGCGAAACGTCACAACATTTAAAAAAACCGCATAGCCCTTGATACTGCGGGCTCCCTGAAATCCAAAATCTCAATTCAAACTGGAATAGTATCGCTGCCTCCTACGTCGACAGCAAATACTCTTGTGCTCAAGCGTAAGCAATTCAAAAGTGATCAAGCTTGTTTGAAAGCTCACAGAATCGTGTTATATACAGCAAGTCCATTCTTTTACAACGATCTTAACATTGACACGAAAAGAGAAGAAAGAAGGAGTAATCCGATTGTAAGAGACGAGCAAAGCTGTGATGGAAGAAGTCTTGGACTATCTCTACGCAGGACATGTTGATATGAATTTGGTTGTGTTGCTGCAAGCCTCTTTTCTTTCAAAAACACTTCTGTCAGATTTTGCATTGATGTGCCATGTCTACGTTTGCAAATATGATATTGAACTGTTGCAAACTGGTAGGTACACAAAAATATGTGAAGCGCTCGTCTGAGAAGTCCGTGGAACCATACAAATGTGTAGAGCATCTTCTATCTGTATATGCGTTAGACTATTACCCTTGTATTGCACTCTATTATTGGGTGAGATCTACCACCGGGGTGTACCATGGGTGTACTGAGACCTCTTGTGGACTGGAGGACGCCTTCGGGTTGCTGGTCACTGAAAAGCACCATTGGCTACTTTGGACACTGTTGACTGATCCCAAACATACTCAATTATGTATTCTGGATAAATCTAATCCATGTCAAACAAAAATAGTTGGATGTGCTGTGTCATTGACACAAGAGTCGTATAAATCACTTGTAGGATTTTTGGGATCTTCGTTGGAGGCCAAGAACATGAACCTAAAGGAATAACATAAAAGGCGGTAAGGACAATGGTAGAAAGACATACAAAGATAATATGAGGGAAAGAAAATAGTAAACACATATGCTAGCCGGAAAAAAATCTTACGGGAAACAATATAACAAACCTAAAAGCTAGTAGGAAAAATAACGGGAAACAATAGAATAAACCCAAAGTGCTAAATGGAAAAAATATAACACAAAAGAACATAATAAACACATCAGTAAGCCACAAAAAATATGACACGAAACAACATAAAACAATATGAACAGATCAGCTAGTCAGAAAATAATATAAAATACGTCGGCTAGCCAGGAAATAATATAAAATACATCGGCCAGCCGGAAAATAATATAAAACACATCGTCTAGCCATTGGATTTCCTTTGGCGATTACTTTCTGGATGCCATCAAATATATGGCCAGTGTGGCCAAAGGCATTAAACCAATATTAAATGCTGCAGCATGGCCTCTTATTACAGGAGGCTTAAGGCCACGGCAACGTAGCGTCCCCAACCGTTTCGCCTTTGTTTCACTCATCATTTCTAAAAGAAAAGTGGAGAATAAAAAATATCAACTGAAGGCAGCTCAAATGTGTATAAAAATAGTAATATATTATAAGCTTACAACAATACATAAACCATTAAGGTTTCAGCTAAAGGACCTTGCTGCAATATATCTTCTCTTGCTAGCAACAGTACTAGGGATGATACACCACCTGATCACACCTTTGAGTAACTTGACTGAAAATATTCTTATGATAAAGGCAAATATATTACAAATAAAGAGGTTCCTCCATTGCAAAATACACAGAATGTCATGTCAGTCTATGTTTGGTATTGTACCATGCTAGAGTTAAAATAATAATCCATGTGGTGACAAACTGATCAGTATTAATCGTTGATATGCTAAACCAACATCGCTAATATTTTAACATTATATATGTAATATTGCGATTACTCACTATTGTAGATTAAGACATAGAGAAGACATGTGTTCACTTCCAAGGTTTAATTCACTGTAATCACTTCGATGATCATGTTACATATTGAGTACAATGGGTACAATAAATCACGTGTGTATCATGCGGTGCTAGTCACTACACTCCTCCTTCTTCAGATCGTTCTCAAAGTTGAAATGACTCTCTTGCCACGGATTTACATAATCAGTGATCTACTAATTCTTGACTGAATAATCAATATTCTAGTAATCATATGTCCATAGCAATGCTATTGAGTGTGTTCAGTTCAGTGTTTGATTGTTCTTATGGAAATCTTAGCTGTGTAAAGAACAGTTTAACATACTTATGCAGAATAGTCCTTTAAGTGTCCATCGAATGTTGATTTGGTTTGTCGCTGTGATCTGCGTAATGGCTGAGTTTGTGTGGTAGGCGTGGTCACAGCTGGTGTGCGTTGGGTGATGGTGTCTTGAGTGACAGCTGGTTGTGTTTCCTGATATGTAGGTGGGGGTACTGCTGGTATGATAGTTGTTTTCTCGTTCCTTGTCTTCTCTTGGAAGTCATTCGTTCTCAGGAGCTTGAATTTTTGATGCGTCTCGGCATACTGTCTTCTGGTCATTTGCTCTGCTAGCCTGAATTGTAGAAACCAATAATCTTTGTGATTATGTAGAAATGTGTGGTTCGAAGGTGTTTCTCCTTTTCTCTCTCTTCTGTTCACGTTGAGGAGAACTGCCTCTCCGACGTTGAACTTGTGTTGTCTGGCTCTGTGTCCTTGCATCGTGGTAAGTCTTCAATTTCTGTTTGTACTTGCTATCTCTCTCTGACTTCTTCGTCATTGTTCCCTTTCTCTGTTGGATAATGGTCTAGGTTGGTTCGAATCTTCCTGTTCATTAGTATATTCATATGGTGCAGTTCCTGTTGCTGGGTGCAGGGTCTCCCTGTATGCTTGTAGCATGTCATATGTTGCTTCATGAAAGTCGATCCTTCCTTCGTGGGCTATTGCTGCTGTTTTGTTGATGAGTTTGTTAAACCCTTCGACTTGCCCTTGTGCCTTGGGGTGTCGTGGTGTAACTTTCTTATGCTTGAATCCCATTTGGTCTGCAAATTCTGTAAATTCTTTCGAGTTGAACGGTGGTCCATTGTCAGACTGTACTGTCTTGGGTACTCCATGAGTTATTTCGCACTGGGTTTGATTGACCTAGATCTGACAAACTCCACTTCCCGGGTATCTTGAATATTGATCTATCATGACAAGTGCGTATTCATTACTCGGGAATGGGCCACAGAAGTCGATCTTGATAGTCTCCCATGGTCTGTCCGGCAGTTGAGTCATCTTAGCTGGCTCAGTGTGGTGCGTGTTAGTTGCAATCTGACAGTTGAAAGCATGTGCTGACAATGTTCTCGGTGCGAGAATTCATGGCTGGGAACCAGTATTTTCGGCGTAGCATTTCTTTAGTTTTGCTGAGGCCCAAGTGTCCTTGTTGGTGGCTATCCGGATGATTTTCTCTTCTCAAAGATTCTGGAGGGATGATCCGGTCGAGTCTTAAGATCAAAACCATCTGCAACGTACAGCTCTGCTCTCAAGTCGAAGTATGGCTTGAGGTCTGGATGCGGCTTTTGTTCCATTTGCCTGTTTGTATAGCTTCTGCCAGTGTTGTGAGCTCATCATCCTTGGCGGTTTTCTTTTTTTTGTCTAGTACGACAGCGTGCTCTGAGTGGACAGTGGCGATTATGTATTTCTCGAGATGGTCTGTTCCAATTTCTGGCAGTGGATGTCTGAAACATGTAATCGGTCATGTTACAAAAGTCCCAAAACTTCGCTGGACGAATTATTCTAGGCCCTTAGAAAGTATGATCATATTTCTGAAGGGCTGCGATCATTGAACTGGCTTCCTATTAAAGAGAGACTCATTGAATTATGCAACTATGATGCACAAGTGCATCAACAACTTTGTCCAGACTACCTTGCAAATAAGTTCAAATTACGTTCCCACGTCCATGACAGACAAACTCGATCGTCTAGTACCCTGGACATACCCTTTTTGCCGCCTATCAACTGGTCAGCGCTCTTTGCTTACAGAGGGGCAAAACTCTGGAATTCCTTAAACCAGTAATATTAAGTCTTTAAAATGTCCTAAGAATTTTAAGCGTCATCTTGCTAATTTGTTATTAGAATTAATTTTCCTACATTTGTAGATATTTTTGTAATATATTTACATTTGTAATTACTATATTATTGTATTTATATTCTTAATTAATTTTAAATTTGTATTTGCATGCTGAAAACCCCACCTTAGGGAGCTATCACAATAAAGTATGGTATGGTGGTTTTGTGGTCTTCCCAGGGAATGTGAATCCTTTTGTTGAAGTCGCAGATTTATTGGCCATCTTCAGGACTAATCTTCTCATCGATTTTGGGAGTATCTCAGTTTCAGTGTCGGTTCAAGGTCCGGCGTGACCATAGGTGGACTGGCTGGAATCGCCATGCTCCGGGATAGTTCTATTTGAAACAGATCCTCCGCCTAATCCCTCTGGGCTTCCATCACACAATGCCTAGGATGTCACTGGTTTGGATTGATATTGGGATGAGGATTGGCGCTACTGTATTATGGCTGTTTTCAGATCCTGGAAAGGCCCTAGATCCTGTTTCTGCCCGACCATTCGAACTTTGCCGTATGTTTTGGTGAGGCATTCTCAGTGGTATTCGCAAGGGCGGCTTGAGAAATTGCCTGATAAACCTGGATAGGTATGCATCACCATTTGGGAGAAGGAGACTAGTTCCTCTTTAGACTTTGGCGCAGCAGGCACACATTCTGAATAGCTTTGAAATCCTTGGTCGGGAGAAGTAGGAAGCTAAAGGCTTTAGGCCTTCGGAGGTGATAAAGTTATGGTACATGGAAATCAAGGGCTGCATGTTCACAAATTCGCACATTCTCACGTCCGCAAAGTAAGTGTGGGATCTTCGCAATCTCTTGTAGCAGTATTTTGAGGAGATTCTTGTTGTGATCGTCCAGTCTCTCCAGTTCTCTACACGCGCCCATCGATAATGTCGTCACGGTTTTTTAAGAACTCTGGGAATGCCGGAGATGATCTTGGCTGTCTCAGTCGTCCAAACAAGTCTTGGCAGTGTGACTACTCCGCGCGAAGGCGAGGCGTTTTGGTATCGGTCACACTTTCACCCATGGAGTGGAAAAGGTCATTGTCTTTTCAGTGATTCCAGATACCCAAGGCAAAAAATTGGGGATGATATCCATGGTTGAAGGTTGAGTTTTGCTAAAGACTACTCTCAGTCCTCTGAACTCCAGTCACGAAATCTTCGGTGTTGGGGCTATGCAACGTTCCAGTGTCGCGAAGCCATTGATTTGTTCATGAGGCGAAGGTCTGAAGGGGCCGAAGGCCGGTCGCACTGCTGCGGACAAAGTTTTGCACATGTCCCAACATTTTCAAAAAACATTGGTTGGGACATGTTTGTCCTAGGACCTCTTGAGAGTACAAGAGGTTTAGTTACTAGCCAAATATCTTTTGGCGCATGTGCTTAAAACCATCTTGGGACATTTCCTCAGCTGTCGCGTGCTAAAGATGCAAAACAACGACGTGAAATGACGCTACAAATTCTGGGTATTTGGGGAGAACAGCTGTTGTGCCGTCAACAACTTTATTTAAAATCCTGAGTTTGGTTCTGACCATGTAAACGATTACCACAGAAACATTAATAGAAACAAAACCGTGAAAAAAACAACAAACCCTTTGTTATTCACATATTTTAAATCCATTTTTTGGTGGGGGGGTGGCGTAAACCATATTATACTTACACCCAGTCCCTGGAGGCCCGCGGATAATTTGAATCACATAATATGGAAACACGTGCTGTCAAAATGCAAATTGTTATTCTCAGAGAAAAAACACCATGGTTAATCAGAAAAGCATTGTTTATCATGGATTGCCCATGGTAGTCTGTGGAAAGTGGTTTGGTTTGTCTAGCTGCCAGGGCAGGATTCAACGGTCGCCTTTGAACAGTTTGGTTGTCCGTTTCTACAAAAATTTGTCCCGACATCGCAATCACAACAGTAGGATTCGCAACTTGCTTTGCGATTATTGTATCAAAAAAATTTCAAAACGTGCACATCGTGCGATCACGGGCCAAATTCATAGGACTGCGGCTTATTTAGTTATTATTATCTTTTTGGACAAGTTGTTTCGTCCTAAAAACGTAGGTCGCACTGAGCGTCCTTTGCTATAATTGACGCCCTATAAAATTGAAGAAATCCACTAGAAGTTACCAAAAACTTAAGTATCCGCAAGTGCGACCCCGGGCCTAAGCTGACTCTGATGTCAGTAGGATTTTTTCGCTTTGGGCTGCACTACCGATTGGTGAGCGACCAAGTTATGATGGGCTTCATGATCTGGGACTTTCTCCATGATGTCGTTTTCGACGAATTCCTCAATTCGGTGTTCTGCAGAGGTTGGATGATGTGAAATGGACTCTGTTTACGAGGTTTTTGTGCAATTTGTTTCGTCGGTTTTCTCTTCAGGCGGAAGGTGGATTGAATTTTCTTGTGACGCATCTCTCTCATTGCCTTGGGCCAGACTCCTTGAAACAGGCCTGTGGTGTTTTGGTTTTACAATTTTCCTTTCTCCAGTTCTCATGGCTGGACTTTGTTCACAGGGTTTTTTATTGGAGACTCCTTTTTAATCCTCTTCACGGTCTCGTCAATCTTTGAGCATAGCCAAGTTCGTCTAGGGCTTGGTCTTCCAAGTAACAGGTAAGAGTCAATCCTTTCCTTTGATTACCCCGGAAATATTTTGCGTCGGGTTTTTTCTTGTCTGGTGTTGCAAATATTCTTACGGTTGCATTCCTCGCTTTGATTGGTCAGGTCGTGGTTAAGTGCCTTTTAGCTTGAATTGTTGTGGGGCTGAAGTGGCCATGTCGGAGTCTTTGTGTCCTGGAGATTTTCCATGATATTGGTATCATGCGCCGGTGTCCAGTTCGACAGATGGAGTAGTTTCGATGCCGTTGAATGAGGATAGTACAGTCTTCTGGATACCTTGAGCTCGCTTTGTGTTAATCCTTACAAGTGGGTTGGATGAAACCATTCAATTCGCCGCGATGAATCGCTGGGATATCGGACCTCTCCGATGGGTTCATCGTTTACGCAAGAGACTGCGAAATTTTTCCGTTGCCAATATGTGTAAGGATGGGCCTTGTATTGCCCTTTTCGCTGTCCTTGAGGCAATAATCGGCGTCGCGCGGCTTGTGAATAGTTTCTTTCGAAAGTATATCTTGCTGTTGACTGTGTTTCAGCCTCGAGGATTGCGCAGTTTGTTTGCTGTCGGCCCAACACTGGCGTTATAGTGGTCTTCTTGTGTTTCACCCCGTGCCCGTGCGGTGGCCAGATTAGGCTCTAGCTCCGCATTGCTTGCCTGGAAGCATTTTTTGCGTGTGTAAACGCCCCACGGATCGACCACCAAGGTTTTGGGTGTGTTTCGGGTTGTTCAACCGCCCGTTTCAACCTTCATCACTCAACGCCCCGTCAGGATGAAATCTTCTCTATTTCGGTTGCTTGGCAGATTTGGTTTTCTTCGTCCGATAGCGAGCTTTCGTCAAGGATCTTTTGAAAGTGTCTCAACTGTTACTATTTTACTGCATGGCTTTCACTCTAATTTCTGACTGTGTTTTTCATGGTTTTGAATGAGGTGGATCTCTGATTGCGTTCATTTTCATCCGGATACATTTCGCATTTCTTTGGGCGATTTCACTTCGTCAACATACAGTCCCGGGCCATAGTCTTCTTGCGAAGTGGCCTCTTCGTTCTCTTGCAGAAGATTTCCAGAGTTGTGAATCTTCGCCGTAATCTTTGGGTTTTTTCTTTGGTAGAAAATGTTTGTCGAGCTTTACGCATGATTAACTTTGGTACGCATTATCTTCCAGTTCGCTGGCAGTGTCGGGCAGGAGAATTCTTCAAGTGTCGGGCGATATCGCGGGCCCCCGTAGATTATTAAGACGTCTTTTTTCAACTCTGGATCGCTGGATCACCGAAGAATCGGAATTGCCGTCGATGTCCTTTCTTCCATTTGTCCCATCGGTTTTGCTGTGTCGGTTGGCTTGGCAGCACGATGGCGAAAGGTTTCATGTTAAGTTTGCCTGCTATACGACGGTGACTTGTTGGCATGCTTTGCGCGCTTTGTGTAGAGTTGCTAAGTGCCTTTCTTGCCGTCTCGTTATCAGTCATGTCTCTTAGGTGGATTTTCTATCTTTCCTATTTTCTTTGAATCCCGTACCTCGTTACGCCAATGTAAGATTGCGATACTCTCGCACTATTAGTAGATGTAAGACATAGAGAAGTACATGTGTTCCACTTTCAAGGTTTAATTCACTGTAATCAACCCTTCGATGAATGCCTGTTACATACATTTTCACGTGTGAATCATGCGGTGCTAGTCACTACAATAATAGTGTTCTGCTTCCCCCCCCCCCCCTTCTGGACAATTTTATTTTGTTGGGATCTTTTGAAACAGCCACTCTACTTGTTGGTATTCGATTCAGTCAAACGTTGGCGTTAATAAAACGCGCTATAAAACGTCAATTGTCACCTGGCAAATAGGACGAACCGAGGCGGCTTGAGACTTGTATCGACTTGTGTCTTAGCATGTTCCATTGCTAGGTAATCACTTTATGGGTACATCTTAACGTATCCTGAACACGACCTGTTAAAGCAAGGGCAATGCCGTTAAATGCAAGGCTCTTTGGGGTAACAGACTGCGTCTTGAGAGCTTTCAACGTGCTTGCAATTAAAGTCGCAAGTACTCGGCCGAGGATGAGACGTAGCTTGGCAACGAACAACAAGATAGTTTCCTTATGGGTGGCAAAGTGTCAGTAGTTTTCCCTCATCTGGCTCACAAAGCACCGCGCACCAATCGTCCCTCTTGGTGAACTAAGTTTGCACTGAGAAGTATACATTTTTTTCGATTGCCTGTTCTCCAGTACAACAAGAACTGCAAATCTGGACAGGATTGCTTTGTGGTGCTTCTTTGTGGACCTTCTTGCGCGATTACCACCAATATGGCCATCCACAATTCGAACATAATAGTCCCCAGTTTCCATTCGCGTAGAATAACGTCTGTCTCGCATCCACGCAACTTCCAAAACCCTCTTATTCGTACTTGCTTAACATCTCGTTGCTCTTGTTGAGACCTAAAGTCCATCAGATGTCCGCGATTGAACGTAAATAAACCTTTGCTGAACATATATAATACTCTGGAATAAATAAATATATACTGTACTGCATATACAGCTATACTTCGAAACTTTCGCTGAAGGAACGACCAACAAGTCCTGTCCAAGATACGCAAAACAATTATATTACCATGTCATCCATGTTAAGAATTGACCACTAATCAGAAGATTGCAACCTTCACAACACCTACTGGAATCCTGCGAGCCAATCAGAGAGGCGTTCCGATAGGTGCGTGGTATCTGAAAATACATATCCTTTACTTTGTTGTCCATATGACAACCTTATTTTTTTATTTTGATCAACATAATAATTTCTTCTAACAATATCAATATTTTTTCAAGAAGGGAGGTGAAGAGAAATAGCGGAATCAGTATTTAGCTACAAAGGGGAGTATTGATGTACCTAAGGTGATTCCTTGGTATTGCATTGCGCATTCCTTACTGCGCATAATTTATTTGCGTCATTTGCGCGCCACGACGTCATTTAGCGAGAGTGCGAGCGCGGCGCACATACAGAACATTACAGGATTTCTTTTCAGACAAAGCTTGGCTGGGAAAATAAATGGTCCGTTTTCTTCTAAACAAGCACGGTGACCCCCATTTTTTATTTCATAATTTTTAATAAGAAACAGTATCTACATTACACAAGAAAAAGATGGGGCAGAAATCTATGATCAGAGTTTTGGGCAATTTAACCTAAATTCTCCGGAGGGAGCCACTACGGTCCCGCAGTGCATATCCAATTTGAATCTACTTTGGAGTGTAAAGTAAATACAAAGGAAATCGAAGAACATTTTTCTGGAACGTCGGTGAATAAACAATGGAATAAAGTCATACTTCTGTGCGATATCACGGCTGCATTGAAAAACATCGAGCTTATTTTGCTGCACACGGTTTTTGCCAAAAGGGCCAAAATGACCGCACTCGTCAGCATTGTGGCGTGGAAACGAGCACGGTGACCCCCTCTTTTTATCACGTTTTATTATCTCCTTGACTTGTTACAAAAGTGTACCAAGTTTCATCGGAAATCTATGTTTGGTTCCTTATTACCCAGGGAATTTACCTTAACTGGATGCTAATTCACAAAAGATCCCTTCCATTGATACAGCCTCATTCCAGGCCCATTGCAAAGTCAAGAATAAAAACAATAATTATTATGTAAGAATAATAGACATATTCGCCAGATAAATGAATATAAATTTATGGTAACAAGTAGTCTTAAAAATTTCTAAATGTGTGTTGTACCCTACGGGCGATTTTATGGCCATTTGGTGACAACAAATTCATTGGTGTTGGTGACCCCGCTGTGTAATCTCCATTTACCGGCTTTTTTATTATTTGAGTGAATTTACACATGCGATTGCTTATCGCCGCAATCTGAGTTGTTTAAATCCCAGCAAAAAATAGCCCGAGTCAAAAGGGCCCTAACAAGCTAGATTCCTCTTTCCCGACTTTTCTAGAAAAGATCGAAGCGACTCTGCAAGCAGGGTATAACATAACATATTTGTGCTATAACCGATGATACTTCATGTGAATTATTTCAAATTAAAATACTCCTGGGAATACTCTTGTGCTCAAGCGTAAGCAATTCAAAGGGATGAAGCTCGTTTGAAAGCTCACAGAATCGTGTTATATACAGCGAGTCCATTCTTTTACAACGATCTTAACATTGACATGAAGGAGAAGAAAGAAGGAGTAATCCGATTGTAAGAGACGAGCAAAGCTGTGATGGAAGAAGTCTTGGACTATCTCTACACGGGACATGTTGATATGAATTTTTGGGTTGCTGGTCACTGAAAAGCACACATTGGCTACTTTGGACACTGTTGACTGATCCCAAACATACTCAATTACATATTCTGGATAAATCTGATCCATGTCAAACAAAAATAGTTTGGATGTGCTGTGTCATTGACACAAGAGTCGCATAAATCACTTGTAAGATTTGTGGGATCTTTCGTTGGAGACCAAGAACATGAACTAAAGGAATAACATAAAAGGCGTAAGGACGATGGTAGAAAGACATACAAACATAATACGAGGGAAAGAAAATAGTAAAGACTTGCTAGCCGGAAAAAATCTTACGGGAAACAATATAACGAACCTAAAAGCTAGTAGGAAAAATATAACGGAAAACAATAGAATAAACCCAAAGTGCTAAATGGAAAAAATATAACACAAAACAACATAATAAACACATCAGTAAACCAGAAAAAATATGACACGGAACAACGTAAAACAATATGAACAGATCAGTCTAGTCAGAAAATATAATATAAAATACATCGGCTAGCCAGGAAATAATATAAAACACATCGTCTAGCCATTGGATTTCCTTTGGCGATTACTTTCTGGATGCCATCAAATTCTTCAATACATTGACTATATGGGCCAGTGTGGCCAAAGGCATTAAAACCAATATTTAAATGCCGCAGTATGGCCTCTTATTACAGGAGGCTTAAGGCCACGGCAACGTAGCGTCCCCAACCGTTTCCCCTTTGTTTCACTCATCATTTCTAAAAGAAAAGTGGAGAATAAAAAATATCAACTGAAGGCAGCTCAAATGTGTATAAAATAGTAATATATTATAAGCTTACAACAATACATAAACCATTAAGGTTTCAGCTAAAGGACCTTGCTGCCAATATATCTTCTCTTGCTAGCAACAGTACTAGGGATGATACACCACCTGATCACACCTTTGAGTAACTTGACTGAAAATATTCTTATGATAAAGGCAAATATATTACAAATAAAGAGGTTCCTCCATTGCAAAATACACAGAATGTCATGTCTGTCTATGTTTGGTATTGTACCATGCTAGAGTTAAAATAATAATCCATGTGGTGACAAACTGATCAGTATTAATCGTTGATATTCCTAAACCAACATCGCTAATATTTTAACATTATTAGTTTCTGCTTTCCCCCCCCCCCCCCCCCCCCCCCCCCTCTGGACAATTTTATTTGTGGACATTTGAAACAGCCACTCTACTTGTTGGTATTCAGTCAACGTTGGCGTTAATAAAACGCATTGAAATGTCTTGTCACCTGGCATAGACGACGAGTGGCTTGAGACTTTATCAGACTTGTGTCTTAGCGTGTCCTTGCCGGGTAAACACTTGATGGGTACATCTTACGTATCCTGAACACAACCTGTTAAAGCAAGGAGCACAAAAGTGTGACCACTTAAATTTACATTCTTTTGTGCGTTACGAAAATACAGACGCAGCACACACGTATTGTAACACGCTTTCTGATTGGATGTTGTGAAAAATGCTAAATATTTGCTATACATGGTCGGTAGTTTCTTTTATAATGCAATGCTATGATGCATGTTGTGGGGGTTGTGAGAAAATCTAACGTAACTAACCTGGAAAGCATTCGTCAAGCCAAGGTTTGAATCCAGCACCTGTCTGAGCATCTCTTTTGAAGAGCTATCTCCGTTATAGCATTCGATATCTGCATGCGTTAAATGCAAGGCTCTTTGCGGTACAACTGCGTCTTGAGAGCTTTCAACATGCTTTCATTTAAAGTCGCAAGATTGGCCAGACGAGACGTAGCTGGCATGAACAACAAGACAGTCCTTATGACAGTCCTTATGACCACAAAGCACCGATCATCCCTGGTACTAGTTTGCACTGAGAATATTTTCTTGTTGCCTGTCTCCAGAACAAGAACTGCAATCGGACAGGATTGCTTCGGCCTCTTTGGACCTTCTTTGCAATTACCACCAATATGGCCTCCACACAATTTGAACATTTCACCGTTTTCCATCGCATAGAATAACTCTGTCCGCATCCAGCGCAACTTCCAAAACCTCTTTTCGTACTTGCTAACATCTCGTTGCTCTTGTTGAGACTAAGTCATCAGATGTCGCAATTGACGAAAATAAACTTTTCTGAACAGATAAATAAATTACCCCCCCCCCCCCCTATGCCTGTTGAGGAACAGTAGAATTCTCCAGGGTTAGGCAGCTGGAGAAAAGGAATAATTCTTCAGGGGTTAAGCTGGCAGAAGGAAGGAATTCCTTCAGGGGTTAGGCTCAGGAAAGGGAGAAATTTTTTCTAGGAATTCTTGAGAGTTCTAACTGCTATTTAATGCAAAATTATAGCCCATTAAAAGAGGTAACCCTTAAAAGTAAAAACTTATCAAAATTAACCAACAACAACCACTAACAATAAACTACAAATCACATATTTCACACAGCTTAATTCCTGTAAACTGAAAAATAAAATAAAAGCTGTGAAATAAATTTTGCCTTGGTTACACAATCAACAAATACGGACATTATTGTCTATTGTAAAATTCCAGCAGAGGATATAACTTAAATTAAGCTTAATTATAATTTTAGCAGCCTAAAGTTTTTTGGCCTTAGCTAGCTATCAGCTAATTTTAACTCAAAGTTTATACTTGACAAACCCACGGAATACATTTGGAATAAAACTATTCCCGGGAACTATATATTTTTTGTGCATGTGCATGTGGTACCAAGATTGTTGTTTCTGGTTGTCGTATAGACTTATTAAATTTCAAGCGATCGTCGTTCACAATGAAAGCGTGATTTATGATCAGCAGAGCAGATACTGCTCCGTGTAACGATCACCAACAGTCATGAATGACAAACAAAGGACCACACATTAGCGAACATCGTGGCAAAGAGAAGCAACAACAGATTTTAAAAAGGAAAATAAACACTTACGGATAAAGGTTTGTATCGTTGCCACTGGAAATGGCCTTTTGCTAGGGCCAAAGAGAACAGCAGCATCCCCATTGGCCTTGGCAAAATTTTCCAGGGCAATGAGCTGCAGCTCGTATGTTCTTGCCATCTTTTCGTCCAATGCTTGGCACGCACGTATCGTAACACGCTTTCTGATTGGATGTTGTGAAAAATGCTAATATTTGCTATACATGGTCGGTAGTTTCTTTCTATAATGCAATGCTATGATGCATGTTGTGGGGGTTGTGAGAAAATCTAACGTAACTAACCTGGAAAGCATTCACCAAGCCAGGGTTTGAATCCAACACCTGTCTGAGCATCTCTTTTGAAGAGCTATCTCCATTATAGCATTCGATATCTGCATGCGTTAAATGCAAGGCTCTTTGCGGTACAAACTGCGTCTTGAGAGCTTTCAACGTGCTTGCACTTAAAGTCGCAAGATCGGCCAGTACGAGACGTAGCTGGCACGAACAACAAGACAGTCCTTATGGGTGCAACGTGCAGTAGTTCCCTCTCTGACCACAAAGCACCCATCGTCCTCTGGTACTAGTTTTGCACTGAGAATATTTTCTCATTGCCTGTCTCCAGAACAAGAACTACAATCGGACAGGATCGTTTCAGCTTCTTTGGACCTTCTTCGCGATTACCACCAATATGGCCTCCACAATTCGAACACGTCACCAGTTTCCATCTCGTAGAATAACTCTGTCCGCATCCACCGCAACTTCCAAAACCTCTTTTCGTACTTGCTAACATCTCGTTGCTCTTGTTGAGACTAGTCATCAGATGTCGCTTTTGACGAAAATAAACTTTTCTGAACAGATAAATAAATTACATATAAATACTCTGGAATAATAAATATACTACTGCATATACAGCTATACTTCGAAACTTTCCTGAGCGAATTTACACATACTGCTTATCACCGTAATCTGAGTTGTTCAAATCCCAGCAAAAAAATAGCCCAAGTCAAAAGGACGCCTAACAGGCTAGATTCCTCTTTCCCGACTTTTCTAGAAAAGATCGAAGCGACTCTGCAAAGCAGGGTATAACATAACATATTAATTTTGTGCTATACCGATGATACTTCATGTGAATATTTCAAATTAAAATACTCCTGGGAATACTCTTGTGCTCAAGCGTAAGCAATTCAAAAGTGATCAAGCTCGTTTGAAAGCTCACAGAATCTTGTTATATACAGCGAGTCCATTCTTTTACAACGATCTTAACATTGACATGAAAGAGAAGAAAGAAGGTGTAATCCAATTGTAAGAGACGAGCAAAGCTGTGTCCGGAAGAAGACTATCTCTACACGGGACATGTTGATATGAATTTGGTTTGTGTTTGCTACAAGCCTTCTTTTCTTTCAAAAACACTTCTGTCAGATTTTGCATTGATGTGCCATGTCTACGTTTGCAAATATGAATATTGAACTGTTTGCAAACTGTAGGTTCACAAAAATATGTGAAGCACTCGTCTGAGAAGTCCGTGGAACCATACAAATGTGTAGAGCATCTTCTATCTGTATATGCGTTAGACTATTACCCTTGTATTGCACTCTATTATTGGGTGAGATCTATCACCGGGGGTGTACCATGGGCGTACTGAGACCTCTTGTGGACTGGAGGACGCCTTCGGGTTGCTGGTCACTGAACAGCACCATTGGCTACTTTGGACACTGTTGACTGATCCCAAACATACTCAATTATGTATTCTGGATCAATCTAATCCATGTCAAACATAAATAGTTGGATGTGCTGTGTCATTGACACAAGAGTCGTATAAATCACTTGTAGGATTTTTGGGATCTTTCGTTGGAGACCAAGAACATGAAACTAAAGGAATAACATAAAAGGCGGTAAGGACGATGGTAGAAAGACATTCAAACATAATATGAGGGAAATAAAATAGTAAACACATATGCTAGCCGGAAAAAATCTTACGGGAAACAATAACCTAAAAGCTAGTAGGAAAATATAACAGGAAACATTAGAATTAAACCCAAAGTGCTAAATGGAAAAAATATAACACAAAACAACATAATAAACACATCAGTAAGCCAGAAAAAATATGACACGAAACAACATAAAACAATATGAACAGATCAGCTAGTCAGGAAATAATATAAAATACATTGGCCAGCCGGAAAATAATATAAAACACCGGCTAGCCGAAAACTGTGAATATAAAACACTACAGTTTGTTTCATGGTCTGTTTAACATCTGTAAATACATGAGAAATAGTAATATTGAAGGATAGCAACAGGGCTTTCAATATAGGGCTTTTATTACTTTTGGAGTACTGAGTTTGGAACTGACATGTTTATAGACCACCCATGTGGACCCAGTCCATGGACCACCCCTTATTTATAAATAGAGAATATTAAGGATGGACTGCAATTTTAAAAAAAGAACTGCGCCACTGTGCCATCAAAACATTATTTTTTTTTTATTCATTTATTCATATTTTTGCTTTGACATTATTGAGCCTTGCAGTATGGCAGGACATATTGGCTGTGTTTTCACGAGGCAGTTTTTCTCGCTTAACATTCCTTGAAGTGATTTGTTTACCAACCTCGTTAAGCAGCTTAATTAATTTACGCGTTTCCACAACAGAGCTCTATTCGTTTTTCAGGAAATTTGATCCTTGTTATTCGTGCAATAACATGAACGATGGCGGGAAACGACGACGCTTGCAAATATGTTATTCTTATGTTTATTGCTGTGCTCTCGCGCTTGTTCCATGATCGAAGGAGGAGAAGGTTTCAGCAAAGGCTTAGGTTGCTTGCTATTCGAAGTCAGAGAAGAAGAATCGAAGCCTGTTGCTTTCAGAGGATGTTAGAAGATTTAAACGTCGGTCGAAGAAGGAGATCTGTTTGGGTTTTAGAGCGGCCGCAATTTTTTGCGAATGGACGTGAGCTCCTGTTCCCTCAACAGCCTATTCAGTTCTTTCGCAATGGACTCCCAAACAGAGGAGTTATTTCTTTTGCTAATAGGATGGTGCTCCTTCCAAATAGCTATGAGAAATCGGATCTCTGCATCCGACCAGTTACGAGAACGGCCTTTGGTACTCGCGTTGTTTTCTTTGCTGGAACTTTCTTCGATTGCACCACTTGAACTCTGGTACTGGGTCATGGCTTCGATTGTTGGCGAATTCGCTGGCGATGCACCACTTGAACTCTGGTACTGGGTCATGGCGTCGATTGTTGGCGAATTCGCTGGCGATGCACCACTTGAACTCTGGTACTGGGTCATGGCGTCGATTGTCGGCGAATTCGCTGGCGATGCACCACTTGAACTCTGGTACTGGGTCATGGCTTCGATTGTCGGCGAATTCGCTGGCGATGCACCACTTGAACTCTGGTACTGGGTCATGGCTTCGATTGTTGGCGAATATGGTCGGGAAAATTCGTTTTGTGGAAGCCTCAGTTGATTTTGCCATGCTGGAAAAATATACTGTCCACGTGCGGCATCGGCAAAATTATCGCCGTAACCACTCACTTGAGGAATAACGAAGGGAGACCTAAAGCAAATTATTTGTTAAGTTAGCTGAATGCTTTGCATTTCTAATGTTGAAAGGAAGGAAACTCACCTTGTATGGCTTGCTCGTGGGTCATTTGAAGAAGGAACGCGTCTGGGATCAAACGAATAATTATTCATCTTGCTTCTGTTGCCACAGAAGTTTCGCGGGAGGCATAAAAATAGAACGCATGTGACAGCCTTATCAGATAAATGACCACAAGTTCCTTCTCATTGGCGGAAATTAATTGCCGACTCGCTTAAGCTACCTGGTTTGGTGGCTTAAATTTAATGAGAATTCTATTGAAGTACGCCGACTCGTTTAACTTTAAGCTGACTTTAAGCGAGTCGGAAAAGTAACTGTTTTCACGAGATTTCTGGTTGTCACTCGCTTAGCGACCTGAAAAAGCGCTCGTGAAAACACGGCCATTGTCACAAATGAACTTAGTTGTATGGCCTTGCTCACCATGAGTCCTCCATAGCTCAGTGGTTAGAGCGTCCAACCGGCACCTGGAAGGTCATGGGTTCGATTCCCGTTGGGGAGCTCAGAATTTTTTTCTGAGTATTTTGACTTGAGAACGCTTCTTCGTTAATTCACTTTATCCAAGTCACTCATTCCACTTATCATTTATTCATATTTTGGCTTTGACATTATTGAGCCTTGCAGTATGGCAGGACATATTGTCACATATGAACTTAGTTGTATGGCCTTGCTCACCATGAGTCCTCCATAGCTCAGTGGTTAGAGCGTCCAACCGGCACCTGGAAGGTCATGGGTTCGATTCCCGTTGGGGAGCTCAGAATTTTTTTCTGAGTATTTCGACTTGAGAGCGCTTCCTCATTAATTCACTTTATCCAAGTCACTCATTCCACTTATCATTTATTTACAATAATAAATGTTGAAACCCTTCCTTTTTCAATAGAAAAATCACTTGGCGCCCTGCAACCTGTACGACAATATTTTGACATTATGCAATGAAAAATTACCAGGCAATTACTTTCTGGATGCCATCAAATTCTTCAATACATTGACTATATGGGCCAGTGTGGCCAAAGGCATTAAACCAATATTTAAATGCCGCAGCATGGCCTCTTATTACAGGAGGCTTAAGGCCACGGCAACGTAGCGTCCCCAACCGTTTCGCCTTTGTTTCACTCATCATTTCTAAAAGAAAAGTGGAGAATAAAAAATATCAACTGAAGGCAGCTCAAATGTGTATAAAAATAGTAATATATTATAAGCTTACAACAATACATAAACCATTAAGGTTTCAGCTAAAGGACCTTGCTGCAATATATCTTCTCTTGCTAGCAACAGTACTAGGGATGATACACCACCTGATCACACCTTTGAGTAACTTGACTGAAAATATTCTTATGATAAAGCAAATATATTACAAATAAAGAGATTCCTCCATTACAAAATACACAGAATGTCATGTCAGTCTATGTTGTGTATTGTACCATGCTAGAGTTAAAATAATAATCCATGTGGTGACAAACTGATCAGTATTAATCGTTGATATGCTAAACCAACATCGCTAATATTTTAATAATAATAATAATAATTAAAATTTATATAGCGCAAATTTCATATCATGATCAAATGCGCTTTACATGGATAAAATGATAAAAATTAAAATGATAATATATACAAAATTTACAAACAATGTAGTAGCTAAATATTAAGAAATAAAAACTAAAATATAGAAGTTACAAGTTAAAAGCACGTTTAAAAAGGAATGTCTTAATATTACGTTTAAAAAGTGTGAAAGATTTTAACATTATATAGTTCTCTCCCCTCCCCCCCCCCCCCCCCCCCCCCTCTGGACAATTTTATTTGTGGACATTTGAAACAGCCACTCTACTTGTTGGTATTCAGTCAACGTTGGCGTTAATAAAACGCGTTAAAACGTCTTGTCACCTGGCATAGACTACGAGTGGCTTGGGACCTTATCGACTTGTGTCCTTGCCGGGTAACACTTGGTGGGTACATCTTACGTATCCTAAACACGACCTGTTAAAGCAAGGAGCACAAAAGTGTGACCACTTATATTTACATTCTTTTGTGCATTACGAAAATACAGACCCAGCACGCATGTATCGTAACACGCTTTCTGATTGGATGTTGTGAAAAATGCTAATATTTGCTATACATTGGTTGGTAGTTTCTTTCTATAATGCAATGCTATGATGCTTGTTGTGGGAGTTGTGAGAAAATCTAATGTAACTAACCTGGAAAGCATTCACCAAGCCAGGGTTTGAATCCAGCACCTGTCTGAGCATCTCTTTTGAAGAGCTATCTCTGTTATAGCATTCAATATCTGCATTCGTTAAATGCAAGGCTCTTTGCGGTACAACTGCGTCTTGAGAGCTTTCAACGTGCTTGCAATTAAAGTCGCAAGATCGGCCAGATGAGACGTAGCTGGCACGAACAACAAGACAGTCCTTATGGGTGCAAAGTGCAGTAGTTCCCTCTCTGACCACAAAGCACCCATCGTCCCTGGTACTAGTTTTGCACTGAGAATATTTTCTTGTTGCCTGTCTCCAGAACAAGAACTGCAATCGGACAGGATCGCTTCGGCTTCTTTGCACCTTCTTCGCGATTACCTCCACAATTCGAACATGTCACCGGGTTTCTATCGCGTAGAATAACTCTGTCCGCATCCAGCGCAAACTTCCAAAACCTCTTTCGTACTTGCTAACATCTCGTTGCTCTTGTTGAGACTAAGTCATCAGATGTCGCGATTGACGAAAATAAACTTTTCTGAACAGATAAATAAATTACCATAAAAATACTCTGGAATAAATAAATATACTACTGCATATACAGCTATACTTCGAAACTTTCCTGAAGGAACGACCAACAAGTCCTGTCCAAGATGCGCAAACAAAATCTGTATTTAGCTAAATTATTAAATATCTGTACCCTCCCCCCCCCCCCCCCCCCCACTATGCCTGTTGAGGAACAGTAGAATTCTCCAGGGTTAGGCAGCTGGAGAAAGGAATTATTCTTCAGGGGTTAAGCTGGCAGAAGGAAGGCATTCTTCAGGGGTTAGGCTCAGGAAAGGGAGAAATTTTTCTAGGAATTCTTGACAGTTCTAACTTCTATATAATGCAAAGAAGTAAACCACTTATCAAAATTAAACCCAACAACCACTAACAATAAACTACAAATCACATATTTCACACAGCTTAATTTGTAAACTGAACAATAAAATAAAAGCTGTGAAATAAATTTTGCCTGGGTTACACAATCAACAAATACGGACATTATTGTCTTTATATAAGTCGGCCGTCCGGTCGGATTACGTAAATATAAATTTGAGGGCAAGATTTACGTGTTTTAAACGTCTTTATTAACGATATAAAAAACGAGAACGAAGTAACTAATGTAACAAGAATAAAATACAAAAGCTAATTACAATTTAAAACTAAATAAATGGTATTTACTAGGGTTAAAATAAGCAAAAAGTGCTAAAAATACAAGAGTCACGAAATGTAGACTAAAACACTTGAAAACAGGAAATGATGTAATTAACTGTCAAACTGAGAGTTAATTGATAACAGCATGCAGTGTAACTAAATACAGCTAGCAATATTATGCAATACTTGTAGAGCAGACTACAGTAATGAATACAGTAGAATAACAACAGAATTTGTAGAATATCAAGACAATTGGATTCTAGGATTATGGCAAAACTACAGTAAAAACATAAGTGAAACGAAGGTAAGCAAAATACTGCAATTTAGCGGATACATGAAACAATTAAGCTGAACAAAAGGAGCTTTTAAACATATAGACTAAAAGGTCAATTTGGCTACATGTGATATGTTGAACCAAAACATTACTGATCCTAAATAATATAATTGAAAAGCGATTACTAAGACAAAATTAGGATTGTAAACACTATTAAAGTACAAAAACCAACTGTTGTATAAAGTAAACTAAGCGAATCTAATGAAATAAAGAGAAATATGCATACCAGATATGATGTGTTATTGGAGATGACTTGAAATCATATGCTTCAGAGTACTTGACTACTGTATATTTCCAGCGTTTACTATAGCCACAATGACCAACTGAAGAACTATGCTTAAAACTGGCTAATTTATAGTAAATTCTAGGAAATTATAGACATATTTGTAAACCAAATAAGGCTCTAAAAGGTGGGATATTAATCCAACACAGGATTTGAGTAAAGGAAACTGTAGGGTGTTTTAACCCACACACACAGGATTTGCATAAGGAAACTGTGTGGTACAATAATGACTTAGCAAATAGCTACATACACTGAAAGGGTGTGTAAGGAAACTAAGAAATTAAGGAAAATAACTATGTGATTACTGAACAGGTAATTTGGATAACTTCGACTTGTAAAATATTGATTGCGTGACATTGTGAAAATACACTAAAAATTACCATGTCACATATAATATTTGTAAAATTCCAGCAGAGGATATAACTTAAATTAAGCTTAATTATAATTTTAGCAGCCTAAAGTTTTTTGGCCTTAGCTAGCTATCAGCTAATTTTACCTCAACGTTTATACTTGACAAACCCATGGAATACATTTGGAATAAAAACTATTCCCGGGAACGATATATTTTTTGTGCATGTGCATGTGGTTCCAAGATTGTTGTTCTGGTTGTCGTATAGACTCATTTCAAGCGATCGTCGTTCGAATGGAAAGCGAGATTTATGATCAGCAGAGCAGATACTGCTCCGTGTAACAATCACCAACAGTCATGAATGACAAACAAAAGACCACACATTAGCGAACATCGTGGCAAAGAGAAGCAACAACAGATTTTTTAAAAAAAGGAAAATAAACCCTTACGGATAAAGGTTTGTATCGTTGCCCCTGGAAATGGCATTTTGCTAGGGCCAAAGAGAACAGCAGCATCTCCATTGGTCTTGGCAAAATTTTCCAGGGCAATGAGCCGCAGCTCATATGTTCTTGCCATCTTTTCGTCCAATGCTTGGCACTGATTTTTTTGCTGCGAGTCTTGCACCAGTGGCAAGATTTGGGGCAATTAGTGGACAATGTTAACCTCTCTGCCACAACTTTCAATGTACCGCATGACATTGGGACTTATAATTGGCATACCCCTATAATTTTTCTTTTTGGCAGAACTTGAAGCCATGATTTTTCCCACATGGGTACGTGACTGGTGGAATACGATTGAAATTTGATGAGAATAGTCTTGACATATCGATCGAAATTTGAGGAAAGCAATAGCTGTCATTGTGAAAATGTAGTGCGATAGGATTGGTTCATCCTGTAGGATTCCTACTAGCCCCCTGTGGTATTCTGCTATGCGATACTACAAAATAATAATCTCTCATTTCAAGATTATATTTGTCCTTTTCTTAACAAATAAATCAATCCCCTTTGACGAGTAAGACAGATTACATGGTTATGAACTCAGCTCATTTCGTGTCCACCATTAGCCATGAGAAAACTCTGACCCCAGCACAGATTGCCGACCTCTTGAATTCGTCTGAAGGTCCACGTATTTCCAATACAATGGATCGATTTACGAACAAAAAGACGGAGCAGCCATGGGGAGCCCAGTCTCCGCAGTTATAGCTAACCTCTACATGGAGGAATTTGAGGAACAGGTGTTAACAACCGCGCCCTATAAACCTAAGATCTGGAAGCGATATGTAGATGACACATTTACCATCGTAGATCGAAACAATGTTGACAGTTTCTTACAACACCTCAACAGCCTACCATTCGTTTTACCATGGAAACCGAGAGTAAGAACAGTATACCTTTTCTCAACACGTTAGTTACAAGGGATTCAGACCGCCTTATCACTACCAGTGTGTATAGAAAACCCACACACACTGATCAATACCTAGCATATGATTCACACCATCCTCAGTCAGTAAAACATGGTATTGTTAAGTGCTTGTACAACCGAGCAAAACATCTCATAACTGAGCCATCAGTTATCTTGAAGGAGAAGAAACATTTATCCTCAGTTCTTGTTTCTAACGTATACCCTTCTTCTTTTGTGAAAAAGATGACAAAGACGAGAAAGAACCCACGCAGGTTTTACCCTATATTAAAGGTGTATCAGAGGTTCTTCGCCGCTGCCTACAACAACAAGGTGTACGCACCATTTTCAAATCTGACACAACATTTAAGTAGCAATTAGTACGACCTAAAGACGCCCTTGATCCATCTCAACAAGACGGTGTGGTCTATAAGATTCCATGTGAATGCGGCAAAGTATATATCAGTGAAACAGGGAGATCGATGCGTGAAAGAATAAAGGAACATGACAGAGACATACGGCTTGCTCGTACTCAGAGCTCCGCAGTTTCGGAACATGCCAACGAGACTGGGCACTTTCTTGACAGAGACCCTCATTGGTACACTCGAAAGGTTAAAGAGGCCATACATATAAGACTCCATCCAAACAACATCAACAGGAATTCCTCAAGCATGGATGCCTACGATCAAGAAACACAACTGCTGATCGATAGCGGAGCAGACCGCTGAGAGAACAACATCTAGTCAGCCCACTGAGGGAACAATCTCTAGTTGAAATAATAATGAGAATCGAAATGCACCAATAGCAGCGAACCAAGGTGCTACATATAGCGACACAAACAATTGACCTCATCGATCAGCTTCGAGTTGGGCATTTACATTGTTGTGGAGTTTCGTTGTTTTTTTGCCCCTGGTGACCAACCTGTTCCGGCTTGTGCATCCTGTCCTGCTGAATTTCCAGTGGAATTTGAAGGAATAGTGCTGCGGCACAAATGACATCACCAAATTTTGATTTCTGTAAGATCAATGTATGGCAAAATGGGGTTGGTGAGCCATATTTAGCGATCATTAGGTCTGCCTGACTCAGAATTTGAGAGAAAACCTGAAATATGTGACTTGGAACAGTAACATATTCTCACTACCTACAATACACATGAATATACAATGAGATATGGAAGGGTGAAAATGGTCCACAAATCCACCCGTTAGACCACTAACCAAACATTAAGGAGATCCGGCTAAATTGTTCTGTAAATCTATAGTCTATCCTCCCATTCTCCAAAAAAGATTAAGGGAGAAAGGCCAGGGCAAAGTGCCTAAGATTATTACAAATCCTATACAAGATCCCAGGGTCTTCAAGGTTTTTTTGTCCGGAAAGAATATATAGGCGCATAACGAATTATACATGACTAAAAATTTTAGTCAATAGGGCGCCAAAAATTATATCACAAGGCATTAAAGTTAAAAGCCACTAAAATGTTTAACAGACTCTTTTGGAGGAAAATGGGCCTCACTACGCAAACGAGGATGCATCAGAGTAAATAGCCCTTTTCACGATTAACTTGCGATATTTGCATAACAATACACTTGAACATAGAAGCGAGGCAATTTCGGGCACAAGCTGCAAAACATCGTGTTTTTCTTGAACTCCTTGAACTCTTTTAGTATAAAAACAGTTTTAAAATGTAGAAGAACTGCAATTCTTTTAGTTTACGTTGTTTTTAGCAAAACATGTAAAACGACTTTTCTCTATTAATAAAGAGTAGACTCGCATAAGCAACAGGGACATCGGATTACGATCTTTACGGCAAACTTTAACTAAAATAGTTGCATATTTAGTTCTTCTCCGTTTTAAAACTATTTTTATGCTAACATAGTTTAAGGAGCTCAAGAAAATCACGATGTTTTACAGCTTGTGCCCGAAATTGCCTCGCTTCTATGTTTAGCTGTATTGTTATGCAAATATTTCAGGTTAACCGTGAAAAGGGCTATTACATCACAATTCAGGTCTTACCAAACAGATGAAGCTGGCCGGCAATAAACACATCAGGATTGCGGAAAGGCAACTTTGCTATCTCGGGAGAAACTTCCTAGTACAGATATGTCTCGATGATTAAAACGGAGACACTGTCATTCCTCTGTCAAGTGGCGACATATCCATGGTTACCCATTCGGAACACCGTGGACTGGGGGAAACCAGAACACATGGGGTCGGACAAAAGAACTGTACCGAGGACTAGCAGAAAGCAGTTTTGGCTTTAAGAATAAAACAAAAATGGCTCAAAAATAAACATAGCGAATGGGCAAAGAAAAAACCACAGATATAATGGCCACCAGGAGAGGAGGAATGACAGCTTGACCCAGATTAACCGGGAGGAGAGTTGTACCCCTGTTTCAAGCTACATTCAACCTAAACCGGTACCCAAAATATGCTGGAAAAGAAGAAAACTAAAACAAAATGAGACAAAATAAACTTTAATAAAAGATAAAGCCTCATGGTTCCATAACAACAGACTGTCACAATTAAGTATCACTGCATGGGTGTGCTGTTATCACGCGACCCGGCTGACTTCGGCTCCTGAAACGCGGCACATTCCCTAATAAAATGCTGGGAAGAGCCACAATAAAAACATTGGAAAACACGACCAGGGCGGAGCGGTGGCTATCCGGAAAAAACACTGCGACATTGGGGGCCTCTGAAGTTGCCTTGGTGGTTAAATCAGTTATAAATAGCGCCTCCAATCTTGACTGGCCACAGGCCTATGAGTAGGAACTATATGCTTCAGAAGCTTATTGGTTTTCTCGAGGACCTTGGTTTCACCGGATCGCCAACCAATGCGACAAGCAACTTATACTGTAGAGCTTTGGCTTTAATGCTTTAATAAATAAATTACTCCTAAATCAGTAAAACTATACTAGGAGGCCTAAATTTACATCAATAAAATCTAATTTATATACAAAAACTAGTCTAGCCTAACTATATTAAGAATCCTTAAATGACAAATAAATAAATATATTAATAAATAAACAGACAAATTGGTGGAATTATACCATAGATCTAATGGTTGGCATAATTGTTGATTTAAAAATTAAGTTACTTTGCAAAGGTAGATTACGTATAGGTAGTTGGTTCCATATCACAATCGACCTTGGATAGAATGAAATTTATATATATTACAATTGGATTGGACATGTCGATAGGGGGAGGCATTTGGGAGGCGAGAGACCCTATCTAGAGGACACACCTCAGGAGGAAGTGAGATACCTATTAAGCCCTGTTGAATCTTGTAGAACATGGTTAACTGAGACAATAATCTACATTGTTCGAGAGTGTCCCAACCAAGTTGTTTAATCATAGGGGAGACATGACTAAATCTAGAATAGTCGTGTAAGACAAATCTAGCTGCTCTGTGTTGGACCATTTCAATGCCAATCAATTGGCATGTATTGAACCCCTTCCAGGACGCACTCATACTCTCACGCCTTTCCGTGATTGTTGATTTTGGCCACCTTAACTAGGGGCTCTAAATCCAAGATAGCGTCTTTCATGTCAAAACGAGTCTTGTCGAGGGTCCTATGAAGGGCTTGTAAAGCCAGATCCACAGAATTAGCTTGGCTCTTTCCTTCAAAGTTCTTAAGCCTTTCCTCGAGGGCTTGCACGCCCAAGCCAATCTGACCCTGAAGGGCGAGAAAAACGTGCGAAATGGTCAACGTCCTGCAATTATTTTACAACACCTACCGCAGGCCGTATAAATATATAAAATCTTAAACATATTACAAAGCATGAATCTACATCACAAAATCAGCTGAAAACCTCATAAATTCATAAATAATAAATAAATAATCAGAGCGAAATGGCAGACAAAATATATATCCGCTGGCGTGAAAAAATTAGGGCGTAAATATGAAAACAAAAAACGGAATATCCATGTGCACAACCCTAAATCAAAGCTCGATAATAAACTTGAAATTGCACCCAGCAGATTCGATACAGATTTTAAAAAGTGCACTCTACTAGCATTAAACTCCACAAACGCACTTAAATCTCCTCAGCGGTAAGAGATTGGCACAAAGAACTTATACAAAGTGCTGGATAATGGTGCGGCGGCTTTTATGCACACATGTTCTAAAATCGCACTAGACTCCGGTGCGGCGGCTTTTCACATACATGCACGTGTCATATTTGACTCCCGTGCAGTGGCCTTAACACAAACGCACATGTTTTTTCACATCAAAACTTTGGTGTGGCGGCCTTTTACACATGTTTTGACATTAGACTTTTCACATGCACATTTAATTTTTTTTTTGCGGTTGCCTTTTCACATTATAATAATATTAGACTTTTGATGCGGTCGTCTTTTAAACACAGGCAAATGTTTAACATTAGACTTGCCGTGCGGTGACCTTGTTTACAAACGCACATGTTTTTACATTTTAACTTCGCCGTGCGGTATCCTTCTTCACACATGTTTTGACATTAAACTTCGCCGTGCGGTATCCTTGAACTGCGACTGGGACGTTTGGTGCAACGGGCAGGTCTCCTCGAACGTTCTGTAAAATGTTTTGGGCCGAACATGTAAAGGACGTTGAACTGGTCAGTAATGGTTTCTGGTTGACATTTTGACGGCAGTATTAATTTGAAGTCAGTGTAATTTATGCCCCCCCCACAAAAAAGGAAAAAAGAACCCCAGGCAGATTCGACTGAACCCTCACCCCCAATGGTGCTGATCAGATTGAAAGGTTAGCATCATGGGAAGAAATATACTAGTAACATATTCTTTTCTTTTACTTCAACTGCAATAATGGACAACTACAAAAACATATTTACATATTTGACTGACTGTTTAAACCCCAATGCAAGACAAGAAACACCTCCATAGCATTAAATTTATCCAGTTGGTAATCATGTTCACAAATTAAGCATCCCCAGCAATCTTGGCAGAAAAATATCAACAACATTCAGTGCTTTGATTGTAACAAACATTCAAGGGGTTTCAAAATTATAGTCTCAGGCAACTGATTTTTTTGTGTTCGTCTAAAACAAATATCCCTTTTTGATATATATAATAAATTTGTCACATGCAGATGTCTGGAGCAGTTTGTTGAAAGTAAATTCTTGCTTTATTTGTATGTCAAGAGTGGTGGTTTATATTCCCAAATGCGCTGCTTAACGCCCACATAATATTTTTCCCATGCCAAAAAATGCCACTGAATGCAGTCGCCATAAATACTACCATATTTGAACACCAGAGATCGACTGGAGTTCGGTGCCTATGCTGACATCCTCCCCATTCCTCTTGTGTAATGCAATCTTAGATTAGTCGCATTCTACGGAATTTTCCCCTTTCAAATACAGCATAATGTAAGATCTTATGATTCAGTTGATTAAACCTACTTGGATGGTAAGCAACTCATAGTTTGCATCCAGCACGAAATCCCAAAAGTAGCCGAAGTTCCTCCATGTACCTGCTCCTCTTCACTAGTCTTTGTTAAGTTTTCCTCTGAATATGACCATCCAACAGCCAGGCAACAGAAGGTGCGCTAAGGAGCAGCTATCGTATCAAGTCTCTGTTACGAAATTAAACCACCAAATGTTTTGATTTTACCAAGCAAGAAAAATGGCTGTGCTGGTTAAAGAGATTTGACCATTGTCATGCTGTTTCTGGCCTGTATAGTCAAGACCAAGATATGCAGGTGAATGCCTTCCTTTACGCCTTGGGTGGAGAAGGTGAGGATATCATGCACAGCGCATTTCACGTTATCAATGGAAAAGCTGAGCGTGCAGTCCATACCGTGAAGAATGCATTCAATCTAGCCAAACCTTCATTGTTGTATCGCGCAACTACATTGGAGAACTGGTACAGCCCACAGAAATGGTCTTCAGCAGAAAGATTCGAACAACCGTTCCTGTGGCCATGATGGCTTTAGGTTATCTGGGAACAGGTCTGGAGAGCATGAATAAAAGAGCAAGATGGCCCAAACAAACCGGTACAATGCGAGTCACCTCTGTGCTGAACCAACTATCGTGCAGCTAACAAACAAGCTTACGAGAGGTGCAAGTGATGGATACAAGTCCACCAAGGGAGACCACATCCAGTGTAAAGATATTGAGATTTGGACGAGTCATCAAGCCCCCAAACAGACTTGACCTATAAAGACTGTAAACATGGACATAAACTATAAAAAGAAAATAGGACTTTAATTGCATTTATAATTATCCAATGGATTTTTTGGGTTAATTTGAAAGATAGTTTTTGATCTTATTCGATACTCAAAGTGGAAGACGTTGTGTAATACAATGTTGGATTAGTCATGCATCTAGAAAGTTCTACTGAAGTTCCACTTTTCATTACAGTTTAACTACATGTAAGATTTTTTTTTAAACTTAGTTTATTAAAATAGTATTAAACACTTCACTTTAATTGACAGAGGTTACAGGGGTGTCAGTCCGTTGAGTGAGAAGCTAAATAAAACAAGAGGAAAACTCGCGCGGCCATTTTTGTCCTCTTGTTTTATTTCACTTCTTGCTCGACGGACTAAGGGAAAGAGGGACTCTTCATAGTCTTGTGTACTGTGTTTACTAAAATCTGTGATCCAATGCATCTTCGCATTGCGAACCATTTATTTCTACTCTCGTCTCGCTGCCAGATGTCCTGAGTGAGTTTTCACTGACAGTCGATGACAGACATCCTCACTAATTAGATAACATATAATTATAATTTAATTTTAAATCCATTACTTAACTTAATTTCCTTATACCTTATTACAGTCAAATCGTAAGCGGAAACCCTTGGGGAATGCTCTAGTGTCCGCTTAATACAGGGTGTCCACTATTTACAGTAAATAAGGAAACTAATAAATTTTGGGACTTTTGCTACTGTCCGCTTAATACAGGTTTGACTGTATTAGTTTTGTATTTTCTGTTATCAAGCACTTTTATCATGAGCCCCTGGCTCAGGAGAATGGGCAACCACTCCCTGTGTAATGACGTTAAATAAATTATTGTTGTTATTGTTTTAACAAAAATGCAATGAGTGAGTGACACAACAGTCCCCACATTACCTGATGTAACCATGATGTAACCATGGTTACATCAGGTAAAAACTAAAAGGTCCGAGTAAAATTATTTGTATTATCACTAGTTACAGAGGACACAGTTAGAGTGATTTTACCAAACCCGTGAAATAGTTACTACACTATTAGACACTAGCTAATTCCATTGTTTTCTTTTGTTTAGTTTTGACAATTTAGCACTAACTGTTAGATGTTGTTTCACGGTTTAAATAAAATCACTCTACTCATTTTCAGACCAAAATGGCTCAAAACCATGATACCTGTTGCATAGCACTTGGCCTATATAACCAGGAACCCATCACTAGGAGCGAGCAACTGGACTGGATTCGTGTCACAGCGTTTTTACAGACCAGGTTATTTTTAGATTCGCTTTTCCCGCGAATTCGTATTCCCGCCAGACAATCAAACGTTTTTTCCTTTGTAATCATTAATTGGCGTTACTGCGTAACAAAGGCCGCAATTATAGGTCGCCATCTTTTTATTTTATTTCATTTCATATTACACTAAAAATAAACCGTCTGTAAAAACGCTGTGACATAGGCGTAGTGTCGGAGTTGCTCGCTCCGTCTAATGGGCTCCTGATATAACTTATATAGGGGAGTACCCCCTACCCTGGGGGGATATTAATATTCCAAAAAATATTTCGGAAGCAAATATTTTTTTGCTTTTTTGAGGCACGTACGTTTTGCTTGACATTATAAGAGAGCTTATGCTCTAGCACAGGCGTTTTTGAACCAGGGACAGCATCTGGAAAGGAGAATATTATTGTTGTTGGCATGCTTTCACCACAGGTACCTCCAAGCTCACTGGGTGTTTATAAATTGACGGACTATATGAATGAATGAATTAATGAATGAATGAATGATTGAAAACGTGCGAGGTTTATAATTTTGTCCGTCAAGAAGCTCAGGCACAATAAAGTCTTGTGTAGAGTTTTGGTCATATTTGTTATTTCTTTCTGATGAAGGTATGTGGCCATTACTAGGCAACAACAACAAACCCTAGGCTATAAATTATGCCCCTGGCCACATGGGGCATGCTCGTGCCCAAATGGTGTAAGATGCTAGCCTTTAAATCTGATCTTCGGGACTGGGGGGGCGAGGGTTCGAATCCGTCTGGGGTTCTTTTTTTTTTTATTTTTAGTTAATAATACTGATTTCTACATCGGGTATAAGCTGATAGCAAAAACACGGCGGTTGTCGATTCGCAGTTCCCTCGTTGAACAGTTGAAAACAAGATCGTGAAGAGGAAAGTCGTGCAACACAGAATTTGTCAGGAGACTAACAAACTCCAGTCAATCTCTAAAGCCTGGTGGTTATCACCCTCGCATCCCAAAAATAATTAATCCCCATCCCAGCTTCGCGAGGACCTGTGAGTCATGTATTACTAGTTACATTACTGCTATATTATGATCTGACCTTTGTTCAGCGTTGCGTAACGGCGAAATTATAAGGATTTGTATGGGATATATTCCTGTTAATCATTAATGTACGAAAATTGCTAATAAAGTCGTCCTTTGAACTCACCTGTGTTGTTGTTTCTTGTGTTCTTTAAAGGGAGTGTTTCACTGTTCGGTGCATGTGCCGGCTAATCAACTTTAACAGTTAAAAAAACCCACTCACATGTACTTCTCGATACTTCAGTAATCACATACTATAATATTATTATGTAGTCCAAGAAAAACGACGAATGACCAAAATTCACAAAAAATTTCAACGGATTACACTGAGAATGTCGACATTTGGATACTAGAATAAATTACCAGAATAAATCCTTCGGGCCAACACTTTATTCTTGTAATTTATTCTGATATTCAATGTCAATATTCTCGATGTAATCTGTTGAAATGTTTTATGAATTTTGGTTATTCATCGTTTTGCTTGGACTAATTATAGTATGTGATTACTGAAGTATCGAGAAGTGCATGTGATTTTTTTTTAGGCGGATAAGTTGACAAGCCTGGGTCAGTTTGCAATGGTTACCATGACACTCAAATTACAATTCACACAATGCTGCATACTGGGCCCAGTTGTTCAAAAGCTGATTAACGCCAATCGAGGATTAAAAGTCAATCAAGGTTTTAAATTATTTTGTAAAAAGCAATTGTCACTGCTATACTGCGCAAAGGGAGCATTCACAAACAAAAAAAAATTGTGGGGGGAGGACTTATGATAAACTAGCCTGCAAAAAAATAGCACCCCTCTTGTCCAATGGTAAAATATGGTCATGATGTACTCAATATCTGTCGATCGTACTCAACAGATATCCTGCGATATATGTAATTTCGTATGTGCGCGGTAAAATGTTCAAGTCAGTTGTTGAAATAAAAGTGGAAGAGTATTTTTTTTTAGTTGCGTTATCAATTTGTTGAATAATAAAACAATTATCCCGCTCAATCTTGTGGAATATCGCCTGATTTTAGCCAACTCGGCCTACGGCCTCGTCGGCTAATTATCAGGTGATATTCTGTGCGATTTTGCAGGATAATTGTTAAATATTTTTAATTTCGTATACGAAATTACATATATTCAAGTCAGTTCTTGAAATAAAAGTGGAAGATTTTGCATACAAAATGTTTATACATTTTATATTAGTAGTCTGTTATACATTAATTTTACATTAATTTTGATATTAATTAATATATAAACAATAGCCTCCATTTGGCAAGGAAATATGCTCGGTTATTTGTCCGCGGGCATTATCTGTTCCGAGAAGCGAACAGTTTTCCGAGAGCGAACTGTGAGCTTCGAGGAACAGATAATGTCAAATCATATCAAATATTTTTTCACAAGGCCGCTCTGGATATTCCCCAATTTTGGCTGCGTCACGTGACGTGTTTAGACTAATCGCCCACAAAAAAAATATTTGATGGATTATAACAATAATAATTATTATTATTGTTTGTTATAGTAGTTGCAGTTTTGTTAGTAAATTATGTAAACAATTAAGTTAATTACTATTGATGTTTTAATAAAGCACAATCAAGGGTTCACTGTTGGCAAGTTGTCTGTTGCTTATTTTTATTTGCAAGTACTCCCCCCAGGGGAGGGTACCTCAACAAAGTTTTATATAGGGAGGCTCCGCCCCGAGATTCAAACCCTCGCCCTCTTATATACCGTTTTTGATAGGAAAGATAACCCTTTTATGTACCTTCCATAGAAAGTGGTACAGTTGAACCCCGATTAAGCAGTCAGCTTTTAAGCGGCTACCCCCAGTTAAGCGGCCAGTTATCAAAGTCCTGAAATTATTGTCAGTATAATACTGTAAATAAAACCCTTATAGCGGCCACCCCTATTAAACGGCCGCGGCCACCCCGATGAGGGCTTTCCTATTGTTTTGACCCTGATTAAGCGGCCACCAAGAATCTAATACACGTAGTTTGGCCTTGTTTTGAAAAACCTGATAACTGATAAGCCCAGTGGGGTACTCAGGTATAATAGTGACGCGGAGGCTCGAGTGAGGCCAAATTGTTAGACCCCCAAAAGTCCTATTAGGCTAAAACCAGACCCCAAAAAAGTCCAACGGCCCAGAAAGTAACCCCAAAAAGTCATTTTTCTCTGCATTAAAATGAGAACCCTGGGTTATGCTTTTTTGAAACACCACCCAAAAAGTCCTTACCAATATCTTCCACCCAAAAAGTCACCACAACATTTCTAACCGAAAAGAAGATCGCCAATTTCAAACCCAAAAAGGTCTTCGAGCCTCCCTGTCACTATTATACCTCAGTACCCCCCCCCCCCCCCCACCCCCTGGGCTGATAAGAGTCCAAAATAGAAGGTGACGAATGATTAAAACATTCAGGGCCGGGCTAAAGTACAGGTCACATTTCACAGGTCAGAGTCATGTCAGGTCACCCTAAGGCTAGCCCTAACCTAACTCTAAAGCTAATCCTAACCCTAATATTAGGGCTAGCCTTAGGGTGACCTGTGACCTGTACTTTAGCCCCGCCAAAACATTCAAACAACAGTTGTCACAAGCCTCCAAGCTGCATCCCTTTTCTATACTTTTCACTTAAGTAACCCCTAAGTACTTGGATGAATCAGCTGTTGGGTGCATCTGCGTCTATTTTGAAAGGCCCTTTAAATACCTAAATGACAGTTGTCCCTACCCTTTTCTTTTCTTCAACTCGTAAAATCCTCACCCTTTTATTTACCTCCAGCCAGCTGAAAAAGGAACCTTTCTCAAAATTTTCAGACACCCCCCTTTTCTCATCAGTACCTGCCCCCCCCCCCCCCCCCCCAACAATTTTTTGGTGAATGCTCCCTAATATTTTTGACATAAGACAAAAGTCTCCCGAAAAAGTCAAAACTGCATGAAGAACAAAAAATATCAACAGAAAACTTCACTGAAAAGTTACAAAACTGAAATCAAAATTTACTCTAATCCTGGATTATCGTTCTTTGAACAACGGGGCAGATCACAGGTCACCAAAGCGTATTATGAGAGTTTGTATGGAGCTGAAATTCGATAAAAACACAGGAAAAGACAACAGGTGAGGTTTTAGCACTTTAATTCACATTATTTACAACTTTTCGAAAGAAAAGTGAAAATTATTTTCGATCGAATTTCAGCTCGTGATCCATACAAACTCTCATAATACGCTTTGGTGACCTGTGGGCAGATTAACGATTCTCTTTTTCATTTCTACGTTGTTATGTACAATTAATTCATAATGAAGTGTCTACCATTAAAGAATAACCGAAATGATTTCTGGGATATATTGGTTGAAAAATGAAAATGAGGTTTTGCATTGCAACGAGGCTTGGTCGAGCAGAGTAGAGGAAGTTTCCACAAATTGCTGTAAAACCTTCTCGAAGTTATGTCTGAACCAAAGCAACTTCAACTTCAAGTGGAAGGGCTTGCTAATTTAATGAAAACGCTCAAAGAGCATGAAGGGAAGAGAAGAATAATGATGTTTATCGGCGCGATGAACGAGAATGGCGAAAGCTGGTGCCCAGATTGTCGAGAAGGTTTGTAACTTTTCCTGCCAGAATTGACAGCCAGATATCGTTCATGCGAGTTTAATATCCGTGATTTGATATGGTGGAGTGTATGTTGTTCAAGGGTACGTTGATTTTGGCAATTCCCATCCATCTGGTGTAGAAAACGTTCAAATATTTGTTCACACTACGCTTAGATTTTTTTTGTTATTGCTTTTACATAAGCTTAAGCTTATCCTTTATAGACTACACCCTAAGTTTATATCTAATCGTATTAATTTATGGTATTATAAATTTTCACGCGATCAGCTGACAATGCATCACGTGTACTAGTGGGAATATGTTTAATTTCCCCATCAAAGACAAGTTCATGAGCTGGATTGGCAAGCTAAAAAGTGAAATCGATTTTCTCTAAGGCCCTTCTACTCGGCGTAATTAATCGATGAAACCAACAATCAATGAAAATCGTTATTATTAAACACTCAATCACTGTTATTGCATTTCTGGCCTTCTGATTGGCTCCTTGCACCCACGTTACCAGCTCACAACACGGATTCTGCCAAATATGGTAGCTCATAACATAACACCCTTTGTGGTCAACCAAATATGGTAAAACGCTCTAGCTCAACAATTTTTGTTCAGGGTGGTTTGTTCGTCGAGACAGTTTATAACTTTTGTTTGATATAGAAGGGCCAAAGTTTTATACTCAAAGGGAGTGTTTCATGGTTTCGGTGCATGTTCAGCTCATCACACTCACATGTACTCGATAGTTAAGTAATCACATTCTAAATTATTAGTCCAAGCACACAATGACGAATGACCAAAATTCACAAATAATTTCAACGGATTACACCGAGAATTGTCGACATTGAATACCAGAATATATTACCAGAATAAAGTGTTGGCCCGAAGGATTTATTCTCACTGGTAATTTATTCTGGTATTCAAATGTCGACATTCTCCGTGCAACCCATTGAAATTGTTTATGAATTTTATTTATTCGTCGTTTTTCTTGATATAATTATAGTATGTGATTACTTAAGTATCGATAAGTACATGTGAGTGGGTTTTTTTAAACAAATAAGTTGACTGAAGCCGGCACATGCGCTGAACCGTGAAACACTCCCTTTAATAATTTTAGCCATCTTTTTCAAATTTCAGTCTATTAAATAATGCACAACGTTTGGAACAAAATATTTAATGGGAAATGCCTGTAAATGTACAACAAAATTAATACAACTGAACGAGCACTAAGGCAGCCTGCCTGAAACAATAACGGGAAAACCGACACAATTAATTCTTCAAAAAAATTAAAACATGTTTACAACAGATAAAACACACCATCTGATTGGTCACTTGAAGTGATATTGTATCATTGAAGCCAAATGGAGGCTATTGTGCTTATTATCCTTCAAATATGTTTACCCAAGGCCCGCTCTTTTTAGGAGATCTTCGCCAAGCTGTTAAACATCAATTGAAAATAATATGATAGTGTTCAAAAATATTGCTGGTGTATTCAAAACATTCTGTTCTATTCAATTTAACAATGTATTTTGGACGAAAACTGAATGTGTGGACGTAAAACACAAATTTTGAAAACTGGGGAATATATAAACAATAGCCTCCATTTGGCGAGGAAATATGCTCGGATATTTGCTCGCGGACATTATCTGTTCCAAGAAGCGAACAGTTTTCCGACAGCGACGCTCGAGGAAAACTGTGAGCTTCGAGGAACAGATAATGGCCAAGGACAAATTAGCCTGCATCGCAGACGGACTTGACTGCCGGTAATGTCCGTCTGCGAATTAGTGCAAAAATTATTGTTCTAGACCCCCAACGACGTAATGAAATACCGGAAGTGCCTTTCGAAATCCCCTTTATTCTGATTGGCTATGGTAAAAGGTGTGACAGGCCTGTTCGAAGTTCGTGACATTTGCCGTTCTCTATTGAATTCGGTCTTCTGACCTACTTTGCCCTTCAAGAGTGTTTCTAACGGGCAAGATATGTTGTATTATGAGGAGGATTTTGAAGTAGAATAGCTATAGAGCCTTCGACTGTGTTTACTCTAGCAAATTTTAAGAGGTCACGTTTGGGTCTCCTGTCGGGCAAACAGATATTTACAATGTGTTAGTTTAGACAACAAACACTCGCAAACCGAACAAGGTAGTTCCCATTTAAAACCTGCTGAATAGTTTCTGGGTCTTCCACGTCCGTGATAGCAATCGCCAGTATACCCATATTGTTGAAATATAAAAACTTGTCCTCCATCAGCGATCGTAAAGGTGAAATCACAACAATAACACTCAATCATATATCAGCGACTGCGATAATCGGGAGACACTGAAAGATCAACGACTTTCCAAAACCCGTGGGTAAATTGATAAACACGTTTTTCCCCTGGAAGAAAGATTTGATCGCTTCTCGTTGTTCTGGGAGTAGCTCCATTAATTCAAACTGAGCTTTCTCTGACCGCTCTGACCGCTTCGAAAGCTGCACTCCATTATATCTTCAGTGATTTTTTTAATACTATTTTTAGGCTCGCTTTCCGCTAGCTTCCGGTCCTAGCTCGCATGAAATTCCCTTAGTCAATCACAACCAAATCATAGCTAATTGAACAATAGGTTTATGTAAAGGCCAATCACAGACAAGTACTCAGATCCAGGTACGTCTTTGGGGTCTAGAACAAGGATTTTTGCACTAATTCGCAGACAGACATTACCGGCGGTCAAGTCCCGCATCTGCTCTTTTCCTGTAAGATATCCTCGGATTTTTGGAAACATGTCCTGTCCTGGCTACGAGACAATAATATTTACGTTGGAACCTTGAAGGATTCAGATTTGGTTTTGGGAAGTTTGATATTAAAGACGATTTTATTTTGATCAATCACATTCTGTTGTTAGGCAAATTTTACCTTTACTCAAGGAAATGTCAAAATAGCATGCCTTCTCTCCGAGGTTTTATCGCTAGGACAGGTCGTGTTTATAAGATTGAGCTCCATATTGCCAGGAAAAGAGATAAACTAATTCATCATTTTAAAAAATGGGAAAATTAATTCATAACGTTTGCTAATTAGGTAAATTATAGTAACAATAGTATAGGTATTATATAGATCATATTGCTGTAGTAGCCTGTGTGACTGTGGGAGTGTGTGCATGGTGCATGTGTGTGATTTGTATTTTGTATGCTTGTTTGTATACCGCTTTTTATTACACGACATGGCATTTTAGAGTGCGAATACGCACAAAGACGAGAGCAGATATGAGACCGTATTACACGGGTCTCAGTCCCCCTGACCCGCGCGCTACGGAAAACACTGTTGAAAGCCTATATTTTAGGAAATATATTATGTCGTATAATAAACAATTTATTCAGCGGAAAGTTGTGTAATACGGCTGGGCATTTTTCTTCGTCAGTGTTTATTTTTTCTCGCCTAAAGGCTCGAAAAAATAACTCAGAGACTCAAAGGAGTAGTACAGGATGTAATTAATGGACACCCCTCCCCTCCTCCCCAATCAATATACATGTAGGTGGCATGTAGCTGTCAGCCCCCCACCACCCACAACCCCCCCCCCCCCCCCCTCTACTTCATTCCATCTCAACCTAAGGTGGTGGGCGAGAGTACAAAACCCCCCATTGCTACAAAACTATGGGTCTGATCAAGTCGTTACATACTTCTTCCCTATATTTGCTACTAGACAAATAAACAGTGAGATAAGAATGCGTGACAGCTGAAACGAAACATGTGCGTTACACAGGACAACGTCAAGAAAAAATACTTTTTTCAAATTTAAAACATTCACCCTTTTAGTTCTGGTTTACCAAGAAATATTCAGGGTAACAGTTTTAAAATGGGTGGTAAATAGTGAATTTTACACCTTTGTATCGGAAAGCGTTCCTGTAAGTTTGCTTCAAATATCCATGTAAATTTTGTTGATGACCTTTTGACCCAGGCATACAAAACATTTATCATTCATATACTAAAGTGCTTGATTTTAACAACATTCAATACAACAGCAGTACACTAAATAAAATATTCAAACACTTCAATTATCTTGAAGAACTGAAAACAATTAATTTTTTCTTGACTTCACTGCCCACGGAAAAACGCCATCTGATGTTAAAAACAAAGTTTCCACTCGCAACCAGTTTAGCAAATTCCACAAATGAAACAGGTTTTACAAGACAGAGCAATTATTTTAACGAACTCTTTGTTTAGAATTTAGCAATTTTATTCGTAAGCAATATCACTCACTTTCCGTGCATTGTGGCGTTCTCCTCGTCTTGTGTTTCTTGGCTAGCGTTTTGGTGAAATGTGAACCGTGGGAACAGGTGAATTTAATTGGCTCAACTTTAATATAATTACGTTTGTTGACTTAACAAAGGACCAAACCAAACAAATACATTTCTAAATCGAGCGGTGAACGTAAACATTGAAAAAACCGATGGAATTAAAAAAACAAATGCTTTGAATCGGATAAAAATAATTCTGAATCGAGAAGACAACAATAATTATTTAGAACCCATATTCTTAACTTACCCCTATTTTAAAATAGCAAACATGATACTTTTGTTTTTCTTACACAGGAATGTAACATGATACTTTTGTTTTCCGTACGCAGGAATGTAACATGATGCTTTCGTTTTTCGTACAAACATCCCGATAAGCTCGAACCAAAAGTCATTTATTTTGGATTTGTTTCACTGTAATCTTAACCCCGAAATTTCGAACTCCCGATTTCTCCAACTAATTTTCGTTTCCTTGGAGAATGGATGTGCCTCAAAGTCTAATTTAATTAATTTGCGGTTTTACTTGGCGTCACAGACTTTTGTTGAGAAGTGTGAACTTTTGAAACATTTTTTTCCACAACCTGTGGAAAATCTCGGAAAATATAGATAGTTTGAATTTTTTTGGAGAGCTACTTATTAATGGCGCATGCCAAAAATTATAAACAGCGCTGCTTACCGAAAATTCTCTCCCGTGAAATCAGAGGCGCTTCGAAGTCTAATTTAATTAAACTAGGCGTCACGGGGTCTGCAGTAATATTTGAGAGGTGAGAACTTTTAAAACATTTTATGCTAAAATCTGTGGAAAATCTCGAGCAAATGTAGATGGTTTGAACTATTTTTTTCTGTTTGAACTGCTCACTGGAGACCGGAGAGAAACGATAACTTACTTTCTTCAATACCAAACTGTTTTGTTATCTACCTCATTTACATTGTACTTGTTGTTAGTAATGCACTACAGAGCTTCAGCGCATGCGTAAAACGGTAAATTTACATGTAAGTATTATGCCCAAGTCCGTTGTACCACAAGGAGAGCAAAGCGGTTGCCTGAAACAAATATATTTTTGCTAAATACTAGTAATAATAACGCAGATAGATAAACCCACGTTTTGCGTGGTGTACACGCGTGCCCCACGCAAAAGTTATTAATTAATATTAATTAATTAATTGATTATCAAAGTTTACACCTTAGCGAATTAGCGGTTTTAGCGGGTTATCGTGAACGACCCCATTCTGATCATCACAAAAGTACATCCTGTACTAAAACTGACTTCGTAAAAATACCCAGCCGTATTACACAACTTTCCGCTGAATAACCTCTATGTAACATGCTGAAAATGAAAAAAATGAAAAATCTTTAAATGAAAAAAAAAAAAAGTCCTGCATCTGCGACGCAGGCTAAGGACAAATATGCGAGCATATTTTTGAAGCCAAATGGAGGCTATTGTAGTTGTTATCCTTCAAATATTTTTTCACAAGGCCTCTCTGTTTGCCTGGAAGATCTCGGTCGGCCAAGCTGTTAAACATAAAACTAATATATTATGTTGGCATCCAAAAATGTTTTCTAGTCTGTTAAATAAATTGCTAAGTTTAATATAACTGATTGTTTTGGAGACCAAAACTGAGCTTGCGAATGTAAAACGTAAACTTTGAAAACTGGGGAATATCACTTGGGGAATATCACCGGATATTCCCCAGTTTTGGCCGCGATTACGTGACGTGTTTAGACCAATCGCACGCAAGAAAAATATTTGATGGATTATAATTAACAGTTATTCTTCGAGGACGCGCCGGATATGAGCTGATATATATAACCAACGAGGCGCTTCGCCGAGTTGGTTATAATCAGCTCATATCTGGCAAGTCCGAGAAGAAATAACTGTTTTAGTAAATTTCAAACACTCAAATAACCGGAAGATGCAAAAAAAAAAAAAAAATACATGCCTACAAATGTACAACAAATGTAACTGAACGAGCACTGCATGCAAGGAAGCCTGAAACAAACTTTGTTTACGGGAAGTCCCGAACTGAAACCAATACAAATCTGCACACATTTAAACTGAATGAAACCTGTTTACACTACAATTTTAAGCTTAACCTATTCAGTATCGTTACCTTGTGTTTAGAAGAGGCTTGTCAATTCCAGCTGGAGTAAGCTTTCAAAATCAACACAATAAATCGGGAACGAGAAAGCATAAATATCGCAGTCGATCGATCATCAAGCGTTGGTGATGGTACAATCGAGGAGGACCCGACTTCACGGTGAAATTATCTTCGAAGATCACTCTTTTTCTCTCCATCCATGTAGATATTGACGCTTTCCTTTGCGTTTTACTTAACAGTGAACGTGATTTTAACTGGCTCAGTTTCGCTGGTTTCAACACAATTAATTCCGTAGTCGTGCACGATTTGCTCGCCGTAAACAACCCGTTCAGCTGTTCATTCAACTTGTAAAATGAATATAATGTTCAACTCCACAATTATTTCTGATCTTTCCATTTTAAGCTAAACCATTTGCACAATTTTCCAGAATATACCAAACTTTAGAAGACACAGAGCGAAGATTAAAATTCTGCTTTGCTCTCTTTTCATTCACGGTGCTAACTGAACTGGCAGACCGCGCCAGCCTTTTGCCGCCGTTTTCATACAACCATGCTTCATTTAGATTGAACTGAAAAATCACTCAGTCGATTTAGAAATTTTTAAAAAGTAATACCGAAGTTTAACATAAAGCTAGTGATGTTTTTTAATCAAACAATTATTCCATTCGCCCTTGTTGGATATACAAGTACAAGAAATTCATCATTTTTCCATATTTGGTCAACTTAAGGATAATGGCTCAGATCCATAGAGGAGGGAACCAATCAGAAAGCTAGAAAATCATTATCCAGAGGTACAAATTTACTAACACCGGATATTCAATCGATCGTGCGATTGATCGTGCCGCGAAGTCAAACTTTTAATTTGGAAAATTATAAATATCCTATGCTGATCTTCATTTATTTTTATTTGTATTTTTTTCCATCCATCATTTTTCCATCTGCTATCTGCAGCCATCCGGTCCGCGTTTTACAGACACCCAGTATAAATGGGTACCAGCAAACTGTTAGGACAACCTGACCAAATGCTGGGGGTATCCTGTCATTGGACAAGCATCCCATCCAACATCCCACTAGATGGACTAGCATCCCATCCAGGGTGAATAGAAAATCTACTCCTAGCTGCTTCATGCTATGGAAACCACAGTTACTGTTAGTGCGAGCCTGTTCGGCCACTAGGCTCTGAAATTGCTTTATTATACTTTACTTTATATTTCAGTGGAACCAGTTGTAGAAGCTGCTTTGCAAAAGGCATCATCTGACATGGTGTTTATTTTGGCTATTGTTGGTGGTAGACCAGAGTAAGTACACTCTCTTAATTAGGGTTAAGCAAATTGCTTGATATTTATTTATTTACTTGTTGTGTTTATCTCCGGTTGAATCAGTTGAATCATAACCATTAAACCAAAAAGAATCGACAAATCCGAAGGAGTTCAATTAAATTCAGTGGCTCGGCATTTTCACAATGGAGACAAAAAATATGTTCCTGTGTGAACACACAACACGTAACCACCCAGAAGTAAAAATCTAGACAAAAAGTTTAGTTTTGGTGGATGTCAACCCCACCTTTTGAATGTCGTTCTGGTCTACGAAAGTAAAAATTATATAGAGAAAGATGTAAATCAGTCAGTGACACATTAAAGCTACTCTGATAAATTTCTATGAGTACAAGTTCTCCCAATAGGAGTAGAAACTATGATCTTCTGCACACTAGTCGGACACTTAATATTATTAAACAAATAGCGCCGCCCAACACAGAGGTGGAATTGATTGATGTCCACCAAACCTATAAAAATTTGTGTAGACTTTGCTCTGAGATGTGTGTGCGTGATTGGGAGCTGCTGTAATAATTTATCTGTCTAGTCTGAGATTAACTGACTGGTTGCTACAGTGACTTATTAGCGATCATCATTATCAGGAGCATATTACCCCGGAGCCTCCATCTCCCTTATTGGACCTATGGCGTGGCGAAGTTACACCTTAAGCTATTTTTAGAATTACTTTTGCCTCGATAATATAATGTCATGAGCCACGCCCCCGCATTTAACCAATAAAATTGTTCCTGCTACAATACAATACAATGCATATACAATACAATACAATACAATACAATACAATACAATACAATACAATGACTTTTGCTGTTCTGCTTTGTTTCTAAAAATAGCCGAAGGTGTAACTACACTGTTGTCCTTAATCATCATAGATAGAGGCTCTGGGGTGATATGCTCCCGTCGTTATTAAGTGCCAGCAGACTTTCATCCATCATTTTGTTTCTGAAGCAATATTTTTTATAAAGTACTCTGAAATGTGTTTGTGTTTTAACAGATGGAAATCACCTGATAATGAATTTAGAACACATAGTGTGTTCAAACTGACAGAAATTCCAACAATTGTGGAACATGGGACTGTAAGTATATTGTTGTATCTTTAATATATTTATTTGCCTTTAGTTAGAACATATTTTTTTGTAAAATATAGTCTTTTATTTCCATAATCAATACAACATACACCTATTTCAATTAACGTTGTCGCATAGAAATGCCCGCAAGACAAGACCGAAAGGTAAGATGGGTAAAAGTAGAAAACTGCTGCATGCGCCGAATACTAATGAGAAGTAACATGAAAAACATTATTTCTAATGTTTCCTTTTTGTTTTTAAACCTGTAAAAGTAAGCTAATTTTAGTGCTGAACTAAATTTGAGCAGAATCAGCTCAGGCACAGATCCAGGAAAAAAAACTTCACTGGTTTACTGGACTCTGAGCGCCAAATTTATGGAAGTCTGGAGGCAAGTTCCCCCGCAAACGTTTTTAGATTGTCAATCTCTAAAATTATATTTCCCTCGATTTTGGGGCAAACCAAATACATCACGTGCGAATAAAAACGCACCGCAAATTCTAATGAATACCCAGACTACCATTCGGTCTTGTCTTGTAGGCTTTATGCTTTTATCCAACAACGTTAATTGAAATAGGTGTATACAAAGATATTACAAAGTTTTTCTCAATGTTTAACAAATTATTATTATGAAGAATGATTACAATACACTTTTTTTAAATATAAATACGTAAGTGTTTTTTCTAACTTACAAAAAGTAACATTTTATTACTGAGAAGATTATCAATAACACACCATGGATAAATCACAAAAAGGAAAAATGTAATATACAGTTGAACCCCGTTAATTCGAACTCTCAGGGGAAACGGAAAATAGTTTGAATTAGCGGGGGTTCGAAATAACCAGGTCAGCATTAAATATCAAAATAATCATTAATAATTAACATGATGGAATAACTTGTACCTTATATTATAATATACTCAACAAAATATGCAGCTTCTGATTGGTCAATGACGAATGCATAAATAGGTTATAGAGTGCAATACGGAATTGTGATAAACGGTACCGGACAAGTAGAGACGTTTTTGCCGCTTAATGGCATTGAAATAAGCTTTCAAGTTAATGGTTAAATATTTTCTAAACTATAGTACTGTAATTCTTTCAAAAAGTTCACGCTTGGTTTGCCTGCGCATTCAAATAAAACATGTGAACACTCTGGAAACTAGTGAAGCGTTTCGTGTACAGAGTAGCGTGATGGCCGCAGCAAAATGTTGTTGAGAATATTATAAACAAAAAATCGTATGAACTGCTCGTGCAATTAGTGTTTTATGGTCACTCGTGATGTTTTGAAAGTTTCAAAACATCACTCGTGCCCATAAATCACGAATTGCACTCGCGTTCATACGATTTCCTATACTTATTGTTATTTCAAGAAATTGACAAAACATAGTACATTCGTTATGGAATAGCAAATTTCTATACTGTTATTGACAACCGGAACTGTGCGCAATGGAACAAGATCTATAAATTACAAAATAAGTGCAATAAAAAAGGTTATAAATAAGTTCAGTGTGCTTCCAGCTGTGTTCTGATGCCGTCTGATGTTTGGCCATCAACTTTTTAAATTAGAGTTTGAAATAACGGGGTTCAGTTGATTTTAGGCCAAGGGAAACACAATTAGTTCGAAATAGCGGGGAATTCGAAATAACCAAGTTCAAAATAGCCGATAGTAAATGACTGGAAAAACAGGGGCAAATCCTAGGAAAATGGGTTTGAGTTCGAAATAATGGGGAATTCAAAATAACCGAGTTCGAATTAGCGGGGTTCAACTGTAATTTTATATGAAATAAGAGATTTGCAATAGACCATGCCCTGGCTGTTCAAAGGGATAAATCAGCTAGCAGTACCAAACCGCAACATTTCACCCCTAAAAGGTACATGATGATCATCCCACTTTTATATGGAAGTCCCCCCTGCAGGGATGAAATGGCCTTGCCTATGGCCAATTGAAGTTTTAGTTTTGGTATGATGATTTTTCGACTATTAACAACCTTATTGATATTGTCATAACAAAAGCGATTTATTGTGTAAAAAAGTAGCAGTCAGGACATGTGTTCAAGTTTTCCAGGCACTTTTTGAAACTGGCAGTGTGAAACAACAGCTGAAAAAGCTACCTGCTATAGATGTACATTGTAACCAGGGCTGCAAATAACAGTCATCATCGGACAATGGCCAACCAAAATTTGCCAATGTCCGATGAAATCCCAACTGTGGTCAGACATAATGTCCAGACAATTTTTTTGCCTTCCAACGCTAATCAAGCAGTACTGTAATATGATGTTCGACCTCATTTTTGTTTTGTCCAACCAAAATGGTGACTTAATCGGACATATGTCCTTTCAAGAAAAAAATTATTTGCAGCCCTGGTACCCATACAATAAATTTATAAATTTATTTCTTTCAGGCTAAAAGGCTTGGATGTGAAGACTGCAAAGTCCAGGACAAAGTGGACACGTTCTTTACAAACTGAATGTAAATCCACAATCACAGCAAGAGTTGTCATAGGCAGCATACCTTTTTTCTCTTTTTGTCTAATAATTAAAAATTATTAGTTGTGAAATGTGTCGCACCCCAAGAACCCTACAGATTTGAAACTTAAAATTTGCTCAACTTGAGTTCTAGTATGTCCTCATCAAGAATCTAATATTATTAATATGAAAATATGAAATTAATGAGTTTTGCAAGTTTTAACAACAAAAAGGAAGGGGTTGGGTTGTGAATAGAGATAAAGATAGGAGACAGAAAGTGACCTTACCCCTGCACCGCAAGTAAGATTTTGTTCTCTCTTCAGAGCTCTCTCATGAGCTGTAACATGGCTATAATGAGAATAAGAAATAAGTTGCAACTCATCTGATCAACCTTGATTTTGCCCTTTGGCAAAACTGTTTTTAGTCATGGATTCCACAATGAACTTCCAGACACTGATTCAGTTTAATTTGAGGTCCAGATTAAGTCATTTGGTGAGCGAAATAGATTCTATGTTTGCTAAGACACATGTCACATTTTCAGCTAATATTATCTGTAGTAAACTAAAAGCAAGGAAATGCGTCTGCATGCAGGCTATAGTAATATATAAATTATATATTTTTTCTTTTTTATGCAAATTACCAACATATTTAGTTATTAGCTTGTTGATAGGGAATGTTAGATATTATATGTATTTTACAATGTCTCTGTGTACAGATCAGTTGTGATGTTATGTTATTAAAGTGATTGAAAGCTGTCAATAAAAGCTTGAAACAGATTCAACTGCAGTGGTGTGGTGTGAACTACCATTTTTAGTTGTCATGCAATATATAGAGGTTATTCAGCGGAAAGTTGTGTAATACGGCTGGGTATTTTTACGAGTCAGTTTTTATTTTTTCGAGCCTTTAGGCGAGAAAAAATAAACATTGACTAGTAAAAATGCCCAGCCGTATTACACAACTTTCCGCTGAATAAATTGTTTATTATACAACATAATTCTTTTCAAAATATAGGCTTTCAACAGTGTTTTCCGTAGCCCAATTTTTATCCTAATCCCAGCCCCCAGCAGCAAAATTGGTGCCCCAAATCCTAGTCCCAGTGACCCAAATTCCATTTTCCTAGTGAAAAAAATTGGCAAATCCCATTTTTCATTTTCAGGACCCACTTTTAAATCTTAGCTGAAAGGAATACTATTTCCTTTTGCTAATGAACGCCAGACTGGCCTGTCGTTTTGTCTTATTCTTCTGAGGAAATAATTCAGAGCTGGTAAATCCAGTTTTGCATGTTTTCTCCCTTGGTTTAACTTAGTCTGAAGTGTCGGCCGCCTCCTCGCTCCAGCCCCCCCCCCCCCCGAGGAGAGGAGCGAGGAGGCGGCTGACACTTCAGACTATCGTAAGCTCGCCGTTTGAATTCTCCTTAGTGGTGGCCACACATTTGTTTCAGTGCTTGTAGTGAGAGTTTGCTGGTACATCAGTCAAGAATATGCTGCTTGCGATGAATAACATTCGACGCGACTGAAATGCGACGTATAAATTGGGCCTTGAGGTATTTTAAAAGTACAATGTCCAGCAATAAGCTAAGGCACAATTTTATACACCTTTTCAGTTGCGTCGAATGTAATTCAATTTAGTCCGCAGAAAACTCGCTGAAATCGCTTTAGCCTGCGTGCAGACGTCTCCTATTTCCTTGCTTCACGCGGAATGACGTCTGCACGCAGGCTAAAATACAAATAGCAAAGCAGAACACGTTGCTTCCCGTGGATCCATAGTGTATTGCAACTTAGACGAATCAACTTACAAGGAAGGCACAACACTGAATAAACTAAATTTGTGTGAGCTAGTGCGCGGTAAAGCATGGGTGGACAGTCTACGGGAGGCAGGAGAAGAGAGGGCCGGGAAGCGGGAAAAATAGGAGAAAAAATCGTAACATTCCGTATTATTTTGCAATAGAAAAAGAGGAACCACATCGGAATGGGCAATAACCGGGACTGAGTACAAGGTGCGGAAGTTCAGACCCCCCTGCCCCCCACAATATACCCGGCAACTCTGAAACCGTAAAGCCTGGTTTTCACCAGCGACGCAAGCGCAAGCACGAGAGCCCTTATTTCGCCGTGAAAACGGGCTTGACGTAAGCATAAGCACAAGCACAAGCACAAGCACAAGGATCAAAATATTTTGATCCTTGTGCTTGTGCTTATGCTTGCGTCGCATGTGAAAACGGAACATAACACAAGCACAATGAAAAAGAAGTGATATTGATATGATTTTGAAGGAATTTTTGAACAAAACAAAAATTAGTTAAGAAAATCATCTTCGAAAGTCATTTGTGAGTTATTGTGCTTATTTTGCTTGCCTTGATTCTACGAATCTTGCTGGTTAAAAACGTTGTTGCCTTGAAAATTGTTCGTTTCCTTTTCAAGCGAAAATAACATTATTCGAGCTTTCAGTAAAACAAATAGATTCATGTTTTCCGTCAGTCAAATGCACAAAAACCTGGTTTTAACAACGATCAAATCTTGCTGGTGAATATTTCGTTCTTGTGCCTGTGCTTTCGTTCATTTTCACTTGCACATAATTCTTGTGCTTATGCTTGCGCTTGTGCTTGCGCTTGTGCTTGCGCTTATGCTTGTGCTTGTGCTTGCATCGCTAGTGAAAACCAGGCTTTAATCTCGTGACACCGCGGTCCGCGGTCCCGTTGCTTCCTGTGGATCCATAGTGTATTGCAACGTAGACGAATCAACTTACAAGGAAAGCACAACACTGAATAAACTAAATTTGTGTGAGCTAGTGCGCGGTAAAGCATGGGTGGACAGTCTACGGGAGGCAGGAGAAGAGAGGGCCGGGAAGCGGGGAAAATAGGAGAAAAAAATCGTAACATTCCGTATTATTTTGCAATAGAAAAAGAGGAACCACATCGGAAGGGGCAATAACCGGGAGAGTACAAGGTGCGGGAAGTTCAGACCCCCCTGCCCCCCCCCCCCCCCCCCCCACCCTAGTCTTGATGTTCATATTAGCTCGCCGCCGCAGTCACGCATCAGTTAGCATAAAATAGCACCCCAGTTAGCCCACAATAACGACCCGGTAAGGCTACTATGGCACCTACTATAGCATGGCCGGTTAACCCACTATAGCACCCGGGTTAGCCTAGAAAAGTTAGCTTTATTAAGGTAACGCTATTTTGTATACATGCTTACACTATATTTAGTTAGGGTTAGGATTAGGGCTAGGGTGGCTAGGGTTGGGTTAAGATTAGGATTTAGAGTTAGGAGGTTAGGGTTAGGCTAGGGTTAGGCTTGAGTTAGGTTAGGGTTAAGTTAAGGTTAGCCTAGGGTTAGGGTTAGGTTAGGTTAGGTTAGTGTTAGGGTATAGGGTTAACTTAGGGTTAGGATTAGGGTTAGGCTACGGTTAGGTTTGGGTTAGGCCTAGGGTTAGGTTCCCGTGTTACATTGCCCCCCTCTGGTGTTACATGGCCCCCCTCTCGGTGTTACATTGCCCCCTTGGTGTTACATTGCCCCCTTTTGGTGTTACATTGCCCCCCTTGGTGTTACATTGCCCCCTTTTTGGTGTTACATTGCCCCCCTTGGTGTTACATTGCCCCTTTTGGTGTTACTTTGCTCCCTTGGTGTTACATTGCCCCTCTCTCGGTGTTACATTGCCCCCTTTTTGGTGTTACATTGCCCCCCTTGGTGTTACATTGCCCCCTTTTGGTGTTACATTGCCCCCCTTGGTGTTACATTGCCCCCTTTTGGTGTTACTTTGCTCCCTTGGTGTTACATTGCCCCTCTCTCGGTGTTACATTGCCCCCTTAGTGTTACAATGCCCCCTTTTGGTGTTACATTGCTCCCCTTGGTGTTTACATTGCCCCCTTTTGGTGTTATATTGCCCCCCTCTGGTGTTACATGGCCCCCTTTTTGGTGTTACATTGCTCCCCTTGGTGTTTACATTGCCCCCTTTTGGTGTTATATTGCCCCTCTTGGTGTTACATTGCCCCCTTTGGTGTTACATTGCCCCCCTTGGTGTTACATTGCCCCCTTTTGGTGTTACATTGCCCCCCTTGGTGTTACATTGCCCCCTTTTGGTGTTACATTGCCCCCCTTGGTGTTACATTGCCCCCTTTTGGGTGTTACATTGCCCCCCTTGGTGTTACATTGCCCCCTTTTGGTGTTACATTGCCCCCTTGGTGTTACATTGCCCCCTTTTGGTGTTACATTGCCCCCTTTTGGTGTTATATTGCCCCCCTTGGTGTTACATTGCCCCCTTTTGGTGTTACATTGCCCCCCCTTGGTGTTACATTGCCCCCTTTTGGTGTTATATTGCCCCCCTTGGTGTTACATTGCCCCCCTTGGTGTTACATTGCCCCCTTTTGGTGTTACATTGCTCCCCTTGGTGTTACATTGCCCCCTTTTTGGTGTTATATTGCCCCCCTTGGTGTTACATTGCCCCCTTTTGGTGTTACATTGCCCCCTCTCTGGTGTTACATGGCCCCCCTCTCGGTGTTACATTGCCCCCTTGGTGTTACATTGCCCCCTTTTGGTGTTACATTGCCCCCCTTGGTGTTACATTGCCCCCTTTTGGTGTTATATTGCCCCCCTTGGTGTTACATTGCCCCCTTTGGTGTTACATTGCCCCCCTTGGTGTTACTTGCCCCCTTTTGGTGTTACATTGCCTCCCCTTGGTGTTACATTGCCCCCTTTTGGTGTTATATTGCCCCCCTCTGGTGTTACATGGCCCCCCTCTCGGTGTTACATTGCCCCCTTGGTGTTACATTGCCCCCTTTTGGTGTTACATTGCCCCCCTTGGTGTTACATTGCCCCCTTTGGTGTTACATTGCCCCCCTTGGTGTTACATTGCCCCCTTTTGGTGTTACATTGCTCCCCTTGGTGTTACATTGCCCCCTTTTGGTGTTATATTGCCCCCCTTGGTGTTACATTGCCCCCTTTTTGGTGTTACATTGCCCCCCTTGGTGTTACATTGCCCCTTTTGGTGTTACATTGCCCCCCTTGGTGTTACATTGCCCCCTTTTGGTGTTACATTGCCCCCCTTGGTGTTACATTGCCCCCTTTTGTGTTACATTGCCCCCTCTGGTGTTACATTGCCCCCTACCTCATTTGCATAATTTTTTGAATATGGTTTTGTTCCATTAGGTTTGACAGGTTATGGGCGAATCACGTGAAACTTGCACAGATGACTTGTCTTAACTTCCTCTATCTTTTGGTTCACTTTTGGTTTTGTAAAAAAACGCTGAGTCAGCGTTTTTGAATTTTTCTTTTTTTAATGTTTTTTTGTGGTTTTAAAGAATTATCGTCACCGACAACGTCAATTTTTGTTTACAGTGCTACCTTAAAATTATGTACCTTCCTGCCAAGTTTCAATAAAGGAGCTTTAAAGATAAGAAAGGTATCGCTCTTCAAAAATTTCAGTGAAAAAACAGCAGTCTATCAATTTGCACTTGATTGACAGCTGTTTATCACTGTTTCAAGTATTATTGTGACAATAGAACTTTAGAGAAGGTATTGGTCTATTACCTCTGCAAATTTGATGTTGTTAAGTTAAAAAGTAAATTTTTGACAATTTTTCAAATTTGTGGAGATATAATATTTGTAGTTTTGGTAGTTTTTGAGGTGATTGACAGGTGTCATGTCCAATTATGGTCTAAATGACTTAGTCAGGGCAACAAAGAGGAGGTCTATTGCTATTAAAAAAAAAAATAATAATAAAAAATAAAATAATAAAAAAAAATAATAAAAAAATTATAAAAAAATAAAAAAAATTAAAAAAAAAAATTAAAAAAAAATCCGTGCAGTTTCAAACATGCGATCGATAGAACTCGTCAAATAACGATGTTCTGCCAAGTTTGGTGATCGCAGACCTTCTGGTGCCATAGTTACGGAAGGCTGAAAAGTCGATTTGGCGGCCATCTTGGATTGAAAGTGAAGTGGTCTAACTATGACTTTAAAAAAATTATAATTAATTTGCGTTTCAATAGTTTTAATTTATCCTTACAATATGTTATGTACCAACTTCATAGCTACGAAATAAAGTAAAATTTAAATGTTGATCTTGTAAATTGTATGCGTTCTGCACAATTAAACATAAGACCCCAAATTCCCCAAAAATGCGTTATTTTGAAATTGGTCAAATTTAAACTTGCAATAACTCATTAATCCAAAGAGCTTGTTCCACAAAATTTTAGTCAACAAAAGAACAATATCACTACTTATTGTGTAAGCAATTGCTATACTTATAAGTAAAACTAACCAAAGTTATAATTTTTAAAAAATGTACACTCAATTTTTTATAAAAAAATGACCATTCATATAAAAAAAATACAAATTCACTAAACCTTTTCTTAATTTACACATAAGATTTACCATGAAAAGTTTTACAATTGCAGGAGGTAGTTCGTTAATGATTGAATTTACATTGAACAGTGACACTTTGAACATCAATGTTCTGCCAAAAAAAAAAAAGGCAACTATTTTCACAAAACCCAAGATTTAGAGCGTTGCTGTACTTCGCTATTTCAACAAAATAAAAAGTTACCTGTCAGAAACTTGTACCAAGTATAAAACTATATTGTGTTAAAATATCTAGAAGAAAGAACAAACACACAATTTTTTAGAATTTTTTTTCGTGAAGTGGTGTTTTTGCAAAAAGGTGTTACATTGCTCCCCAAAACACTCACCCTTAACGATCCTACCTCCTAGGCCTTTGAGGGTTAAAGGGGGGAGAACCTAAACTACAAAGAATCATAAAAATGTTGCTAAGGAAATCTCTAAACCTCCATAACTTTGGTTCCTGACTCCAATGGGCATCAAACGTTGTAGTGTTTGTTCAATTCACGTTCCCTTTAAATATTTCGAACCATGCCCATATTTGGTGTGTCACGTGACCAAAATGAAAAATGTCTAAAAACTCGGAAGGATTTGATCGTTTTCAAATTATTACTTTAGAATTTGCTGAAGAACGTCAATATCGACAACTTGTAGCATGCGTTTGATGAAATGTACAATATTTCGGAAGTTATAAAGCTTTAAGAGTTTTAAAGCTTTATAACTTCCGAAATATTGTACATTTCATCAAACGCATCACACTACAACGTTTTGATGCCCATTGGAGTCCAGGAACCAAAGTTATGGAGGTTTAGAGATTTCCTTAGCAACATTTTTGTGATTCCTTGTAGTTTAGGTTCTCCCCCCTTTTAAGAAAATAAAAATACACTAAAAGAAAGCTCTTGCATAGGGAAATAATCTAAAGTGAAAATCTTTTTCAAAGATCAAAATCTTATGCTTGAAAAAAATTGTTAAAGTCAATCTCCGTTCGCCCCCCCCCCCCCCCCCCCCGTTCGAGTTAATGGAGCTATGTCTGGAAAAAAATTAATAATTAATTTATTATTAATCCAATTAAGGGCAAACTTTCCACAAATGATGAACTAGATCCAATCTACAAGTGTACCGAGTTTTATCTTTTAAACCCTCAAAATTAATGATTTGAGAGTCTTACAAAAAATTTAGGTGAAATTTCTTAGTTACTTCGATTTTTCCAATCTCACAGGTTTTTGTGCATCATGTATACCCTCACTACATTTTTTTCAAAAGTCCGTAAATCTTAGGTCACCCTCTCGGGTTAGCAAAGGTTTGATTGCATGGAGTGTTTTACATCGAAATCTAAGGCCCAACTGCAGAAATTTCGTTTTTTTCCGCTTTTTTCTTTCTGGCAAGTCTCCCATTTGTGTTACGTCGCCCCCCAAAACTTCAATACCATAACTTCAATACCATTTCACCAAATTATTCCAAATTTACACCAAGTAATCTACATGTTCTATTGTGACGTCATATCAAGTATGACGTCATTCGGATCACGTGACAATGTTTGGTGACCATTTGAAAAGTTTGGGGTAAGAGGGGGGCAATCAACGCTGGCGGGACCTAGTTAGGGTTAGGTTACGGTAGCTTTCGGTCGAATGTAGTCATAGCGCTATATGGAGAGGTGAGCAAAATTTAATCATTCAATTCGTTCCTTCTCCTATGATTCGTAATGGTTTGTTAACTGCCTTTAATCCAAATAGCACCTGACGATTTGATGACCTAGTTATCAGTAGTTATAAAACAAATCCCCAAAGTACTAAACTATTAACGTTTTGCATCATTTTTGGTTGCTTTCGGCTATTATTTTAATATTAATATTTAACTTTGATCGACTATGGGCACCTCGGTGGCAGAAAAATATATAGAGGATATTACACGGCGGCGCGAAGATATGAATTTTATTTTCGAGTGTAAAAACAATATTTTACGAATGAGCGCAGCGAATGAGTAAAATATTGTTTTTAACACGAGAAAATAAAATTCATATCTTCAAGCCACCGTGTAATTTTCTTTTTATTATATAGGCAAAAGAAAAAAGCACAAACTTTATCAAGAACTCTTGCAGCTCGGTGGCTGGACTTTCCGAATTTCTCTCCTTTCGTCTTCACTTGCAAGGAACTCCTTGAATAATTTTTAAGTCATATGAAGGTTTCTTCTTCTTCGTGTTAGCATTTCCCTACTCCTCAGAGAACGATTTCATGTCGGCTTCAGTGAATTTCACGAAATCTATCGCTCGCCATTTTTCAACCGGAGTTTGGCAGCTTTGCACAAAAAGCCATGCAAAACGGTAAATGACGTCATCGATATCCTCACTAGTGAGGATATGGAAAATACGCCACTCGGGTCCCGGATGTAGTTTCGTACGAATTTTACGAGTGGTCTATTTTCCAGTAAAACACTCGTGTCTATATAATAAAGATCTTTACATCATTCCTTAACAGTTTGTTCAGGGACCGTGGTGGCAGGGAAATGTTTTTCCTCTTCCTTATTAGTAGACTATGGCACCGCGGACAGCGGTGGCAGAGAAAACTTCACCTCATTGGTATTCATCGGCTATGGGACTATCTTTACATCAACATAAATAGTGACGTAATTATATCATATTTAACGACGACGGTACCGGGAGCGCGGTGGCAGGCAAAACTTTACATCATTCTCATTCATCGACTGCATGTGGGACCGCGGACCATGGTAACGCGAACCTTAAGGCCGTGGCAAACGAGGAAACATTGTTGCGGAAACATCGTTGCGGGCGCAAATGTTTTCGGCGAGCAAACGGGGAAGCATTTGTTGCGGACGCGGGCAAACAGGGAAACATTTGCGTCCGCAACAATGTTTCTGCAAGAATGTTTCCTCGTTTGCCACGGCCTTCACAGTTGCCTGGTATAGTAAAATTGCTCCGCAGCCTATATGTTCACAGGCTACTAAAGATTATTCATCTTGAAATATTAAGCCACCGGGGGCTTATTTAATTTCGGGCTTGAAGAAGGGGCGGGGGGGCTTAATAGAGAGGGGGGACTAATTAGGGCTTTTACGGTAACTCAGATTTTACAGTATTAGTGACACTGAATGAAACCAAACAACAAAAATCACTTGGAGCTTCAGCAGCATTCCCCAAAAACCAAACTGGGGGAGGAAAGATTGCGTGACGAGCCCAAAGAACGTCTGCGAGGAGGCTAACTGTCTGGTTATATCCTGGTATCTTCACAGGGAGCCCATACAAGTCATATAAGCGGTGCGAAGACTGTGTGACCGTTGTTTCGAAATATAAGAAATGTATGAGGAATATCGAATGGATCGTATTAGGGACTGTGCAATAATTACCAGGAGGGGGGGTTGGAAACCAGAGGGGGGGGGGGCCTAAAGTAAAATCAAAGCAAGGAGAGGGGGGGCTCTAGGTAAAATAAGTCACTCAAGGGGGGCTTAACATTTTATTTAAAGTACATATTACATTGGCGAATCCATACCTATTTATAAGGTGGGGGGCCGAAAAATTTTCCGGCCCTTCGGGCCTAGCAAGCCTTCACCGGACCTGAAAATAACACACATGCCCTTTTCCTTCTGCTATGGTTCTGTTGAACATTGCTAAGGAGGTGATGTTTGTTCAGACGCGGTTGTCCAACAATTAAACATGCAGTAGGAGCTCTTCTTTTCTGCTATAAGATTTTAATCCACACTAGTGCGTGTAGAGAAAATGTAGCAGCGTACTTGTATAAAGGTGTGTGTATACTGTGAGGGGGGGGGGGGGGGGGGGGGGGGGTCGTACATAATTTCTGACTGATTAGAGGGGGGCAATAACTAAATTTCACTCCTTTAGGAGGGGTGGGGGGGGGGGTATTACCTAATATTTGGGCTACATGAAGCCCAGTTTTCCAACCCCCCCTCCTGATAATTATTGCACAGTCCCTTATTACGAACTATTGCGAGTAAAATTTTCAAATAAGTTCAAAATAAACGTAACCTTACCGCAGTTGTTGTGTTTTGTCGTCCTCTCTTACACAACTGTTTACAAGTACAACTGTACACAATCAGTAACTCAGTAGTAGCAGTAAAAAAGGAACAATTTTAGGTAAAGCTTTTTGGGGGGTATTCGGCTTCAAAGACAAGGTGCTTTTTTGAGGTTTTTTGTCTCAATTGCAAGATTTTCGTATAGTTTTATCTTTTTTCTTGGAGTTCCGTATAGTTTATACCTTTTTTTTGGAGTTAATAGCGTTCGACCGAACCCCCTGAACCCCCCCCCCCCCCCCTAGATCCGTCCCAGCCGGTGATGATAAAACGAATGGTGGGCTGTTGACTGTTGAGGTGTTGTAAGAAACTGTCAACGTTGTTTTGATCTAAGATGGTAATGTGTCATCTACATATCGCTTCCAGATCTTAGGGACTGTGCAATAATTATCAGGAGGGGGGGGGGGGGGGGGTTGGAAAATGAGCTTCATGTAGCCTAATATTAGGTATACCCCCCTCCTAAGGAGTGAATTTTGTTATTGCCCCCCCTCTAATCAGTCAGAAATTATGTACGACCCCCCCCCCCCCCCCACAGTATACACACACCTTTATACAAGTACCCTACATTTCATCTACACGCACCTGTGGATTAAAATCTTATAACAGAAAGAAGAGCTCCTACTACATGTTTAAATGTTGGACATCCGCGTCTGGAACAACATTACTCCGTAGCAATGTACAACAGAACCATAGCAGAAGGAAAGAGCATGTGTGTTATTTTCGGTCCGATGAAAATTTTTCGGTTTTCATCTTATAAATAGGTATGGATTCACCATGTAATATGTACTTGAAATAAAATGTTAAGCCCCCCCTCTCTTGAGTGACTTATTTTACCTTGAGCCCCCCTATCCTTGCTTGGATTTTACTTTATGCCCCCCCTCTGGTTTTCCAACCCCCCTCCTGGTAATTATTGCACAGTCCCTTAGGTTTATAGGGCGCGGTTGTTAACGCCTGTTCCTCAAATTCCTCCTCCATGTAGAGGTTAGCTATAACTGCGGAGACTGGGCTCCCCATGGCTGCTCCGTGTTTTTGTTCGTAAATCGATCCATTGTATTGGAAATACAGTCAACTCTCTCTAAGCGGACACCACTGTAAGGCGGACACCTCCCTAAGGCGGACATGGATGGCTGGTCTCGGCCGAACTTCACTTGTTTGTCTGTAACTAAACTCTCTTTAAGGCGGACACCTCTCTAAGGCGGACAGCGGACACTTTTTTAGCAAAATTCTGGTCAAAATATCTCTCAAGGCGGACACTAGAAGTGCATTTGTTTGCACTGAATCAATAGATTATAGGCGGGATATTTTCAAATTGACTTACTGGTGGACTTACCGTTCACTTTGCATGAATCAAACTGTAAAATAGTTTTACACAGTTCTGACGTCATGGGTTTCTATCATTAACTCTCTATAAGGCGGACACCTCTCTAAGGCGGACAGCTAGAGCTGGTCCAGAGGGTGTCCGCTTTAGAGAGAGTTGACTGTACGTGGAGCTTAAGACGAAATTCAAGAGGTCGACAATCTGTGTTGGTGTCAGAGTTGTGCGGTCGGCTAGGCCAGGGTCACTCTAGTTTTCGCAGTGTGGTTTGTACGGCAGCGATTCTACGTCAAAAGACACCATGATCTCGTTTTCTTGTATTTTCTCATGGCTAATGGTGGACACGAAATTAGCCCGGGGGGGGGGGGGTACTCCCTATAATGGACTATACGGGGAGGCTCCGCCCGAAAGGGGTCCTTTTTTAGGCTCGAGGTATGTGAAAGAGTAGGGATTTCACGAGTTGAAGTATATGAAAGGGTAGGGATTTCACGAGTTGAAGTATATGAAAGGGTACGGATTTCACGATTAAATGATATTATTGTTTGGTTAACATCTCTACCGTAATGCTTGATGATTTCTGGTGATATATATTGTTCATTAAGTTCATTACCAGGATATAGAAAAGGGATGCAGTGCTTCTACTGTAGGTATGTGAAAGGGGTACCATTTTCATAATTTCTATGGAAGGTATATGAAAGGGGTACCATTTTCTATGGAAGGTATATGAAAGGGGTACCTTTTTCTGTGAAAAATGGTATATGAAAGGGTAAGGGGTTGGACCTCTGGGCGGAGCCTCCCCGTATAAAACTTTTTTTGAGTACCCCCCCGGGGAAATTAGCTGAGTTCGTAACCGTGTAATCTGTCTTACACGTCAAAGGGGACAAGATAAATGTAAAATTCGGCTTTACGCGAGCGTGACGCGCAATAGTACATCACGTGCGCGAAGCACGAGTCATGTGGAAACCACATTGTTCGCTGATATACTCGCGTTGCGCTCGTGCTTTATTACACTGCGCTTCCAACATGCAGTTTTTATAAAAACTGCGCGTTCATATGCAGCTGTTTGGAGAAAGGTTGTCCGAAAGAAGCATAAAAGGTAGTCTGGGATATAATCCAAATTCCATTAATTACACTCTACACTACAGAATACGTGTCGAACCTACTTCTGTTGTATTATTTTAGTACGCGCAGACATATATTGTGGTTTCTCCTGCCATCCCGGGGGGGGGGGGTACTCCCTGAAATGTTTGGTGGGGGTGTGCGGCCTGCTTCTTGAAACCCTTACCCTATTTCAGACCAAAATATGTGATTTTCCATACCCTATTTCAGACCTGACCCAAAAATCGATACCTATTTCAGACCTATAAAATTAGTACACTTGTCTAATATATGACTTCAGCTACCCAGGAATGGGTTCCATTTGCGCAAACATTTGAAAAGGGCTTCAATTCCCCGATGTTAATGGAAAAAAACCCAGTTTCGTCTAAAAGCCAACCAAATTCCAGACCAGAGTGCACAAAACATACCCTATTTCAGACCAAAATGGTCAAAATATATACCCTATATTTCAGACCAAAACGGCTCAAAAACCCATACCCTTTGAGGCGGCACATACCTATATAGCTTAAGGGAGTTACCCCCCCCCCCCCCCCCCCCCGCCATCGCATTGAAACACCGTGACTTCACTCAAGCAACGATGACTACCACTACCTATAATACCTTTCGGCATTGGTGCGTACGCTTATACAGTTGAACCTCTCTAATACGGACACCGAAGGGACGGAGCAAAGTGTCCGTATTAGAGAGGTGTCCCCGTATTATAGAGGTCATATAGTCTTATAGTCATGCGATCAGTGGAGTCTTTAAAGTGACGTCACTTTAAAGACTCCACTGACTATAACAAATATTGATGATAAATGGAGAACTGATTGAAAACAAATGCTACTTTTATTGTATGGACAATGGGGCAATTGATTAACTTTGATCTGTAACCACAAACTGTTATTACTGGAGTGTCCGTAATAAAGAGGCTAACTTTATTGCCGGGACCAAGGGAACTGTCCGTAATAGAGAGGTGTCCGTAAGGAGAGGTTCGACTGTATAACAAAAACGATCAACTACAAGCAAATCTAAGAAAACGGGTTATTTACTCATAAACATGAGGAAAGATAAATGTTAATTTCGGTTTCACCCATGACCGATTTTAATTAGACGCGAGATTCTGGGATTCTTTGACTCTTTATAGGCAGTTTCCTGAACTAGCTGGTGAATTTTTAAATTCTCCCTTTGGTTCAAGACTGAGTCTCCATGCAATTGAGGACAAACATTTAGAAATCGTTCTATAAACAAAAAAACAAGAAAAACCGTTCACAAGTTGATCACTTTTTGTGATATCTGATAAGAGCTTTATCGTGCGCGCGTAAATGCGTTTTCAAAGGGACTCTGATTTGATTGCCGAGTGTTTAACTGGATCTAAAAAGGTATTTGATCAGAACTTAGAGAATGGGTGATGTTTGTCAAACAAAACTTCTCACGAACTCGTGGACTGTGAAAAGGGATTCCTTGCTCAGTTTTTTGTGTGTGTGAAAATGCTGGGTTTGACAAAAAACAATAGACAACAATTAGTTCACTTTGGGTGCGAGTTAGTGCATAACAATGGCTACAACTCACATGATGATAAACAAGTGACTAACAATAGAGGTGAGAAATAATTTACTAATTAAGTCAGTAACAAGTTTATTGTGTGTTATGTTTGTGTGCCCGCCCACAATTGAACAGCGCGCGTCACTTGTATTATAAAGGCGCAATGAATCCCTCGTGTTCAGTTATCTCCCCTCTGCGTCTTGAGAACGTCGCTTGCTACTTGAATCCTCTAAACGCGAAATTTCATTATTAGATCCAGTATGACTTCAAGGAAGAACTCCAAACGACCAGCTCCAGAAAACGAATGTAAGTAACAAACTTAGAATTGTTAACAGAGTTACGTACGCGCTTGTAAAACAGTTTTAGGGATCGGAAGAATGCATACAGGGCAATACGTGCGGCGTTGTGAGTTACTTTGCCGGGTCAAATATTTAGTCAGTTTTAATCAGGTTATTTGCGCTGCGCAAAGAATATGTTATAACGCTTCAAAAGAAGTCTAAAAAAGCAGAACGCAGAAGATATTGCCGTCAATTCGCGAACTGAAATGGACGCTTGAGTGCTTTGACCCGCTGACGCGCGCAAACGTTCGGGAATAAGCTAAGCTTGGTAGAAATATGAGAAATTATTCTGTCAGTGCCACAAGCTACTCGGAAAAAAATTCCCCCAACAGGAGTCGACCTTATGACCTTCCGCACACCGGTCGGACGCAGCTAAGGCCATATAACTTCAAGTGTGACAAACATCCCGCATATGAGTGAGAGTTTGGAGCTAAGGCCATACTAGTTATATGGCCTAGCTGCCACGAGTCTCCTGTAGCTCAGTGGTAGAGCGTCCGACCGGTGAGCGGAAGGTCATAGGTTCGACTCCTGTTGGGGAACTCGGAGTAGCTTGTGTCACTGACAGAATAATATCTTTCTCTTAGTTGACTGCTTTTGGGTCAAGTAATTTTAAAAGCCGTTGTTGAAATTCAATTTCCCGTCACGTTTTAGCATAAGTTACGGTGAAAACTGACTTTCACAATTTTATTTTTCTAAAGGTGACAGATCACGACAAAGGCGTCGCAGAACAGCGTTTACTGACGAACAGCTCGATAGATTGGAAGAATCATTTGAAAACGAGAAATTTCCGGGCATTCAGATACGCGAGGATCTCGCGAGAGAACTTGGCATCCGAGAGGACAGAATTCAGGTAAGATGGTGTTGATTAATTAGTGCGCAATCTTTAATTCATCATTTACGGAGGGGGACTTTCCTCAGCTTGAATTTGAAGTTATTATCGTGTAAATGAAAACTTTTTAAGTCAAGGGAGTTGCTTCTCATGTGCTTGCTGATCTCCGTTTACACTAAGTACATCACGTGCGCGAAGCGCGAGTCACGTTTCGCTGACATACTCGCGCGTTGCGCTCTCGCGCGCCCAACACGCAGTTTTTATCTGTTTCCTTTCCGTTTGCTTCATAACGTAAATTTTCATGGCGCGACCGTATCAGTGGAAACTTTTATTCAGATTTATTTTTGTTTTGTATGATTATTTGTCTTTCGCCAATTAAAAGTTTGTTAGAAACTTCATTTCTCCCTGCAAGATGCAGTCGTTTACTATGTTTTCTCTTCTCTATGTTTTCTCTTCTCTACATTGTATGTCACGATATTTTGAGTCATTTTTGCGATGTACACCATCACCTTCAAATTGAAGATAGCCTCAACATTATAGTTGTAAGGTAGAAAAACACCAAAGAGATGATACTAACCAAACAGGAACAAGGATGGTTGAGGATGGACAAGATTAAGACGGATTGCAAATACCGAACTCGGAAAAATTTGGGCTAAACCACGAACTATGTTCAGTCGTAATCTAAAAGTCGATCAAAAGTATTAATTCTCCTTATTGATTGTCATACATTTCTTAAAAGTTAGTTTTCAACCTCGATTCCAGGCTCGGGAGGAAAAGGAGAGAGAGCCTGGAATCGAGGTTGGTTAGTTTTGAGAATTCGGTGCTACGCCATGATTATTTCCTAGAAGATGATTTTCTTTATTCTCATCACCTGTCTGCTTAAAGGGACACTGTCCTGATTTTAGCATGATTTTGGGAAGCTCAGAAACATATCTAGATCATAGGAAGTTGATCAATAATGGTTTGATTCTGTAGAATAACACTCGACAAATGACAGGAACCCATTAGGAAGTGAGGATGACAAACGACAGCGAGGATGGAAATGGATTGCAATATGGATTTTTGAAAAAACGTCAGGATGTCAGTTTTTCAAAGTTTCAAATTTGGCTCGGAAATCTTTGAAATTTCAAAAATTTTGTTGCAGTATGGAATTTCTTAAAGAAATTGCTTTTTATCATTTAGTTAGAGTTTATTAAAAGTTCTTATTTCATAGATTTAGGGACCATTTCATGCATTTATAACAGTTTTGAGCAAATACGCCGGGATAGTGTCCCTTTAAAAATGTATTGAGAAATTAGGCGTTGATCTCTCTTAGCATTAGTGTAGTGTGCATATATTAACGCAAGCCTCTCTCGCTATTATCTTCAGGTCTGGTTCCAAAACCGTCGCGCAAGATGGCGAAAGCGTGAGATCAAGAACAAGCCTGCCCCAGCCCTCCCTGCTGCAAAACAGCTGCCAGACAATAGTGACGTCATCCCGCCAGCCATGTTCTATCCGCCGCCCGCCATTTTCCCGCCACTGAACCAAACGCCTTTCGGACCGTGGAGCCAATTCTACCCTCCATTTGTGAGCAGTGCTACTTTCCTTCCACCCAGCAGTACGCTTGGCTCGGACGTGTTCAACAGGGATACCACTTTCCCGCGTGCTGCTGCACAAACTGTGTTCAACAGGGATACCACTTTCCCGTGTGCTGCTACACAAACTGTCGGCGTGATGGTCCGTCCTCGTTTATCACCTTCCGCAAGCCCTCTGTTCAGCCCCAGTACTTCGCCGATAACGAGCCTCATGACTCAGTACCAAGCCTCCTACGACTCGGACAGTGGGGAAAGTCGCCACTCCGCTGATGATTATTTAGCCGCTGTAACTTTGGCCTGCGGTTTTCAGCGGAAAATTAGGTCATTTAGGAAACCGCGCATGTGACAATGTTATCGAAATGTGAATGCAAACGAACTCAAAGTTAAGATAGAGCTCAGTTTTAATTTCATCCCAGTGTTTTTATGAAAGAGGAATAAGTGATTTTGTACATTCGATGCAAGTATTTTTTAGTCCGTTGTTTATATACACTTCTAGAAAGTTATGTTGTTATAAAATTGATTTTAGAAAATCTTTCACACCAAAGTTACGAAGTAGATTGTGTAAGAGACAACAAATAACTTGTTATTTAGCTTCCAGATGTGAAATACGTCTTTTGTGATGACACAATAAAGTTATTGACTTTTTTTTAATCAGCCTTGTCTTTTAAGTCTTTTGCCAGGTTATAAGTAAGACCTAGTTTCATTGCCTTGGTTTTTTGTGCGTCGTGTGGTCCTCTGCATTTAAACATTTTTGCTATTGCGTATGGTCTTGTCCTCGCATCTAAACCGTACCGTCAAGGGTAGTTTTTTTAGCGATAGGGTGAGAGTTTTGAAAACAAAATTCGATCAGAAGGCAAACTTCGATCTTTGCCATACTACACCACAATGATGACATATGATGATAGTTTTATTTTCCACTGGTTTCCAAGCAACAGAGGTTACCATAGCAACGATTTCGGCATCATATTGGTTTTAAATAAGGCTGATTTTCTCGAAATCTAGTCGGAAACATAGCGTCCATTTTATAATATTTTGAAGTAGGGTAGTTTGGCCACCTGTAGACGAAATTTGATGAAAATCTGTAAGGCGGTTTTTGAATAAAACAACACTGAACTTTTTGCGGACCATTTTGTGTATTTCCTAGAATTTACTTGAAAAAATTTCAATAAATTAAAACTATATGTACTTCCCCTCTGTTAAAGAATTGTTTATGATATTAAAAACTTTGTAAGGTAAATGGAGCACTTCGGATGGTTACGATTTCAAAATATTTAATTTTGAAGAACACACGATCGAAGCGCATAATTTACATTTAGCGGAATATTTCTAAAATGCTCTGTACAGCTCCGCAAATTTTCGCGGTAAAATTCATCCGCGTCTAGAAGAGTTAATACCGCTTGTTATATTGTTTTCGCGTCACGAAGATTCATTTATCTATAGATTAATTCGAGATTAATTCGAGATTCTGTAGACTGGAGTAGTCCCTCATTTTTCTCAGATCGAGCGGGTGAGCGCGCGCGAAGCGCGTGGAAATATCCTCGCGCGAGAAGACGCGACGCGAAGAGGCGCGAAAAAGTCCCTTTTTCGCGCCTCTTCGAGTCGCGTCTTCTCGCGCGAGGATATTTCCACGCGCTCCGCGCGCGCTCGCCCACTCGATCTGAGAAAAATGAGGGACTACTCGTAGCTTGTTTCATGGCGCAGAATACTAGACTAATGGAAATTGACACCCGTTACAGCTAACTACTTCACGAAATCGGCGAATAACATTTCCGGTGAATTTAACACCCTTGAATTTAACACATCATCCTTGATGTGAATTTTTTTTTCAGTCTCCTAAACTTACTTTCAATAATGCCAATGTAAGCACGAGAAGAAGCAATTTATCCATTTTCACACTGCAAGCACATGGGAGTAGCCTGCGTGGCAGGCGTAGAAAGGGGAGGGAGGAGGGTTACATGGGAGAAGCAGCTACCCCGGGGGGGGGGGGTACTCCCTTATATGGCCTATACGGGGACGTGCCGCTGGACAGGGTATGGTTTTTGGCCTCTCTGTTCTGAACAGGGTATATAATTTCATGCGAGTCTGCCCTAAACAGGGTGTCTAAAATAAACCTGTCCTAAACAGAGTGTGTATTTTGTCGTTTGCCCTAAACAGGGTCCTAAAATAGAGGGTGTTGCCCTACACAGGGTGGGTATTTTAGGTTTTTTTTGCCCTAAACAGGGTCAGGGTTTCAAACCCTCAGCGGCACCCCTATACCCAAACATGGGTCAAGTACCCCCCCCGGGCAGCTACCTCGCATGACATTGATAACTGAGGTGACACAGCTTGACGGTTCAGATGACCTTTGATTTCGAGATCGGATGTCAATCACCGTGACAGCAACCCTGGAGTGGCTTTTGCGCTTGTCCTCACAGATAATTACATTCGAACCGCTGAGTTTTGTTATCAAAGTACCGAAACCATTGTCAATATGTAAATGAAACCCCTATTAGCGGCCACCTTATGGCCGTCCCGATGAGAGCTCTCCTCTTGTTTTTCTTTTTAGGTGCCCGAAAAAAAAAAATTCACAATTTTCACACCTCACTCATGCAGTCATGTCGCCAAAACAGCATGAAATATAATTCACCGGAAATGTTATTTGCCGATTTCGTGAAGTAGTTTGCTGTAGAAAATAATATGCGGTGTTAACTCTTGTGTAAGTCTGCAATAATTATAGACGCGGATGAATTTTACCTCGAAAATTCTCGAATTAACTATTTTTACTGATATGACGCGTTAGTTCAATGATTTTGAATGTATTTTTTTACTAAAATCTTCATCAATGCATAAAAAAAATTCGATCACTTCCGTCATCAGTAACCAGGTAACTAGATAAAAATGTCTAGCGTGCACGGTTTCAGTTCTTGGAAAAATATTCAAAAAGGAAAAAAATCGGGTCCACCGTCCACGCTATTCCTCGATTTTAGCAGGATCATTTGCGGCCCACTCTGGGGATCATTTGCGGTCCAATTTGGGGATCATTTGCGGTCGGGGATCATTTGCGGTCCCGGGATCATTTGCGGAGCTGTACAGCTCTTACAGATTTTTAAAAAAATTGGTCAGCTATTAGCGTGATGATAGTACTTGATATTCCAATCGAAAACGAGAGTAGAAAATTGTTGTCAGCATTAGAAAATAACACCGAACTATGGCTAAGTTTTGATCGCCATTTTCTTTCTCTGAACAAGGGTTTTGTTTATCTTGTGTGTTCTATTTCTCTCTTGATGCACGTGCAATGAATATTTATTCCAAATGCCTTCTGTGGCCAGCGTGCGTTTATGATACATAAATGAATTTTTAAGCAGGAGAGACATCTATTCTGTTTCGATCATCTTTACTTTTAAACAACTGAAACGGAAAAAGCGGTTTTGCGTTATAGAATTAGTTTTGATAACGAATGATCAACAATAGAAATGCTGTGTGAAATTTGCTAAAACTGTTCTGATTTTTGTTACTCTATGTTTTGCATTTTTTAGACGAATCTCACGAAATTTCTTTGAAATATTTATTGCACGTGCATCAAGAGAGGCGTGCATCAAGAGAGAAATAGACCAGACACAAGATAAACAAAACCCCTCTTCAGACAAACAAAATGGCGATCGAAACTTAGCCATAATTCGATGTATTTTCTATGCTCGCAACAATTTTCTACTCTCGTTTTCGATTGGAATATCAAGTACAATCATCACGCTAATAGCTGACCATTTTTTTTAAAAATCTGTAAGAGCATTTTTGAAATATTCCGTTACACATAAATGTAAATTATGCGCTTCGATCCTGTTCTGTGGTGCCTAACTGCAGTTCTTCAAAATTAAATATTTTGAAATCGTAACCATCCGAAGTGCTCCATTTACCTTACAAAGTTTTTAATATCATCAACAATTCTTCAACAGAGAGGAGGTACATATAGCTTTAATTTATTGAAATATTTTCAAGTAAATTCTGAGAAACACACAAAATGGTCCGCAAAAAGTTCAGTGTTGTTTTATTCAAAAACCGCCTTACAGATTTTCATCAAATTTCGTCTACAGGTGGTCAAACTACCATACTTCAAAATATTATAAAATGGATGCAATGTTTTTGACTAGATTTCGAGAAAATCAGCCTTATTTAAAACAAATATGATGCCGAAATCGTTGCTATGGTAACCTCTGTTGCTTGGAAACCAGTGGAAAATAAAACTATCATCATATGTCATCATTATGGTGTGTAGTATGGCAACGATCGAAGTTTGCCTTCTGATCGAATTTTTGTTTTCAAAACTCTCACCCCATCGCTAAAAAAACTACATCGAGCCACCTTAAGCTTAACTTTTATACAGGACGCTCGGCTGAATCTACTGTAGCAGGGCGATAAAATGTATTCTCCCGCCCTGACTGTAGCCTGCGTAGCCCTAAAATTACATCATCAAGAGTGATTCAAAATAATTTTCTGCCACAGGAAGTCGAGCGCGCTGTGGAAAAAAATTCCTCAGTTACCCTAAAGCCCGGGCCAAACGGGGAGCATGCCGAAAGTCAGGCTCTCATAAGAGTATTGGTCAACTCTCATGGATTATCATCAGCTCGGGCCAAACGAAAGAACGAAACGACTTTCAAGAAAAATTTGAACAGGTTCAAAGTCGCGGAGGATTTTGAACGCAGTCAGTCCAATTTTGCCTTCCTGGGTCATCGTTTACATGTATACATAGAGTTATAACCAAGAGAGGATGTAACATAGTAGTATAGATATTTCATTGAGTTTTACAAGATTAGTTTGCTTTCAGGATTTTGTCTCCATATTATTGTTTCTCCGCTTTGGAAGTCCTTTATAAACAAACAAGATTTAGACTGTTTTGATTAGTTCTATCCATTAGCCAATTGTTATAGTAAGTTTAAGAAAAATACTGCAATGTATAAACTCCAGTAACGCGAACAGTCCAATTTTAATCAATATTTTTTTTACTTCAAATGTACTAATGGAGCTGAACTTCACGTTATGCCAATAAACTAGCGAGATACATTCGACGTAAACACGGAAGATTAAACAAGATACAATTAAAGTGGGCGGTAAATAATTTTTGTTACGGCCTATTGGATTTAAGGGGCCTTAATTCCTTGTTGAACATAGTTGCACGCACGTTCAAGCAAGTAACGAAACCGTATTGATCACCGTGTGCGGAGTGGATTGTTGAATAGTAGTAGGACTAGTAGCCTAATTGCGGAATTCATGCAATCATCTAATTATGCCCCTAAACCCATTCACCAAAACGTTAAAAATTATTTTGTGCACAGAAAAGCCGTTCCTTATTATTCGCAGACTGATTTGACTTATTCCTTTTTGTCCTAAGAACCCTAAGGGACAGAGCATGTTGAAACTGCAAGTCGGAGTTGATTGTATCACTGTGTCAAACGGTTCGTCACCGTCTTTTCTCGCGACTTCGCCACTCGTAGATGCGAGAGTTGGAATCGTGGGCTCGTAACTCGACTAAGCGTCGAAGGTTGACTTGTGGCAAGTCTTGTTAGTGACGCTAAATAAAGATACACAAACCCGGGCATAACGGACATATCCTTTATAATGGGAGCAATGTCATTTTACGATGTACAAAATAACCTTCAAATCGAAGGAAAATTGTCAATAACGTAGAAACTGAACACACCAAAGAAAAAGTGGACAAGGATGCTTTCAATAAGGTGCAGGTACCGAAACAAAAAAATGCTTTGGATGCAACGAAAAGAAGAGTAAATGAAATTTCTCTCTTTTTTTTGCATGTGAAATAACCGAGTCTATTTTCAGTAAAAAGTGATCAGTAGATCTTTTATTTACCACTTTCTCAGTAAAAAAAAAATGGAGAAAAGGGTAACTCAAACTTAACTCAACTTAACTCAACTCGTAACTCGGTCGTCTTATCTCAGGAGTTTGTTGCATTTTCTAACAAGTATATGCAATTTCCGACTTATAAAAAGGCCGGCAATAGCACGAATAGAAAAGAACGACAATTTCCATGGCTGGATCATTTTGAATGCTACGCGGGAACTGAATGTTTAGTCTCTTCGAGTTCAGTTGCAACTTGAATGTAATAAGCTTAGCTGGCAGATAAAGACGATATGATGATTAAAAGTTCTGGCAAACAAGATTGCTGACTCACTCGTTCAACAGGAACCATAAAAGAAGTGTTTTCAATGCATTTTTCGTGTGACGCGGGAAAATATGTTAAAATCACTCTGGAGTAAATCTCTTGACAGGATGCACTTGGGTTCAGTTCAGTGCCAAGAGATGGATGTTTTAATTTGTTTCGGGCTTCGTGACGGGAAGACGTAATTAGTAACTGTTTGTTAACCAGGAACAATAACGGAATAAACTATTAAAAACAAATCACTGATAGGTCAAGTGCACGCTTAGGGCGCGAAGGAAAAGTGACCGGAAAAGAGGCTCCACTTCAAATACGGAATTAATAGTTCAACCGTAATTGATATTAAGATCTGCTACTCTGCTTATTTGCTGAATGATATATAAAAAAAATTTAAAACATTTCATGTTATGCCTATAAACATTCAGCTTAAAAGATTATGGCATATTTTTCGATCTGAATTGAATCCTATTGCTGCCCTTACTGACGCGGAATGCAAGGGGCTTTTGAATTTAGAAGATTATGGGGCAAATAAACTGAGACTAACTGTAGGTTAACAACACCTTACTGAAGTAAGATGTTATTAGAGAATTACATTACCCTACAGTCCCACACAAAGGCATTGATAAATTTGGACAAGAGTGAGTGAAACAAATTGAACTGGTGTTGTTTCATGAAACTAACCGTACACCTAAAATCGCCTAAAATCGTATTTAAACTCGACCTTCTTTATCTGGAGTTTATCTGAACGTCCCGACATTTATTCGAGGCCCAGCTTTAAGGAGAAAATATACTGTACGACTTTCATAGCAGAGAGGAAAATAGTTGCATTTTTCCACTGAAGAAGAGGCAGTAGCCTTGAAAAGTTTGGAACTTTTTATTTGTCCTAGCGCATCATACCATTGACGGTTCAATCCTACAGTTATGTATTATTTTCATTATATGCGCTACACAGTCAATCTTATTTTATTAGGAAAATAGTATACAGCATTAGCCTAAGTTGCTCCACACACACATACAACAGAAAACGTCGAGCAACTGACGTCAGTGATGTGTAAATGTAAAACTGAAGTGGAAGCAGAACATTTTTCTGGTGATTTACAAAGAAACATAAAGAGGGTCCACAATAGGGTTCCCAGATCCGCCTTCCCGCCTATTTTTTCTCGTTAATCCCGCCATCCCGCCCTTCTTTTCGTCGAAATCCCGATCCCGCCCAAAATTTTTAAACAAGTTTCTGTGTTATTATTAAATAAACATCACATAAAAGACTTAGGCCCCGTCCAGACTTAGGCCCAATCTCGTCCCGCGATCCTTTAGAAGCATCCAAAAGAATCGTGGGCTCTGGGGACGAGGTTGACTTTGGCCCCGTCCACACTTACCCGTTTTCATAACGCTCAGTTTTCGAAACGCTCCGTTTTCATCGAAAACGCATCAAAAGCTCCTCATCCACACCATCGTTTTCGTAGCGTTTTCCCCGTCCATACAAATACGCTCGAAAACCCGCAATACCGTGTCAAAAATAGCCAGAATACCGAAACCGCAGGTATGGTGGAATAGACGGAAGTCTGCTAATATTTTAAATCTTCCATTGCGAAAACTGCGAGCTTCAAGGAACAGATCATGTCTAAGGACAATTATCAGTGAATATATTTTGAAGCCAAAAGGAGATTTAATATTTTGTTTATTATCCTTCAAATATTTTCTATACTTGCGTTTTATCTTGACTGACAAACAAATCTCAATCGAGTTTCTGTTGGTTTACCCACAAATATTAGCATTTGCTAGCATTTGCTAACTTTTGCTAACAAATTGCTTGCTCGTGAATACCAGAAATAGTTTTTGAGGCAAGGCTGTTTCTGACAATTTCCATAATTGCTTGATCCCTACTTGGACTGGCTCCGAAACCTCTTTAATAATTTTCTGACCCGCAACGAATATTTCTTTGAAAATCGCTGAACCCTTGAACAAGCCATTTAACAGCTGGAAGTTTCTAGAAGCCCAGAAGATTGTTTACTTACGTGCAGCTGTCATCGTAATAACATCTCTTTCAAGAGTAGTTTCTCCTTTTGTTCCTGTCATAGAAACTTAAACAAAGTTTGATCCTGGTAAATGTTGGTGATGTACATCTATCTTTTTATTTCGGGAGTGCAAAATCGCGTGCAACATTTTGTAAATTTGAGAACTCAGACAACTCATTGTTGATGTGGCAGACAGTTCGATTGTCTGATGATCTTGGCTTCTGCGATAATATTCAGAAACAATTGTTTTGTTTGAGAGAAATTAACAGACCGTAATTTGAAAGCGTTCCAAATCTATTGTACAAAACCCCTCTATTTTTAGTAAGGCAGTCTCGTCTGAGTTAACACTGAACCCACTGAAGTACATTTAATAGTTTGTTTGCTTAAAGTTCGCACTCCGTTATCATCCACACTGATCTCTGAAGGTAAGTTCCTTGAAGTTATACTTGTTTTAGTGATCGCATTGCCTTTCTTAATCTTGTATTCTAGGTTTGATTAGTTCGTTGATAAATTTAAAACAGCTCCTTTCCTATTAATTAATTAATTTATTGAAACCCGACACAGCTATACACAAAGGATCCATTTGTACCAGTCTGCCTTGTGCACTTGGTCAATTCATGCAGTTGTAACAAATGAAAGACGAAAGCTAAAACGATAAACGAACTGCACACAGTCCTACACAGTCACGTAAAAATTGAAATCCCGTATTTCGCTACTTTTCTCCTTGCGATTCTCGCATCCCGACCCTTAAAAACACGAAATCCCGCTCCCGCTCGTAATTGAAATTTCCGCTTCCCGTTCCTGTTTTTGGCTCGCATCCCGAATATCGCCACAAAAATAAGCCAATCCCGCATCCGCCAAACCTATTGGGGACCTGGGCATTTTACAGGACCCTTCCATAAAGGTTCTTCACTTCTAGATCCTTAGCGTGATTTTATAAACATTATAATATCCAGCCATGTAATGTTCAGCGCATATTGTTGAATCGCTGGAATAGTCCAGACTGAAGATATTTGAATTTCAAAGAATTCAGTAGTCCGCCACTGAAATTGACAAAGTACCCTGGAGCACTACTTTTTAGATTGTTCGCTCTCATTTCTACGAGGCCGAATCAACTATTTTGTAAAAATCATAATAATTGTCTAGTAATACCTCTAAATCCTCCTCTGAAACTACGGAAAAACGAGAAGAAACCGACATTTTGTAGACGACCTCCACGCAGCCAGTCGTATACTAATGCATTCGTAGTATACGAGTAGCCCAGCCAATTAGATTGCCGCATTTGCATTAGTATACTAGTAGAATTTTACTATCTTCCACACGTGAAAATTAAAGCGTTTAAAATCTTCTTTCCAAGCAAACGGATGAAATGAAATGTTATATAGTACATGTACAGAACGGCAAGTCTGAAGCAGGAAGTTTGACAAGCTATCATTAACACAAGACAACTGAGAAGGATTTTGAACGCAGTTCCAATTTTGCCTTCCTGGTCATCGTTTATTCATAGAGTTGCAACATAGTAGTAACTGATATTTCACTCAGTTTTACAAGATTAGTTTACGTTCAGGATTTGTCTCCATATTATTTTTTCTCCGCTTTGGAAGGCCTTTTATAACAGTCTTATATTCCTATTTTAAAGATCAAAATTAACAAGCAAGATTCATCAGTCTGCATGGAGTAACACTGTAACGTTTTGACAGATCGGTCGTTTGTTTAATTGATGATAATAGTTCTATATACCTCTCAGGCAATTGCTATAGTAAGTTTGTAGAAAAATAATGCAATGTAACGCCGGTAACGCGAACAGTAGTAGGACTAGTAGCCTATTTGCAGACTCATGCAATCATCAACTAATTGTTTTGTGCAAAGAAAAGTCGTTCCTTCGGAGATTCCTCTTTGTCATGCACAAGGATACATACTCGCATGTTGAAACTGCAAGGAGTTGATTATAACGCTGTGTCAAACGGTTCGTCACTTTTCTCGCGACTTCGTCACTCGTAGATGCGAGAATTCGAGTTGTGCGCTCGTAACTCGAAGGGCAGTCTTTATGGCAAGTCTTGACGCTAAACTATTACCTTCAAATCGAAGGAAAATTGACAATAAGAGAAAAATACCAAAGAGGTAATAATAAACCAAAGGGGACAAGGATTCCGGGTTAAGATTAGGGAAGGTTGAGACGGATTTCTAACCGCGATTAATTTGGAAATAATTATTTTTCAAAAAGGTGCAGGAACCGCAACAAAAAAATGCTTTGCATACAACAAAAAGAAGAGTAAATGAAATTTCTCTCTTTTTTGCGTGAAACGTAAAATGTCATTTTGTCATCCGTGAAAATTAAATGTGAACTAACCGTCTTATTCTCAGTAAAAAGTGATTATGGCCGAGTAGATATTTTATCAACAACTTTCTTAGTAAAAAACCCCCTGAAGAAAACGGTAACGCAAACTTAACTCACTCAACTCGTAAGCGTCCTTCTCAGGTTTTGTTGGATTTTCTAACAAGGTCTAACAAGTATGCAATTTCTATTTATAAAGGCATTAGTACAAATAGAAAGAACGACAATTTCCATGGCTGAATCAATTTTAAGTCACTTCGAGTTCAGTTGTAACTAAGCTTAGCTGGCAGATAAAGACGATGATGATTGAAATTTCGGCAAACAAGATTTCTGACTCACTCGTTCAACAGGAACCATAAAAGAGCTGCCGGTTTTCAATGCATTTTCCGTGTGACGTGGGAAAATGTGTTAACATTACTGGAGAGCCAAATGCACGCTGTCAAGTTTATTTGATGTTTTCAATTTTCGTGTTATGCGGGAAAGTTGTTTCGGCTTCGTGACGGGAAGACGTAATTAGTAACTGTTTGTTAATCAGGAACAATAACGGAATAAGGGCACGCTTGGGCGGAAAAGAGGCTCAAACTTGATTACTTCAAATGCGGAATTAATCTCAAACTTAATTTATATTAAGATCTGCTACTCTGCCTATTTGCTGAATAATATATAGCAAAAAATCAAAACATTTCAAGTTATGCCTATACTGACATTCACCGTAAAAGATTAAGGCAGAATTTTCGTGCTGAATTAAATTCTATTGCTTGCCATTGCTGAGCAATGCAGAAATTGACAGCGAATAACCTAATTGTTTTAGTAAAAATCATAATAATTGTGTAGTTATAATAACTCTAAAGAAACCGCCATTTTGTAGACGACCAGCTACTCGACTCAGCCAATCAGATTGTCTCATTTGCATCGGTATACTAGTAGAATTTACTAATTAACAATTAGATTATGAGCTCGAGATTTCTATGATGTGATAGTTGATGAGGCCGTAAAAATCATAACAATTGTCTAGTAATAACTCTAAATCATCCACCGAAGCTTCGTAGAAACGAAAAGAAACCGCAATTTTGTAGACGACCTCCAGCCACTGCACACTAATGGCTGATAGTATACGCGTAGCTCAGCCAATCAGATTGTCTCATTTGCATTAGTATACTAGTAGATTTTTACTAATAAAGAATAGATTTCGAATAGGTTTCTTCCACACCTGAAAATTAAAGTGCTTTAAATCTTTATCGACTGGCGAAAAAAGCTAGTCCTGTTCTTTTACCTTTTTCCAAGCAAACGGATGAAATTAAATGTTATATAGTACATGTACAGAATAGCCAAGTCTGAAGCAGGAAGTTTGACAAGCTATCACTACCACTGTACCCAAGACAATTCGACAATTGAGAAGGATTTTGAACGCAGTTCCATGCAGTTTTGCCTTCCTGGGTCATCGTTTATACATAGAGTTGTAACATAGTAGTATATATATTTCACTAAGTTGTACAAGATTAGTTTACTTTCAGGATTTTGTACTACTAATACTGCAATGTAACGCCGGCAACGCGAACAGCCTTTGGTACACTTTTAATCATGTAATTTAGTGGTTAAATATAGTGCCAATAAGCTAGCGAGATACATTCAACGTAAACAGGAAGATTAAACACGATACAATTAAAGTGGGCGGTAAATAATTTTTGTTACGGCCTATTGAATTTAAGGGGTTAATTCCTTGTTGAACATAGTTGCACGCACGTTCAGGCAAGTAACGAAACCGTATTGATCACCGTGTGCGGAGTGGATTGTTGAATAGTAGTCAGGTAGTAGGATTAGTAGCCTATTTGCGGAACTCATGCATTCATCAACTAATACCCCTAAACCTATTCACCGAAACGTTAAAAGTTAAAATTGTTTAATTAGTCCAAAGAAACGTCGTTCCTTCGCAGTCCTGTTAGTACTCGCATGTTGAAACTTGAAACTGCAAGTGGGAGTTGACTGATTGCAACACTGTGTCAAATGGTTCATCACTTATCTCGCGACTTCGTCACTCGTAGATAGGTTGTCGAAGGTTGTAAATAAAGATACACAAACCAGGGCACAACGCACAAAACATTCAGGTGCCAAGAGGAAAAAACGTGCGTTATGGAACAAACAAATGTATTATTATCTGATTCTGTCATAGTTTTACATGGTGCTATATCCACGAGATAAAGCTTATGTAGACCCTATGTAAGTTGGAGACTGAGCAACGTTTCAATGATTAAAAAGAGTGCCCCAAGGCAATTCTTACGTACTGACAAAAATAAATCTTTACTATCCTTCACGCATTAATCTAGTAAAACGTTCAACATTGCAGTTAGAGCGATACTCAGAGAAAACCTGGTTTGATTTGGGGCAAATTATAACAGAAATTTAAAATTGTCGGCTATTCTGCAGGATAGATGGAGTCGTATAAAACAATCGGTAACAAGAAGGCCTGAGCGACCAATTATAAAACAGCATCTACAAAGGAAGTTAATTAAAAAAGAAAACCTACATCGTAAACGCAAACGCAATAAACGCAATAATGGAATTGTTTTCATTCTATTGCGCTTGCATTTACTTTTCCACCGTGTAAACACCGGGCGAAAACACAACAAAAATTAGCCGTTTTAGTCTCATCCGACGCGCCATTTTGGAAAATTTAAGTAGTGTGCGCTGCTTGCGCGCGTTCACTTTATGCCCGGGCGGTTTCACGGTACGAACAGATGCTAACATTGCTTGCGCTTGCGTTAGCTTACGAAACATAAAACCGAGAATTCTTTGGTGTTCTTTAATTTGTAACCTACTTTTTTATCTTTCATATTCAAAGAAGTCACCACGCGTGCAATGTATTATCGTCAATGTTCCCATTCCTCTGTTCTCTTTTCAGTGTCCATAAGTTCGACTGGAAACCTTATTTCTCTTTCGCCAAGAAAACAATCAAATTGAATGGCTTAAGTTTGCGTGTACAACTATAATTTTATACTACTACTTTATGACCGTCAAGTTAGGAATCATAATTTCAGCCTTTGAAGCTATCAGTCTATTTGTCTCTACATGCTTATTTCCAGTTTTCTGTGTAAATGAACACTTGGTAAGAAAATGAGAAAATAGGTTTTCAAAGGCGGAAAATCAATAGATTAATAGCGAATTATGCGTGAGAAGAAAAAGAGTGTGATTTTGCAAAAGGCAATAGACATCATGGCTCTAAGTTTTATTTTTCCGCATATTTTTCCGCAATGACGCAGAAGCAAAGTGTTACTATTTCCTGCAGATAAGTTATTTTAGTCGGAAAAATGCACTAATTAATAGTTTGCATTTTCGGCAGCGCTATGTTTTCCTGAAATAAAAGGTTGAAAAACAAAGTACTTGTTCCACTACCCATGATGACGGAAATGAGTTGTTTAATTGCGGAATCATGGAACAAGGTGTGGTTTTCCTTTTGAAATCTCAGCCTCAAGGCAATTCCTTCGCTATAACAAATGGTATTTAAGCAACCTTCTTTATCGTATTTCATCACTTCATCTCCGCATTTGGCAGATGAACTGAGCGTTTTTGAGCTGCGCCATGGAACCCGAGCCGAAGGTGGAATTTAGTGATACTAAACTTTCAGATGCGAAACCGCGGTCTTCTCGCAAAACTAAGATCGCTGCCATTGGTGTTTTAACAGTGGTTCTGTTACTGGGTGCGGTTGTTTCTGTGGCCGCGTTTTTCATCCTGAGGAAAAGTGCTCCAACTCGTCTGGCAGAAGTCAATCTGGAACAGGGTGAAACCCTGACGTATCGAGTGCATCAGGACATAGAATTGCAAGGAGGATATGTACGGAAGGGTACGTTAGTTTTTATACTTTTATTTCAGTGTTAATCCTTTCTGTCCTGAACCCAAAAACTGGATGTCATATATTTCTTTAAATGTTAGTTGTAAGATTTTGGTTGTTCATCGAGTCAATATTCTCGCAATCTGTCGTTTGGCAATGTATTGATATAAGGTTAATTGAACATGTTTTAGTAAAATAGAAGCTATTTCACTATCTGTGTGAGTCAGTTGTGTGTGCGGTATACCGGTCTTTCATTAGTGTATAAATCACAAGTTGATCGTTCATTTTCCCCATGATCTCAGTATAACTATTTCACTAGCTGTTTGATTTTTTCCTGCGTAGAGCTAGTAAGATTTCATTTAATTATTACAGTATAAGCGATGCAAGGCCTGTTTCCATCTTATCTTGTCTAAAGGTGATTTTTGTATAAAATAATATTTTCAAAATGATTTTGACTTTTCGTTGTTTTTAAAAGGGCAATTTTAAAATTATTTTTAGGTACTTCCTTTTACACTATTAGCTAGCGAAACTATGAATCATATATTCAACCCTAATATTAAATTGATTCACTCTCAAGTAACCATACAGTACACATTGCGGACCTATGCAATGGTTCTCATTGATCACAATAAATTGACCCTTTAATTTTGTCCGTGTATCTTCAAATCGTATACAAAGTGGAAGCAATTTATAACATAAATTATTCTTGGGCATTGAGGGAGAAATTGTTGATTCCCTCTTTATGTATATTTCAAGAATTACTTTCAGTTGTCAGTTGAGTCTTACACATGTAAGAAATGTCCAGTTACTTTGAATTCAGTTTAAGGTCTTCATTGACACATGGCAACGGGAAGACGTAATCAGTAACTGTTTGTTAACCAGTAACGATAACGGAATAAACTATTGAGAGAGCATGTTGTATCGTGAAGGAAACTGAAGACACTCAATGTAGCTCTTCAAACACGGAATTATAAATCTCAAACTTAATTGAATTAGTTATAATAATTTGTTTTCCCACTCGCTCACTGACTCACCCACGCACGCACGCACCCATGATCCACGCTCGCACTCACCCACCCACGCTCGCACCCACCCACGCTCGCTCGCTGCGCGGACATTTTAACCGCCCTGCTCGCTGTTTTATGGTTTACTGGTCAGTATGTGTTGACTAATCACAGCGCGTGCTGCATTCTTCAATCGATCAAGTTGGTTTATCGATCGATCAACGAAACAGATATTGAAAAAAAAAAATCAAATACCTTTTCAGGGACCTGCACTATAAAAGGAACCTTGGACTGGCCGAGCCGCCAGTCATTTCATTCCAGACACCGACCTGTCAACATCTCAGAGTCGATCAGGGAAAGAAATCTCGTAAGGTGCTAGAGGAGGTCAGAGTGAAGCTAGGAATTTTATCCATAAAATTATTTAAAACAACTTGGAAAGATATATATTTATAGTTCTATCCTTTCAGTTCCCTGTTGAAATATTCTCCTCAGTTTGCGCGGCACAACAACGCGAAATTATGTCTGAGCGCATTCAAATATTAGAGACGGTTCCTTCTGTTACTAACATAAGCTTATAGTGAGTTACTTTTTTTCTTTGTTGATTTGAAAATATTAGCCAGTGAATATTTCGCGAAGTTTCCCTTGACTATTCCGTTAACTGTCGTTTGAATTCTATGCATTGTCAAACAAACGGCACGAAGTAAACAACTTGATTCCCTTTAGCGTAAAGTCATGTAATCCTGTTCCGCAGATATCTAAGACCTTTGATCCTGAAATATTTTTAGGTAACACATAAATCTGAATTTCAAAGCAGAGTTGTAGCGAATCATTTCACTATATACTCCCAGGAGCAAGCAAACCTTATTTATAGAGATCTAAACGTAACACTGACCGTATAAACTGTGAAGCGATATGCATGTGGCAAATATCTTCACCAGACATGGGCATACAATTTCAGAAACACTGTGCATACATCAGGTAGATACATTCAGTATGAAATTGAAGTGTTTTGTATTACTGTACCTCTGATAATGCATCTAGAAATCCACCTCAATGAAACACCCCCCGGCGTATAAATTCAGGCTATAGACGGTTGGTACAGCATGTCCGACGAACTACAAACGTCAGTCGAAGAGCCGTCGAAGACGGGTAGAGTGCACAACACACACGCATTCCACTATAAATGCATCATTTACTTTTATTAGGTGCTGTACGGTATTGCTAGACCAAACAAAATAATGTACGAGGGTTGTCCTTGAATAACTGAGTACAATATTCCGGCGCTTTTCTCTCCATCGTCCCAAAACACTACCCGGTCCGAAAGTCAAATGATATCCTCGCGTGGCGTACGTAACTTCATCTCCAGGTACTATCCGTGGTGCACAACAAGGCATCTTTCAGGGTTTTTTTTCTGAAGAATCAGCCGAAAACATATCAAGAAGTAAAGCTGAATAGACGATAAACGTGAAAATTTAAAGACAAGGAATATCAATGTACGCAAAGCGGTTCAATCCAAGACAGAAGTCGACTTTCCAATATGGCGCAACATCCGCCATGGAGCGAACAGCAGTCTTTTCACAATCAATTTTATTCGTTTGTTAAACATTAAGCCACGGGTTGAGCATGTTAAAATAAGAAAGACCACAAGCCATTCATTTTGAAGGCTCAAGAAGGCGCATCTCAGCTGCGAGGAGTCTGTGCGCCATTGTGCAAGCATCTCGCGATTGGGGGAACCGTTACGGGCGCGAAATTCAAATTTGGTAAGCTAAAATCTCGGATTTGAGCTATGAAAGAGGCATCACTGGTGTTTTTTTGGTTTTATTTCACAAGAGTGAGTATTTTAAAGTAAAATTAAAGAGCCCAAGGTAGGATTCGACTTGTATTTTGTACCAACGATTTTTCCCCTTCTTGCTCGCATAGTCCGCCATCTTTGATTAGCCACTGAAGCAGGGATTTCGTGACAAAGAGGGGGAGGAGCTATCCCTTTTATAGTGCAGGTCCCTGTTTAACAAAACTTCAGACGAGTACTGGTTCCTAATGAAATTCAACCTGTCTCACGTGGGTGGAAATATGGACATAAAAAGCGTCAACATTATCACGGAATACTTCCTGGTTCGACTCCAAATTGCTTCCAGGTTAATAATGTTACTTTAAATGTGATCTGGCTCGTAGCTTGTTTCTGCGTTGCCTTTAATATAGTGCTATTCTTTTCAACCGCGATAACTAGTTGTTTACCTGAAAGTTGATGAGGTCAAGATCTGTCAGTGCCAGACGTCTCTTTCAAAAGCAATAATTAATGCTAGTCCGGGTTTTAGAAAAGTCAACCGTAGTTATATAGTTTTAAATCAGTTGTCCAAAGTTGAAATACAAATCGATAACTTACTCTAAAAAAAATTGAATTCGAAGTTGATCTTGGTGTCAAAAGCACGTTATTCCCCTGACCTTGTAATAATTATTAATAGGACGTGAAAACCACAGGGAGAAAGGAATAACTATTCGCATAATGGGACACTACTAGCTAGTGACCGACTTTGGCAACATCTTTGCTAGTCTACAAAAATTGCGGTTTCTTCTCGTTTCTCCGAAGTTTCGGAGGTCCCGAGTTATTACTAGACAATTGCTATGAATTTTACTAAAACTTAATGCTTTTACAAATACGGGAGCCCTGTCACTTAACCGGCAAGAAGCGACCTAAGAGGTATTTTCATAAACGTTTAGAAATATTACGTATGAACCAGCTTCCAATTGCAAGAGAGAGGGTTTAAGATGGGGAAATTATCAGTGACTCGTGGAGGCATCGTGGCAGAGTGGTCCAGAGTGGTTAGGGCGCCAGACTTGTAATCCGGGGGTCCCGGTCTCAAGCCCTCCACCCTGCCATTCACTGGATTTGTTCTCGGTTGCCCCTAGTTCAACTCCTTGGCTGCGTTCTATGAATAGCCAGAACTGGTCTGCCTCCTGCCAGTTGGGATTTTTAACCATGTTATATTTATTTACGGCCTTATATGCGCCTTCTGGCGCGGAGAGAATTAAGATTAAGATTAAGATAAGATATTTGTTTCTATATACATAGCCCCACAAGCTTCTAGCTTTTGAATTTTACGGTCTCTAGTTTAATTGGTAGTTTTGGTTGCTCAAGACTGGCGCAAAATGCTACCTTATTCTTACTAATTTTCGCGCGTACTTAATTTCGCGAAAATGACAGAGCCATATTTCGCGAGTATTAATTTTCGCGATTTGACGAGAAAAATGGATTCGAAGTGTATTAAATTTCGCGAAAATGTCACCAAATTTTAATCACCAATTCTGAAAAATCCGTCATTCATAATCACCAGTAAAGAGTTCAGTTGATGAGTTGAAGGAAAAACAGTACTGTGAATGGCAATTTTGACGACTGCATCAGAGACATTTTGCAGGAATTGCAAGAAAACAACGAATCATAGGAGGAATGTGGAGAGGCATAAATTACGGACAGAATTGTGACAATTTTTACCCTTTGTATTTTACCAAATTACAGTGTCAATTTTCTTTGTGGAATTGGGTATTAAATATCGCGCCTTTAATTTTCGCGGCAACTTTTTTTCACGAGTATTTAATTTCGCGAATTTTTTCAATCGCGAAAATTAGTACTCGCGAAAATTAGTAAGAATAAGGTAGTTGTTCTTTCTTTGAGTATCCCTCTCTAATGGCAATAATGAATCTTTATTTTAGAACACCAAACCAAGCAAATAAGGAAACAGGCGAATCATTTGAAGTCTACGGATATCTTCATACCAATGAAGAACTCATTCGTCATATATACGGCATTCTGGATCAATTACTCCCGACCTTAAAACGCGACCTTTACGAAGATGTAGATGGAGTAAAAGTGACTGAATCGCAAGCAGTCAATCCTGAAGATTCGCCTCTGCTTCCTGGCTCCGTGAAAATGCACAGAGAAGCAAATACATCGGACAAGGACGCACTTTTGATCAAAAATCATTTTGATCGCGCAGATTTCTTGAACATGTCATCCGACATTGATTTGGACTTAGAATATTCCGATTTTGCGTTCATTAATAAGAGCAATGGAATGGTAACAGAAAGCCATGCCTACTTTTCTGAACAGCTGAATTTTGGGGAACAAATACACTTTGAAGGCGGTGATGGTGCTTCCGTAATGAAAATCACTTTAACCAGCCACGTGTCGCTTATAGAAAGTAACTCCATTTACTTCGGATATGTGGAAGCGGAAGCGGTGAATTTCCACTTTTTCGTGAAACTAGTTGTTCCAAAGTCAAAGCCAACATTTTCTGTCAACAGACATCCACAAAGGTCGGCTCCAAGTACTTCTAAAACAGGTCAAAGGTCGTCAAACGCTTTGTTCCCAGCCAACAGCACAATAACTCAACCAACTCGTCAGTCATCCCTTTGAAACGGTCTCGCAGAGCAAGCAATGTCGTCCGAGAAAGTTGGAGCAAGGCCGGTCCCTTCCCCTGAGGGTTGAGCACAGCTTCACAGTGTTTAAGAAAAAAGTTATCGGAATTAACGTAAAGGGAACAGGAACTGTTTGGGTGGAAGATGGAGATGCTATGGAAGTAGGAGTTAGTTTCGATCTGACCATTGGAAGTATCAAAATGCCCCGTATATTTTCTCAGCGGTACCAAAAAAATCAGTTGCAAGACGGGAAAGGAACTCGTACAGGACATGAATGGAGTAAAGGAATAGTAAGTTCGCTTCCTCAAAATTATAAATATTTTTAAATATTTATATGTAGGCTTTGTTATTTGCCAATAGATAGTTTTCACGTGACGTTATACAAATTATCAATTGATCCTGCAAAGCTGTTCTTTCATCAGAGTAATTTTCGACTGTCAAAAGTAATACGTATTTACTTTACTACGCTCTCTGATTGGTTCGAAAAACTCGCGCCACTTTCGTTTCCCCGCTTGTTACATGTGACAATTACAATGGAACTAAATGTCTGTCAACTGAAGGTTTATTTTCATGGTTGAAGAAATATTTGAAGTTTGTTTGTACAGAGTTTAGAAATTGTGTCCGTTATAAAGAGGCCTGAGAATTTTAGTATATGAATTTTACTGTCTGTGACGGAGTTATAGTGTCCGTTTTCTGTATATAGATGTGTCTGTATGAAGAGGCCCGACTTTGTTGTGTCTTTCTCCGCAGACCATCTCTATTCCTGTATTCATCTTAAGAGTTGGAGTGGATTTCAGTCTAAATTTTCAAGTCAATAACCAGCTGAGCTTTCCTGCCGACGGCAATACAGTCGATCCTGTCAAGTTAGCTGTGGAGGTACGTAATCTTTCAATCCTTAAATCCCCAATGCCATACGATTTCTCCTCACTGGTTTCCCATGATACATTTCTTATAGTACTAGTCGAGAAAGGTGAGCTAAAATATCAAGAAAATTAATATACTTGTTACCTACACCGAGACAAATGCATTATGATGATGATGAGAAATACACAAACTTGGACGGTTGCGTGTTCAGGGTCGGCCAGGGTTTTTGGGTATACGGTATACAAGGTGTTTTTAAATCGGGTATACGGTATATTTCAGCTGAAATATGGGTATTTTGGTATATCAGGGTTTTTTTAATTTCAGGTATAAAGTATATTTATATTGTGATTGCATTTGCCAAAATAGAGTGGTTCACCGCTAACAATGCAAGTTTTTAAAGGAACACTGTCCCGACGTATTTGCTCAAAACTGTTATAAATGCACGAAATGGTCCCCAAATCTATAAAATAAGGACTTAATAAACTATAACTAAATGATAAAAAGCAATTTCTTCAAGAAATTCCATACTGCAACACAATGTTTGCAAAATTTCAAAGATTTCCGAGCCAAACTTGAAACTTTGAAAAACTGACATCCTGACGTTTTTTCAAAAATCCATATTGCAATCCATTTCCATCCTCGCTGTCGTTAGTCATCCTCACTTCCTAATGGGTTCCTGTCATTTTCTCGAGTGCTATTCTACAGAATCAAACCATTATTGTTCAACTTCCTATGATCTAGATATGTTTCTGAGCTTCCCCAAATCATGCTAAAATGAGGACAGTGTCCCTTTAAGTCTGAGTCGTGCTGAGCCGCAAGGAGACAACGAAAACGCGTACATGACATTGATCTCTCTTTCCAATATGGCTATGATTAAATGTTTATCAAGCCTCGTCTCCAAAGGAAGAAGCTGTAAACTTCAATACGCTACTGCAAGATGCAAACCACTATCAAAACAAGGAAGCGAAAAATTCTAGTAAGAAGAGGAAAATTGTGCAACCCCAAGGAACATATGTGCTGTATCCGCAGAGGTGTAGACCAGTTCTTTACGAACAAGTTCATTTTACATAGTGAAACTACTTGAAGCCCTGCCCGATGATTACCATGTTGCCCATGTTCGAACAGAGTGGTACAGTCAGGACCTTGTCGATCCCCTTCTATTTAGTACAAACGGGAACGAAAGAACACATAGTCCCCAAAGATGGTATGAAAGGAACTGTCAAAGTAAAGTCCATTGAAGATGATACAATCGATCGCGAGATTGAGGAAAACGATTATTACGTTTTTTTGGCGTCATTGCACTCATCAGAGGACAATGTTCTCTCTCATGAAGAACCCAAACTTACCGCTGATGACGATTTGAGTGAAAGAGAAGAAGAAACTGATAAACAATCTAAAAGACCCAAAAGGAGAAGGAGAATAGCATCACCTGCAGGTGACTTTCTATTTTATTAAGGCAAACTCGCACCTCGGGCCTAGGTGGCCCACACAATCCCCAACGATGAGGATCAAAATATACAAACGATGGCCAACCATGACATGACATGTGGCCATGGTGACATGTGACCATTCTACTGTGCGATCTGTTACCGTGAGAAAGAAAACGGCAGACAGAGAAACCATTATTTTGGTCCGGCCCCAGTGCGGATTGAAATGAGCTTAATGAAACGGATAACGAACGATGCATGTCTGTTTTTTGTTGGTGAAATGATAATGAGGTAAAACCTGGCCAATGAAGTGTTTACTTTGCTTGCTACTAATTTCGGGTATACAGTATACTTCGCTTGATTTAATTTTGGGTTTATTGAAGGGAATTTTAGGTATTTTTAGGTATTTTGGGAACTTTTTTTCGGGTATAATGGTATACCACTACCCCCCCTGGCCGACCCTGCGTGTTGGTCAGTTACCTTAAGTAAAATTTAAAGTTGGAACATTAGCCGAAAATGTGCTGTCGCGTTACGAAAGAATACCACGCTGTTGCCAGGAGTAAATGAATCAATGAATGAAAATTAGAACGTCAACCGACACATGTTTTATTTTTGTGCGCGGACCGTCAAATAGCTGTCAAGTGTCGAAGACTCTCCCTCTAACAATTATTTTAATTAAAAGGCGCTCCATGAAATTGAAAAAATTACCAAGTTCCTGTTTCAAATGGCCGTACTTCTTATTTCGTTTAGATCGAGCCTTTTGCTGAAGTGACAGCTAGTATTGAAGCGTATGCTTCGGCGTACAGTATCCGAGGTGGTGTCTATGGAGATGGCACAATTGTGCGTGTTAGTCTCCCTGTCACATTGTCCTACCAAGCAGGTCGTTCCCGGGGAAAGAAGTGGTGCGTAGCCCTTTCTTCTCGCCTGACTGCGCTGGAGTTGAGTGCTGGCATTTTCTATCAGTGGTGGGATTGGTGGGACTGGGACTGGGGCAAGCGACGCACAATAAAAAAGTTTGGAAAATCGAAAGCCATAGAGAAGGATTGGCAAGTGCTATCTAGGTGCAGTTAAGCCGAAAGTATACCTCAACTGCGGCTCCAGAAACGTCCTTGTGGTCGACAAGTACTTATTGACTTGCCAGTAGTAAGTGTGTGACTGAGTGTGAGTTAGTATGTATGCGTGTGGTGTGAACATGTTATATTCCAAGATGACGTCATGGTAAACTGAGTCACCTTCAAGGTAGTACAACTGGCGAAAATGCTCCGAAAAAGGACCCTTTTTGAGAACTGTTTCAGATCCATTTAAAATTCCATAGAAGAAGTTGTCATTTTTATCAGAGAAACAGAATCTGCAATCGACATTTTCATTTTCCTAACGTAAATGTGTGAAATTCGTTACCTCAAAAGTGGTGTAAAAATCACTTTTTTTCTAATTTTTAGGTTTATGTTTTAATTAGTAGTCATAATTTTTGTTTTACAGTTATGAAGAAAATACATGAAATATGAGTTAGCTGCAGTGAAACAGCAAATTCTGTGTTAATTATTAACCGGCATTAAAATCAAGCACATGACTCCCTTAATTTTATTCACATTGAATGATCTTTTGCGGCTAAATGCAGGAAGATTACTTAACATGTGGACAAAAACTGTGCCAAATTTCGTCAGCACTGAGTTTTTCCTAGTGGCAATTTGTTAAATTTCATCACATGTAAGCAAATCCAAGATGGCGTCTTAAAATGGTGCCACTGACAACGAAATTCAACCTCCGCTTTCTCCAAAACGCGCAAACGGTGGACTCTTATCTTTTGGAATTGATCATAATAATGTTTTATCTACCAGCTGGCTGTAAACAAAGGCAACTTCATTTTTTACGACTCACCCAATTGTACTACCTTAAATGAGCTATGTCATGATATACAAAACTAAGTCTTATTTGGTAGGAAAACACCTAATAGAGCGGTTTTCAATTGACTGACGAAAGTAATCGCTGAATTGCTTTGGTTTTGCTTTACTACGCTCTGTGATTGGTTTAAAATATGTTATGTCTGAAGACTCTGAATCTACGTTAATTTTATTAGTGATTTTTTTCTCCAAAACAGTAAATCCTTTATAGTGGCGACTACTCCAACCAAGGCCACCCAAGCAAATTATTTGCAAATTGACCAATAGCGTTTGAGTGTTAAAACAATAAAAATGGTCATAAATTTATTGCTTCTGTAGTGTGCAGTTTGCTTAGACCAATAATTTGTGGAAAATACATTGTTAACATCCAAGGTTTTCATTTTGCTAATTTGCACAGAATTTTGTCGGATGGCCTTGGTTGAAGTAGTTACACTGTAACAGGCCGTTAAGGCAGTAAAGAAAAAACCCGGCAACTTTAGGCTAGTTTTAATTTAGTTTACATAAAACGACACTTTATACGTTCGTATCTACAGGTGTCTCACGGGTAGGGGGCTTGTGTGCGTGTGGCTATTTGTCTTTTATAGAACAATTCTTATGTATCCATGAAGTAAACTAGAAGAAACCAAAGCAAATTTACGTAAGTGAATTTATCGCCGGCACAGAATAGGGGCTTTGTTATTGGCCCATCAAACACAATAACAGTTAATTTCTAAAACGGTGGTTAATTAATTTACCTTTATCAACTTCACTCAGCCGGTGTTGATAATTGAATAGATGTTACTTGCCTGCCGACGCTGTACAACAACAGTTTGTCTAGAAACTAATTACTTTGTACAAGAACACGACAGTCTACTTCAGGAAATTGTGTGTGCAACAATATTAAAAAAAAAAAATGATGAGTAGCTTGGCGAACCGGCTATACGTATCACAGGGATCCCAGTCAAACAGTTTGTCTGGGTTCCCTGTGTACGTATCTGGACAGAAATGTATGTGTTATACTCTCTTGCTCAATAGCGGAAGCTGAAACTACTGATCATGTGTGGATGCGATATAAGTAAAGCTAAGTAAAAGTTTCTAAAGTAACAACAAAATATAAAATTGGCCGAAATTCATGGTGAAGAGCGAGTAAGGATGTCTTCACAGAGAGTTTGCAATGACTTTGTAACACCTGGGCCTGGTTGTTCAAAAGCCACGTGATTAATGCTAATCCAGCTTCTTGTATAAAAGTGTTTTTCACTGCTAATGATTTCTAGACTAGAGTCTGAGATTACTCAAAGTCAAAACTGAAGGACAAAAAATATAAACAGAAAACCTCACTGAAAAAGTTACAAAACTGAAATCAATATTCACGCTAATGCTGGCTTAGCTTAATCATGATCTTTGAACAGCTAGGCGGCCTTGTAGTCTAGATGAGTCCTTATAAAGGGTATGTGCTATTTGTTAGTTTGGGTGTGATTTTGTGTTAATAGTGAATAAAGCCTACCAAAAAAATATCCAGTTTATTCTTTGCTTTCATTTGCATATTATAATGCATCACACCTCTCGATTCGCGAGTCGCGCACAATATATCAAGACAATATAGAGATCTTTAGTATAGTCACAGAGAAACTTGCATGACTTATTGATGTTTTTCGTCATGCGTGCAACAACTAGTTCGTTTTCGAATCTTCTTGCGCACCCACCGGGTACCAGTGGCTCCAGATCTGAGAAAGCGATGGGCATTCAAATTTGCGTTGGGTAGGGGACTGGGGAGCGCCTGCTAAACCGATTGGGACATGCATGGCCCAATCTCGTTCCCAGAGTCCTCGTTACCCTTGTCCAGCGGTGGAGCGGCCAACAAGGACCTCTGGGATAGAGTGATCCACCTGACTTGCGCAGTAAGACTGGAAGTCCAAGAATCTTGGCGTCCATTAGTTCCCAATCTCGTTCCCAGAGTCCTCGTTACCCTTGTTCAGCGGTGGAGCGGCCAACAAGGACCTCTGGGATAGAGTGATCCGCCTGACTTGCGCAGTAAGACCGGAAGTCCAAGAATCTTGGCGTCCGTTAGTTGAAACATGGGCAGTAGAGCCGGAAGTCCTAGAATCCGGTCATGGCGGATCGGATTATCCCAGAGGTCCTTGTTGGCCGCTCCACCGCTGGACAAGGGTAACGAGGACTCTTGGAACGAGATTGGTCACGAAATGGTCTTGAAATTTAGAGACTTTACTAAGAAAACAGATTTAAAATCAAGCCTACCTCATTAATCCAAAGTGAAGTCCAAATTGTTCACAGCCAACCTGTTAGCAATCAACGAAACCTAAACCAGCAGAAAACTGTAGGTCATCGTTGCGTTTTTCAAGTATGACGATACAAGTGATATTATAAAAAACAACAGTAAGTAAATATGGACTGAAAACAGCATCACCACCTCTCGATAAATACCTTTCATTCTTGAACTTGTGAGAGTTTTGACTTCTCTGGAGTTTATATCCGATGCGTTTTTAAGATACTTTTCTCCTGCAATTTTCATGTTTTCTGGTGGTCCTTCAGGTGTTGAAATACGGCTCAGCGCGAGAAGAACGCAACGAAATGCTCTTTAAAACCGTGTAAAAACACCTTCTCGGTTCGCCATCTTTGTTTACTGCTTTGTAACCTCTCTTGTAAGCCCCAGGCTCCCTCAAAAACTACGAGAAGGCCCGGAAATTAATTTGTTCAGCATATTTGCTGTATTTTCCAATTTCACATCCTCGGAGACCCAGGGGCAGATAGTGGGGGCGAGCGAAAAAAATCGGCAAAGAAAAGTAGGAGCGAACGAAAATAGCCCCTGGGGACGATTTCTTACCGCACTAGTTCCAACGGCTAATTAAATGCCCTTCCTGATTGGGCAGAAAAACCTTTGTATTATTCTGCCCAATCGGCGAGCAGATAGGTCTGCGTCCGTTTCGTGTGTTCTAACATGAAGCCAACAAGAAGGCTGTAGTTCGATCGCCATATTTGTCTTGTTTGTTCGTCAAGATTTTGCTCGGGAAGGAAAGTTTCAGTTACAGCTTGTCTCAAGGCCGAAAAAGTAGGAAAATCGATTGTCATGTCCGCAAGGAAACCGTCGGAAAATTCAGACTTTGGATCGATCGCAGGTATCGTAATACTAGCTTGCTTTACGAATATAATGCGAGTTTATGATCTTTATGCGACTCGCCGATCTGATGTTTACATTCGTTCTTTCATGGAAACATATAGACGCATCCTGTAACAGAAAACTTTCCCAGCCTGAGTAATTTTTTCACGCACGGGCCAGACAGGTATATGTCGATCGAGCTACGCGTGCAGCACGTTCCGACCTAGGTATATTTTCGCGCGAAATAACATCAAATCTTTTAGTCGATGCTATACATGTGTTTCTTCGGAAACAATTGGAAAGGCTATTGAAGCAAGTTTAATTCTTATTCAATGACATGCAAATATGTTGCTGGGCATTCTATTTTCTGTTAGCTAAGCGTCGAGAAAATAGAGAGGCTGCGAACAGTCTACATTCTACAATTTAGCCAAAACACAATCACTGCGCATGGCCAAGATCACTTTTCAGCCCGGGCTGAAAATTCCATTCCGATTACATGGTTTTTTTTAGCCCGTTTGGCTGGGCTGAAAATTCCAGCCCGGTTTCTCAAACCGGGCTGAAACCTTGTCCATGTAAAACTTCATTTCAAGAGGATTTGTTTCGGAAGCCGGGCTGAAATCTCAGCCCCCTAACCGGGCTGGAATTTCAGCCCGGGCTGAAATTCGCCATGTAATCACCCCCTTAGAGTGAAAATAAGTCTAACTATTACATGTAGGACTTCCTCTGTAATCAAATTATTTTCATTCTTTTTCAAAACATTATTTTTCTTAGACTGTAAATCTGTAATACTGAAAACCTGTACATCTCGTCTTCATATCAGTTAGAGAAAACAGGCAATATGTGTTTTGTGAAAGGAAAAAAAATAGCAAAAATATATTGTCCTTATAATCCCTCATGAAAAACAACCCACCCGCATCCCCTTCACCTTCCATTGTTTATAAAAAAATAATTTGTTTCTTCACTGATATGCTGATTACATGTAACTCATAATCAAAACATACATTCTGTATTATAAAACAATATTTTTTTTAAATTTACATTTCAATCAAAATAAGTCTCTTAAAAATAATAAATAGATTTTAATTTTTGGAAGCCAAAATAAAATAATTATATAGTCATCATAATAAGCCTATTATTATAGATTACGTAAACCCCAGTGCTACATACATGTACCTCATTGAAACAAACCCTGACAGTTTATCTAAGTCATATCTTAGCTAAACAAGATACATTTATTAATTAGTCAGAAGGATCTTTTAGGATTCAGCGAGAGACAGTCGCAAGAAATTATTCCGGAGTTCAAATTATAGTTAGAGAAAGATCATGGGACTGCCGTAGTTTTCTGATTTAAGTCAACCTAAACAAAATAAAAAATCCCCATGTATCAATGCTAGAGCTGATAACAATACTTTAGTGTTGGTCTTTTCCAGTGAAACTATCTAATCATAAAAGTAGAAAAAAGCTGTCAGTCATATTGGCGCTAAACATGTGACAATCACACAAGAGACAATCATTCACGAAAGGCTGTCCAGAATCACCAGGAGACAGTTACACGAGGCAATCAATCTGAAGGGACATTAAACAATCGTGATTGTCGGCAGCCTATGCTCCACCGCAGAGTAAACAGGCTTAAGTAAGTAAGTAAATAGAATAATCATGAGACAGCTGTATATTTTTTCATTTTCTCAGATTACATTCTACTCTTTAATATACAGTCAGATGTTTCTTGTAACATATTATTGAGTACTAATGATATCCTGCATGTATTACCATATGTTAAGTTTATGGGGCATTGTACATGTATGAGATCATCAGTTGTCACTTGATTCTTTCTAGGGGAGGGATGAGGTGAGTAGTTTGAGTGCACTTCCCGCTCTCTCCTCACGCTTCGTGCTCGCGCTCAACTCTCCTCATCCCTCCCTTTTCTAGATTACCCTTCCTTCCTCTCTCCATCCCCCCTCGTATAGGAGACAGTCACTTGGTAAAGGTCATACAAGAAACAGCCATTCAAAAGGGGGTACTCAAGAAATTATATCAGACAGTTAGTTTTATATATTTTATACATGTAAAATGTAGAATTAAATATTATATGGGATGATCATGGAAAACCATAAAATAATAACAGAGGTATATGGGGTCAATAATTGACAGATATATAATAGTAGTTGATATACAAACAATTATTGTTCGCTTATTGTTTGTATCAACTACTGTTATATCTGTATTGTTCTTCTAACATTCTCCCCTCCACCCCTCTTTCTCTCTCTTTCTACCCCCATCCCCACTAAAAAATATATTTTCTTAAATAAAAATACTATCACATCATCAAAAGAAATAACACTGAACGAAGTATGCCTTTCCATGTTTTAATGTTTAATACTAAAGATAACAATTCTTCTATTTTCTCATCTTTGAAGAAGAAAAATAATTACTCAGGCTAGGAAAGTTACGTTACGTTACGTTTCCATGAAAGAACGAGAGTGTAAAACATCAGATCGGCGAGTCGCATATATTAAACTAGCACTCGCATATATTAAACTAGCACTCGCATATTTTTTAAAGCAAGCTAGTATTACGATACCTGCGATCGATCCAAAGTGTGGATTTTCCGACGGTTTCCTTGCGGACATGACAATCGATTTTCCTACTTTTTTGGCCTTGAGACAAGCTGTAACTGAAACTTTCCTTCCCGAGCAAAATCTTGACGAACAAACAAGACAAATATGGCGATCGAACTACAGCCTTCTTGTTGGCTTCATGTTAGAACACACGAAACGGACCGCAGACCTATCTGCTCGCCGATTGGGCAGAATAATACAAAGGTTTTTCTGCCCAATCAGGAAGCGGCATTTAATTAGCCGTTGGAACTAGTGCGGTAAGAAATCGTCCCCAGGGACTATTTTCGTTCGCTCCTACTTTTCTTTGCCGATTTTTTTCGCTCGCCCCCACTATCTGCTCCGAGTAGTCCCTAATTTTTCTCAGATCGAGTGGGCAGGCGCGCGCGAAGCGCGTGGAAATATCCTCGCGCGAGAAGACGCGTCTTCTCGCGCGAGGATATTTCCACGCGCGCGCGCTCGATCTGAGAAAAAATAGGGACTACTCGTAGTCTACCAATTTCAAGGCCTTACAAAACTCTTATGTGACCTTTAATAATTATTAGGTATATATTATTTATGTTTCCAGAAATCAAACAGGGTCTGCCTTGGGAAAAATGATCGCTATCCCACCAAGATTTCTCTTTATCAGATAAAACAGTCGCTCCGATCGCCATATTGAATCACATTATTTGTAAAGAAGCCGCCGAACAATTCGCGGGCTCAAATGTCCGATATTTCTGGCCATGGGTCTAAACAATAACTGCACCCCTAATGCCTATGATAAAATATGGGAGACGCGGTGGAATCGTTGGACTCCGGATCAAACGGTCTGGGTTCGAACACTGGCCCGGGTCATTAATCCATTCATGTTGTGTTCTTGGGCAAATTTCCGCTGGACGTTCGAGCAAAAAGTGCAAAAAATTAAGTTACCAAAAAAATACTCATAGCACGGTAACATTTTGAATACAGTTAAGAAGAAATTATCGATAAATTAGCTCCCAAGCTGACTCCGCGAGAGAAGTCATTACATATTTTAATTAAAAAGACGCTTCATGTCAGTTCAAAACAAAATGGCGTGCGTTTTTATCATTTTTTACGAGGTTCAACATTAATTTTCTCGAGAATGCTTGAGAATTTAATTGCGGGGTCACTTGGAGAAGTGAATTAAAGTGATATGTTTCAAACAGTATTCAAAATGTTACCGTGCTATGTGTAGTTTTTTTAGTAATTAATTTTTGCACTTATTGCTCGAACGTTGAGCGGAATCCGTCTTAACTTTCATAGTGCCTCTCTCCACCCAGGAATATAAATGGGTACCGGTGACAAAATGCTGGGGGTAATCTGTGAAGGACTAACATCCCATCCAGGGGGGGGGGGGGGGGGGGGGGTAGCAATACTCCTGGTCGGCTTCATGCTACAGAAACCGGGATAAGTTCCGGCAGTGTGGGCCAGTTACCGGCTTACCTTTCTTATAATAAAACATACGTTTTAATATTCTTGGTGTGCATCTGAATGGTGCTGAGGTAAGACGAAACATCTTAAATTAAGATTTTAGTTTTTACGAAGTCGTTATATAGTCAACTCTCGCCTTGCGGACACCCCGTTATTAGACTGAAACAATTTAACAATTTTAAAAATCATTTATTAAAAGTCGTGCCAGAATGCAGATAGCACAGATAAGGAAATGTTAGAATGCGTGTAAAAATGATCTTGTTAGTTAAAACTGAGCGGGGCAGTTAGTTGCATGCTTTTGTGAAAATTCAAATTCAAACGCCAGGCTTTAAAATGACGCTTGTCGCCCACCGCACTTTTAGGATCGGTAAGCGGACAGCTGTTTTAGTACAAGAATTGGTAAAACGTCGTGTAGAACAGAGAGCAGCTTAGCGAAGACTATACTCTAATTATAAAATGCTATGTAGATGTTAAGCTTCAGATAGGACAACTGTTTTGAAAGTTGGTTATTAGAATAAACAGTCTGTAACTGCTGTAACAATAGCCTGCGAGTGCAGACTAGTTTCCCGCGGGAAACTCGAGCCGGAAATACGTCTGCGCTCGCGGCTACTGTAACAACAGGTTCTCAGTAGTATATTCACTTTTTTTAAATTTCTTAACTGGTCCGGTCTCTGTTCGGTTTGACTCAACATACATTTCGGAGTGTATTCTAGTTGATTTTCGCCAGTTCTGTAGGACTATTTCGACTTTGGTGCATAGGCTGATGTGAAATATAAAGAGCTTTTATTTATCATCTGTAATGTGGGTGTTCAATTAAAATGATCGCCACTGCACTGAGTAAAATAGAGCGCGAGTTTTTTAGGCACGCGCGAGGAAGCGGCGATGGACAAACAATTTGTTGCATCGTTGAAATGGAGAGATTCCTCATTTAAAGCGAATTTGGCGGCCTGCATCGTAGACGAGACAGATGATATAGCGCTGTCACATCGGCGGCGTAAGCAACTTTTGTATACCTTTCCGGCAGGCGTTCCGACGCGCGTTTTCTTTCTCGCGCATGTCTTTTCTCGCGCGCGCCTAAAAACTCGCGCTCTGTTTTACTCAGCGCCTGCTACGCTACGCAGGCTAATCGCCGCTCCAGATGATTAAACAAACAAACTAAACAACTCGCTAAACAACTCAGGCTGGTAAATTTAGGACCAGTTTTCCTAAGTTCTAAACAAAATATACGAATATTTGACAGGCCATCCCTATAAAATGTTTTGTTTCCTATCGCCCTCTCTCTCTTGAAAGTGGGTCGGTCGGTCGGTTAAAAAAAGAAAGCCGAGAAACGAAATATTAACTAATTAATACATAAATAATTCCAAGCGAGCCTTGATTATATCTTCCCCGTGACCACCATTTTGAAACGAGCCGATATCACTCTGAAAGGTGTTCGAAGACGTCATTACTGGGCTGATTAAGATATCAGAATGATTTTAAGATACAAACAAAGCATTTTTAGCTTGGTAACACCCAAGAAAAGGTCCCACCCTGGTCGCAGGCAATGAATTATAATATTTTTTTGCTTTTTGAAAAAATTGGGTCGGTCGGGCGATGGAAACAAAACATTTTATGGGGATGGCCACAGTTACAAATTCTTGTGATCAGTTCTAATTGCCATCAGGTGAAAATATAAGATAACTAAATGACCGTACGTGCATGAAACAAAAACAATTTAGACTAGCTGCGTGTTGTGCATAAAATAACAATAGCATCTGTAGTAGTATGTGTGACTGACTGAAAATAAAAGAACCAGATCTGTAGGATTATTTCGACTTTGGTGTATACATGTATATGCTGATGTGAAATGTGAAGTGCTTTCATTTATCACCTGTAATGTGTTACCTTATCACACTAATTTTCGCGCGTACTTAATTTCGCGAAAATGACAGAGCCATATTTCACAAGACTTCACGGAAAAATTAGCAAGAGCCGAAAAAACGGCTGCTCTCGCAGGCTAACAGCTGCAAAGCAAATTACATTTTCGCGAAAATTTCACCAAATGTTAATCATTATTTGAAAAATCCGTCATTCATGATCAACAATAAAGCGTATTAAATAGGGTATTAAATTTCGCGTTTTCAGTTTCAAATAGTTTCGCGGGTATTTAATTTTAATCGTGAAAATTAGTAGTCGCGTAAATAAGTGAGATTATGAGGTATTCACTTAAAATGATCGCTCTAGATGATTAAACAAAGAAATATATACAATTAAACAGTTATATCTACAAAGCCCAACAGGACGTGCTAGCAGCGACAAATTATTGACTGACATCATCTGCCCACTGACAAGGCTGGTTAATGCATATTGGTAAAAAAAAAATTGCGAAGTTTTAGAAAAATATACGAATATTTGACAATTGAAAGTTTAGTAATCAGAAAAATTGCACCGGCTTAAACAGAAAATCAATTTCGATATATTGCATGTTCAGTCGGCAGAATTAACAGAAAAATTTATCAATTAATTCAACTTCCTCAATATGTATACCGTATTCATAATTATGAATTCCTTTCAAGTCAGTGATGTGACAGACACGGAAAATACGTTTTCTTTACATGGATAACAAAAACCTTTCTGGACTATACTTTCGCCTTACAGGTGTAAGAATACACGACCAATGCTGTTTAATGTCGGTCTTTACTTAAGAATTAGCTCTTACCATGCTAGACGAACAGCTTGATAGACATATTAAGCACGGGTCAGGTTCTTATTTTAGTCTTGCTTTAATTCAATCCTAGTCAAAATAAAGGATATTGATTGATAAGAAAACCGACATATGAGCGATATTTTATAGTCTTATAACACAAATACCGATCTCTCATTGGTTAATGCACCGGGATTTTACAAATTAATGATGTAATCCATAAAAATAGTCATAAAACGACACAACCAGGCAGGCCGTGTTATCATATCAGGCAACATCCTCTTTATAATCATCCGCCCAAAGTAGTCAAGTTTTTTACGGCAACCAAAAGCTCACCGTTCACGTCTTCACTTGGTAGAGTGTTAGCGCTGTATTATAAGTAAGCTCCACTTACTTACAAGCTAAGTGCTGAACACAAAGAACAATGGCGAACATTACTGCTGGAGATGGAAACTATACAATCGATGCGTACCCCGAGTTACCAGTAGGCTTTGCTGCATTTGTCGCAACCTTGAACATTTTTTTCTCCATCACCGCATCTCTGGGCAATGCTCTGATCCTTATTGCTCTTCATAAGGTGACTTCTATTTATCCTCCAACAAAACTTTTCTTTCGATGTTTGGCGGTCACTGATCTTTGCATTGGCCTTATTACGCAACCACACTATGCTATCCTTCATATGTCCTACATAACTAACATTAACGGAAACCTTTTAAACTACGATTACTTTGTTTTATTTGCTTCAACTTTTATTTTGTGTGTAGTATCGATCTTGACATCAACCGCAATAAGTGTGGACAGACTTCTCGCGCTGTTGTTGGGGTTAAGATACAGACACGTTGTGACATTAAGGCGAGTTCGAGCGGTCATAATTTGCTGTTGGTTACTAGGTTGTGCCATAGTTGGATGGTTTTTAAGTTATTGGAGACGCGATATTGTGTCGTTTATATTCTATGCTTTGCTAATACTCTCTCTCCTAACCTCGGTCTTCTCTTACACCAAGATTTATTTTCGTCTCCGCAATCATCAAAATCAGATGCAAGTACAAGGCGGCGTCCACCAAGTACAACCGCCGCCAAACGGAGGTGCAGTTCCACTGAATATAGCACGATACAAGAAGATGGTTTCCAGTATAGCATGGGTGCAGTGGCATTACTAGCTTGCTATCTTCCCTACAGCGTTCTGGGTATGATCATAATTATGTCTGGAAGAGAGACGTATGGAATGTTCATGGGTAATCTAATGGCATTATCTCTCGTTTATTTAAACTCATCTCTGAACCCGATTCTTTACTGCTGGAAGATCAGAGAAGTGAAGCAAGAAGTGAAGAACACAATCAGACAATTAAACTGTTGTTGTGAATAGGATTAAATTTCACAGTGGAGTAAGTAGTATCCGCACAGCCTAGCTAGCCTCGCCTGTTGTTGGGGTTGAGATGTACAAGGACAATCGACAAAAAGGCAGAGTTTAGAACTGCGGCTAGAATATGTTTCCGGTGCGGGTTCCTGATGCCGCTGCTGTGATGCGTAGCACTGTGTCTACCTTATAACTCCTTGGAAAGTTCCTATGAAACACTGACTTATCAAGACTTAGTTCGCCGCCGCCGTTAACTACAATACATTTTTATTCACCAAAGGCAACGGAAAGGAGGAGGAATCGAGTGAACATATATAGCAAGATACAGAAGACAAGAAGGAAAAGATTAATTCAGTCCACTATGGGTTCATTTAAACGAACTACGTACTGTTGTCGCAAATAACGTCAAGACTTCTTTTTACAAACTCGTATGTGAACCCGTGGCCTAGATAAACTGAGAAGCTAGACGAACAGAATTACTGAGACACGGTCTTGCCTGACTTTTTCCGGCCAACTGTAAAATAAAACATGCAATTGAAGTCCTCAGATTCTTTATTGAAGTTGTCTATAAAGTGGCCGCTACACCGCTTGGTCTGTCTCAAATTTCTTTCACATGACGCATTCAGAAACGGCGAGGTTCGTGTAAAATGGCCAAAATAAACACTGACTTGCCTGAAAACTGAGGAAACAGCCATCTGTCGCTTAGACGATTGTATATATATTCTTTGTTGGCCGATAGGAACGGATATTTCTATCGGGCAAACGCTTTAGAAAAGGCTAACTGTTGTAAATATCTGCCCAACATAATTCGATGTTACGAAATAACTGATTGAAACAATTTAACAATCGTTAATAAAAGTCGTGAACGCAGATATATACATATTAGATAAGGAAATGGTAGAATGCGTGTTAAAAATGATCTTGTTAGTTAATACTGAGAGGGGCAGTTAAGTTGTTTTTGTGAAAATAAAATTCAAATGCCAGGTTTCAAAATGACGCTTGTCGCCCACCGCACTCAGTTTTAGGGTCGGTAAGGACAGCTGTTTTAGTCCAAGAAAAGCCACGTAGAACGGAAAGCAGCTTAGTGAAAAAATAAAAAGAGAGGAAAGACTATACTCTAATTATAAAATGCTATGTAGATGTAAACTTTAAGATAGAACAACTGTTTTGAAAGTTGTTTATCAGATATATTCACTTTTTAATTTCTTAACTGGTCCGGTCTCTGTTCGGTTTGATTCAACACACATTTTGGAGTATATTCTGGTTGATTTTCGCCAGTTTTGTAGGATTATTTCGTTGCTGATGTGAAATATAAAGAGTTTTCATTTATCACCTGTAATGTGTTATCTTATCTGACTAATTTTCGCGCGTACTTAATTTCGCGAAAATGACAGAGCTATCGGTTTCGCAAGAATTAATTTTTGCGACTTCACGGAAAAATGGATTCAAAGCATATGAAATTTCGCAAAAATGTCACCAAATTTTAATCATTATTTGAAAAATCCGTCATTGATGATCAACAATGAAGCGTTCAATTGAGAAAGCATCAGTACTTAGAACAAAACAAGTAATTATAACAAAACCCTTGATAAGTACGTTATCCGTTATCAACGTTGGTTATAGTCTCTTCACACGAACAATGCTCAGTTCAGTAAAATGTCATTTTGTTTAACATGTACAAGGAGCCTGTGAATTTCCATTTTAATTTGACCACTGTACCAGAGACATTTGAATCGCAAGAAAATGATGATTCAGAGGAAAAATGTCAAAGGACCTCTTTGCGAATATTCTTTGTGTAATAGGGTTTTAAATTTCGCGTTTTCAGTTTCGCGGCACCTTTTTTCGCGGGTATTTAATTTTAATCGTGAAAATTAGTACTCGCGTAAATAAGTGAGATTATGAGGTATTCACTTAAAATGATCGCTCTAGATGATTAAACAAAGAAATATATACAATTAAATAGTTATATCTACAAAGCCCAACAGGACGTGCTAGCAGCGACAAATTATTGACTGACATCATCTGCCCACTGACAAGGCTCTCTCCACTGAAGGCACTGATGGCGACCAAATATATTTTCTCTTTCTCGACTCGGTTTTTCGATTTTAAAAGTCACATGTGAGCTAAGATGCGCTGTGATTGGTTTATCGTGAGCATGCGCAGACAATTGTCTCTGGACCCTTGACGTGAGCGAGCGTTGCGTGACAGAGAGGGGCCAGAACTGGACTACGTTAGTACTTGAAGCGTTGTTAGAAGCAAAATCTCGTACCTCAATTTTCCATACGTTTCTTTAAAATATAACATCTTGGACGAAAAACAAGAACTCCTAAAGTAGTTTACAAGCGGCCAACAATCGATCTCTCCTCCCCCGACTCCCCCTCGGTCACTGTACTCTGAGGTGCACCCCTAAAATGAGCGAGAGCCAGCATACGAACATGCGTGACGAGAAATATAAATATAAGAAATATAAAATTAACTTTCGTTACTTCGTGACACGGACCCCTCCATTTCCTGCTCTGTAGTGGCTCTTCTCGAGTAGTTGAGGTTATTTTCCCTTGTCTAATTAAATATTTCGCTTGTTTCTTTACATGAAAAGAGCTCTTACACGACACGAAAACTATCCGCGGTCACTGGACTCTGAGGTGCACCCTCCAAATCCTAAGAGTCAACACACGAACCTGCGTGACGAAAAACGTGACTGCCTGATGTAATATATTGCATCATGCTCCGGAAGCCGGAGAAATTCTCTTGTGGTTAATTTTAGCTAATGTAGATTGCATCATATTCGACGTGGGCAAAGATATGTTTTCGCTCAACGTGAAAATAAATTGTGAATGACATATATGCTGTGGAATTGTGTTAAGAAAAACTGTTATGTTTTTGGGACCGGGTTTTATCGTTCGTTTACTGGTTGAGGTGCATGTATTAAACAGAACAGAAATTCTCTTGTGGCTATTTATTTGCATGTCTCCTGGCTACGTTTACAATGTAACGGGGAAACCCCTCACACGCAAAGGTCACACCGCCAAATTTAGCACATTTTGCAACAACACTGCTGTTCACTGCTGTGGGACATTTGTCTTTGCTTTTTCCAATGCGATTCCTGTAATAAACTAAATACATCTACGCACTTACACGACACTACAGAAAGAATGTGGAAGAGAAATTCTCTACTGGCTAATTTTAGACCGAGATGCGATAACATCATGTCAACCGTGAAGAGGACTAAGGCTAGCGACATGAAAAAAAAAGTCCATTTCTTGAAGCGGCCGCTGCGCATGGGCCGCTTAAAAAGTCGAGTGATCGACTGATCCATGACAAAAACTGCCCATACGAATATATTGTGTCACGCAATATATATTGCGTTACCGCAATATATATTGCGTTACCCAATACAAAAAGATGACATTAATCCATGCAATGAAAAGTAGCAGTTGCTTAATAAAAAGTACTGACGTCAGTCAAACTAATCTTCGTATAATATAGCTTATAATATACTCAACAAAATATGAAGCTTCTGATTGGTCAATGACGAGTGTATAAATAGGTTATAGAGTGCAATACGGAATTGTGATAAACGGTACCGGACAAGTAGAGACTCGATAGAGACGTTTTTGCCACTTAATGACTTTGAAATCAGCTTTCAGGTTAATGCTTAAATATTTTCTGAACTACAGAACTGTAATTCTTTCAAAAAGTTCACGTTTGGTTTGCATGCGCGTTCAAATAAAACATGTGAGAACTTTGGAAATCAGTGAAGCGTTTCGTGTGCAGAGTAGCGTGATGGCCGCAGCAAAATTTTGTTGAGAATATTATAAACAAAAAATCGTATGAACTGCTCGTGCATTTCGTGATTTATGGTCACTCGTGATGTTTTGAAAGTTCTCAAATAGCACTCGCCTAAAGGCTCGTGCAATTTTGAGAACTCTCAAAACATCACTCGTGCCCATAAATCACGAATTGCACTCGCGTTCATACGATTTCCTATACTAAACGAACCTGATGAATTATTTAGGACTCTTTGTATATTGCTGCAATATAATTTATTATATTGAGAACTACCGCGAGAGTCAAATGTTTCTTCTATATATAAAAAGTTAGCAAACTTAAAACTTACTGACAGCTAGTCACGTGAGTACGAAGGTGCTTTGATAGATTGCGTGACTGGTTAAACGCCTTGTCACATTGTGTACACTGATATGGTTTTTCACCTGTGTGAGTACGGAGATGTTTAGTCAGATCACCAGAATGACTAAACGCCTTGTCACATTGTGTACACTGAAATGGCTTTTCACCTGTGTGAGTACGGAGGTGGTTGTTCAGATGAGTAGAATGACTAAACGCCTTGTCACATTGTGGACAGTGATATGGCTTTACACCTGTGTGAGTACGGAGGTGCGCCGTCAGTGCACCTCTCACTTTAAATGCCTTGTCACATTGTGTACACTGATATGGCTTTTCACCTGTGTGAGTACGGAGGTGTGTGGTCAAATCACAAGACTGTTTAAATGCTTTGTTACATAGTGTACACTGATATGGCTTTTCACCTGTGTGATTACGGAGGTGTTTAGTCAGATTACCAGGCTCACTAAACGCCTTGTCACATTGTGTACACTGATGTGGCTTTTCACCTGTGTGAGTACGGAGGTGCCTCTTCAGAGCACCACTGATACAAAAGGTCTTGTCACATTGTGTACACTGATATGGTTTCTCACCTGTGTGAGTACGAAGGTGTGCGGTCAAATGACCAGACTGGTTAAACGCCTTGTCACATTGTGTACACTGATATGGCTTTTCACCTGTGTGTGTACGGAGGTGCTTGGTCAGATTACCAAGCTGGTTAAACGCTTTGTCACATTGTGTACACTGATATGGCTTCTCATCTGTGTGAGTACTAACATGGCTGTTAAAACAACTCAACAATGTGAATTTTTTCTTGCATACATTGCATTCCCAGCTTTCTGTCATTGTTCTTAATGAACAGTAATATTTCTTGTGCTTCTGTAAAAAGTTTAAGGAAGTGTATATTCTTTCACAGCCCTCGCATGTGTAGGCACCACCTAGAAATGAAATAAGTGAATTTTCGCATAAAAAAGCTATGTTAAACATACCGTAAAAGCTCTAAAAAGTCCGGGGGGGGGGGGCTTATTTAATTTTAGGCCTCAAGAAGGGGGGGGGGGGGCTTATTAGAGAGAGGGGGCTTAATAGAGAGGGGGGGGGGGCGTATTTCAAATCATAAAAGTTCAAACTTTATTATTACACCACTAACTAAAACAGAACACGAAATAGGTTATGTATCACCGTCTAATAGAGCTTTTACGGTATTTACACTGTATAATACTGCTATATTGTTATTAGCATTGATGTTATTGTAGGAAAATTAATTGCATAAAATCTGAATTTCCATGTTAAATTTCATGTGAAAATCCAATACTGCATGAATTTAAAACTTTGGTTTTGCCATTTAAATTCAATGGGAATGCACTTGTCTTGTCTCCTTGAAACACGTGTTTTGAGAGTAGGGGTGTAAATATTCCCATACCCTTCAATTTGATTCAACTATGATCTTGATAATTTGAAAATTTAAATTTGATTTGATTTGATTATCAAATTGTTTATTTATTTCGCTCTATTGAACTGGAAAATCGTAAGATGCCAATATCTGAGACCTGAATGTCGTTGGGGATTTGTTAGTTTTGGTGCTTCGCTCTTCATGTCCGCCATTTTGAAAACGCGTTGTGCAGAAGCCTTTTTCACATTTGCATAACAATACAGTTGAACATAGAAGCGAGGCAATTTCGGGCACTAGCTGCAAACAATCGTGTTTTTATCGAGCGATCCTATAAAGCGAGGCTGAGGTGTTCAGCCTGTCAATCATAGTCCACAACGAAAGTGCCTCATTGGTTAGCATCGCTGAAAAAAAGCCAGTAGAATGAGCTTCTAAATAAAATCACTTCGAAAATAGTTTACGCACAACTCGACAAGCAGGGACAAGTAATAAGAAATTTATAGATGTGGTAAAAAAGGTAGGGTGAAAGAAAACGAATAAACAAAGATTTCGCAGCTTTTAATTTCAACAAGTTGATTTCTGTACTATTTTGCCGGTCAGTGTATTTTGCTCGTTGCGATTTTGTTCTCGGCAAGTCAACGGATACAAGCATATTTACGGCAGTTCTGAGACATGTACACTAAACGTAGTGTTCAATGAATTTAATAATATGAAGGGGAATCTCTGCAGATGTTTTGAATGGAGAAATTTGTAAAGATGGGAGAGGCGAAATGCTTGGTGCTAATGCCGCTAAAGCGAGAATAAAATAGAGGTGAAGACGGCACTCGGCGAACTTGCTAGCGTGTTCTGAGAACAACAGTAAACATATGTTCGCGTATTATTTGAAACTCTTGCCAAACCCAGCTCAAAACTACATAACTCGGTTCAGTTCTTGCTTTTCTCAATTAATAAAGATATCGAAATGAAACCTTAATTGTAGGATTCAGTCAGTTTGCTTTTTAAAGTAAACATGGTTGACATGCGGAATTTGAATTTTTAGGTCTGGGTCGATGTTCAATTCTCCCGTTCAGATTTATCTTCTTCCACCTTTAAAACTTATTAAAATCAAAATAAAGCTTTTGTAGTGTTTTGCCCAAAAGAATTAACCAGTTCTTATGAATTGAGCAAAGAAACATCTCATTTAAACGTTCAATCGTCTCACGACTGTTATTTCTTCTGCCATTTGCTATAAACTGAAGCCAACAAAGTGCTGTTTCCAGTCCTTTTATAGGCTCGCTCCGTGTTTAAACTCTTTTTGCATAAAAACAGTTTTGAAATGTAGAAGATCTACAAATTTAATTCCCATTGCTAGGGAGGGTCACATAATTTTCAATGCTCAATTTAAAATCTCCCCCCCCCCCCTCCTGCTAATTTGTGACAAGTCCCTAAGAAAAAAATGTAAAACAAGTCTTATCTATAAAAAGAACTCTAATAATAGCAATACCACAGCGACATTAAACCAATGAGGAGTGCCGGATCTAAATTATTTTAATATCATATTGTATTAATTAGTCGTATTTGATATTTCATTGTAATTTTATTGTAAATATTCTTAAATATTCTAAGTGTCCCCAATTAGTAGTCAGTCCACTTGTGGACAGCTAGGAGATTTGACACATAAATAAAGTTATTGATTGATTGTAGACCTGGATCAGTGAAATACTTGAGATAATAAACAATAAACAGTAAACCGATGTTGCCGTTAGGATCATGCTAGTTTGCGGTTTATTATTTTTTATCTATTAATAAAGTTGAGATTAGCATAAGCAACAGAGAGATCGTCTTATGATCTCTATTGCAAACTTTAACTAAAAGAGTTATATGTAGTTCTTCTCTGTTTTAAAACTGTTTGTAGCATATTGTTATGCCGAGGTATTATTTTTCATCATTTTTGACAGACTTGTTTTTTTTTTACATAAAGTTTACTGAACCATCATTACTAGACTATAATGGTTTGTTGAATGTGGAGTGAGCAAAACTGATCAATTGAACTGTTATACCGTGGTAGCACATGAACTTAAATCATTACACGTATAAATTTCAAATAATAATAATTCCTTGGCCTCACCTAGCGAGGTTTATAATTTTGTCCCCCAAGAGCTCACGCGGGAGCAAATCTCGTCTGCTGTTTACGGTCATATTTATTTATTTAATTATTTTGTTTCTGAGTTTGGGGATGGCATGACGTCACACGGCGCGCAGGTGGCCTACTGGCTTAAAGCGCTAACTTTTCAGTGGCGGATCCAGGGGGAGGGTCGGCACCCCCTATCCATATCAAAACCATGGATCCACCAAAATGCACTTTATAGAGCTTGAAATGTTTTTTCTTGGGAAGGCCCCCCAAACACCCCAAATTGAAAGGGAGCACCCCCATCCTTCCCCCCTGGTGCCCAACCCCTCCCCCCCAAAAAAATTATTCTTCTACTTCACATTTTTGTGTAAACCCTCGGACACTCCCTTTCAAAAATTCCTGGATCCGCCCCTGCTTTTAAATCTGATCTTCGGGATTGAGGGCGAGAGTTTTAATCCTAAAGGGTCCTTTTTTTACTCATTAATGCAGAATGCGTTAACGAGTTTAGCGGTTGTCGACATGTATGCAAATTAGTCCGTCGATCAGCTGTAAACATTAATTTATGCATTAGAAATGCATATTAACCCATTGACTACTGGGCTTTTTCAAAAAAACGGCAATCTAACATCCCAGATGCCTATTTCTGGCCATTATCTCAACAGTTTAATGTCAAACTGTCTAAAACTTAGTTTTAAAACACGGCAACTAACATCCCCTTCTACGTAGAAGCAAAGAATTTAATATTTTCCTTGGGCATGCGCAGAAATCAAAATTTCGACACCTGACTTTAGGCTGACTTTAGGCTTTTCTTTTCCTTTTCTTGCCGTTCTTGCTCTCCTTTTTCTCTTATTTTATTTTGTGGTTTTGTTGGCCTTTCAGTCGCCTTTGTTCACGTTGAAAAAGTTTTAACCCAAAGGTTGGGAAAATGGAATTTTTTTGACAAAGATGGTCAATGGTAGTGAAGGTCGCGTTTTTTGGTGAGTTTGGAGGAAAAAATCCAAGTTGTTTTGTGTGTATCTCTGGTCCAATTTAACGTGTCGTGCTCGTTTAGGCATGCTTTGTTAGACATTTTCCAACTCTATAAAATTATGTTGATTATCAAAGACATCCTCTGGCGTGAAAATTGATGACGTCACAAGTGGTACAAGTCTGTGGTCTCTTCTTGGCCGTTTATGGCCGGTTTAGTAGTCAATGTGTTAATTTATGCATTAAATATGCATGAGGCTGAGCCCGCAATATGTAGTGGTCACCTGCCTTACCCATGGGGCTGCTTTGGAGGGAGGGAAGGGTGGGGAGTTAGATGCAGGGGGTGGGGGTTGGATGATTAAAAGGCCCTGGGCTCCAGCCAACAGGTATGGATGCAAGATGGCGGCGGAGCTCCCGGGTTGAGGAAGGATCAGAAGGATGGATGATATTAATTCAAGAAGAAATGAAGGAGGAGAGCTTGTCCGTTCCCATTTCGACCGATTTTGTACGTGCGTGACAAATAAACAGAGGAAGAAAAGACTCGGGTTGACTGTGGCATCGATCGATCCGCATCGTGGTAGCCTTGTTCACATTTTCAAAGTTTTACGTACACTACAAATCCATGTTTTACAAGGTCTTGAACCAAATCATGAGCGTTGCATATTGGCACGCTCACAAGAAAATTAAGAGTTATTTTTCTTCCATGAATATTCCGCAGCGTCATTGCTTCAAAAGAGAGTGAAATTATATAAACACAGTGCATTTATTATTAGCTCTGAAAACAAAAAAAGTACATGCCGCTACCTGGAATCGATCCCGAGCCCTTCAGACAACCAGCTCAATGCCTTACCACAAAGTCAACTATCAAACACTGGAAAAGTGGTGCAAAAACTCTTATTGACCACAGGGATGATATTGAACCGCTTGTTTATTGAAAAACACCACAGGCTCTGAGCTGGAACATTACAGACTCGCGCCCATTGAAACGTGTCGCCCGGGAAAAGTGGGGTACCCATGATGCTTTGCGGGCGCAACGCTTCGATCAAACGGCTACCGCTGATGTCGGTTTCTTTGCGTGAAAGTGCCGAACTCCCAAAAGGGAGTTAGAAGGTTCTCTATTTGCATCTTTTAGAGACAATGCAGATACAATACGAGCAATTAGTATTGTTTGGAAGTGTCGAAATGCACATTTCGTCCGTAAAGGATGCTTGTTTAATTGAACAGATCGTGAAGTGTTTATGCAAAACCACGCGAGTAATCTTTCACAACAAAACATCGAAGCGACGTCCGCCGTGTGGGAATCCAGGCATCTGTTTGTCTTTGTAATCGAAAAAGTTCAAGTAGTCGTTTTTATTTTGGATCCTGGTTGAAGTGAAGAGCAGTTTTTTATCGTTTTTATGATGTAAGTCTTCGGCATGCTTTGCCATCAAGCCGATCGATCGACAAGTTCTTGTTGATGAGCGCCCGCTCGTGTGCCGTGTTGTCGCAGAATGATGTTTTATTTGCTTTCGAATTCGAAGTAAATTGACTCAAATTTGCAAGAAATATAGTTATTTAGATCCGACAGCAATAACGGGATTTAAAAAAGTATAGCTATGTAATATATTGTTGGCTTCATGGTGTAAACTATTGTCAAACTTCGGAAGTCTCGCTCCCCTTCGCCGATCGTTGATTGTATTGAAAGCGAGCAATCGTACGTTTATTCAGCGTTTAGAGAAATTCACAAAGCCGACTGTTTTACGGCAATTAAATTTTACAACTGAGCGATTTTTAAACAATATAGCCTAATTAAGATGGCCCTACTAATTTCGTCTATTCTTCGATGAATAGCGCCACGTTTCGGCAGTCTGAGCAAGAACAATACTCATGAAAACGACTTACACAGGGGATTACTTGATTGACAGTAACATTGGCAGGCCTGGCGTTAGTTACGCATGCTCTCTGACTCTTTTCTAGCTCATTTACATTTTCCGTGCGACGTTTTTCAATGGGCGCGAATCTGTAATGGTGACTTGATTTACTCACCAAACGTCTAGTTTTAGTGCCTATGTTTTTCATGGATCTGTTTTATGGATGGTTTAAGTGGCTATGTTTTCATGGATTTGTTTCTTGCGAATCGCTCGGCGATTTTGAGGGTAAGCTTTTACAATATTAAAGCTTAAATATGAAGGGGCTTTGCACTGTTTCCATGTAGACCTCACTTGTATAACACCTTTTCAATGTCACTGACCTAAAAGTTGGTACTCTTTCATTAATGAGTTCAGTGGCTCATAGCCACTTTGATTTTTTTTAGATTTGAATCCGGGCTGTTCTTTTTTTTCCTTTTCTTTGCTTAATAACATTGACTTCGACATAATCAAATTTATATGGGACATGATGGGAAGTGACTTTGTTGGACGTTAATCAGTGCAGGGCATTTGGGACAAAAAAACCCGGCTTTATTAAATCCAGGAACAGGAACGACAACTCAATAATTTCTCAAAGTACGATTAACATATGGCTTAGTTTAAATAGACGTGAAGACTTGCGTCTAAAAATAATTCGCTGATCGATATTGCGAATTTGCCAGGCGGTTGAATGCAAAACAATATGAGTAAGAGACGATTTTAGCTACAAAAGCGAGGTGGTTTCAGATCATTTGACGGAAAAGCGGGGAAAACAGTGCATCAATTTCCGAAACTAAGAGCATACAAAATTCAAGCCAACATAGGTCAGAGCACATTGGTCGAAATTTTTATTGATTCAACACGGCCTCGAATAAACGCTGGGTTCAAATAAAAGCAGGGTCTATCGAACGCCCCAGGCTTTTAAACAAGATCCTGGCATTTATTAGTCTGAAGTGTCAGCCGCCTCCTCGCTCCAACCCCCCGAGGGGACACGGGGGTTGGAGCGAGGAGGCGGCTGACACTTCAGACTAGGCATTTATTTGAGGTTCTCTAATCAGTTGATGATAAAACAGAACAGATGATAAGCACATGTAATGAACTGGTAGGCCAATATGTGATTCAAGTTTATTTGCCCCATGATTGATAGTTACAGTAGTGTAAGTCATAGTTAAGTTATGATAAGGGAGCAGGAGCTCTCAACAAACCCTACTGTGCTTACAAGGAGAGCCCCTGTTACATCATGTTTTTACCTACTTTACAATAACATGGCTACCTAAATCATATTTCAATACACTCACCTCTCGATGTCAAATCATCTCGCTTCGAATCTGTGCACGTTGTTGCCTTCTCACAATCTTGGTTACTTGCAATGTAGGGTTTCTTGATAACCTGAGCAAGGACTGCAAAAATGTTCACGTTTTCTGACGTTTTGCATGTGTGTCGACTGTCCAGCATATTAAGAAATATTTCTCATTTTCTCGGGAACAAAACAAATAGAAAACAACAGTAATGGCTAGAAATTAAGTAATTTTAATACTTACGCAGTGCTTCCAAAGGATGTTCTGTTCTTTTTCGTTTTATTCTGAGAACTGTTCAGAACCACTGAGAACCATCGTCGGCCGCCATCTTGATATCTCGTCTTGCTTAGCATGACGGGAAGCTAATGAATAAATTTTATGACACGTGCGCGCCAAAGTAAGCATTTTTCAGGTCACTTTCGTAAAATTTTAACCTAAGCTTCCAGACATATAAAATATTTCTACCAAGAGAAAATAAGGGTGTTCTAATATGGCGGGACTTAACCTAAATGCCATTTTTCCGCGACTTAATAATATATATGAGCTAAATACGTACCATATAGCAATCTTTATGTACTCGTACTTTAATGACAATCTGCCAAGTTATTTTAATAATTATTTTACATTAAATGAAAACATACATAGACATAAAACCCGTTCAGCTTCCAATATATATATTGATTACAGAAGGACAAACTATGGGAAATTTTCATTAAAATATAGGGGAGCTGAAATTTGGAATAAGTTACCGAAGGATCTGAAAATATCATTTTCTTCTAGATTTATATATTACAACAGTTCGGAGCATGAAAAAGTTCGCTGGCTTGTCTAGAACTTTCAACCTCTCAGGGTTCTCTTCAGGACATGATAATGGGTAATAATATCAAAATCGTATAATTCTTTTAAAAAATCAACAAAAATTCATGTGCAAAATCAAATGTATTCTTAAATTATAATTAATTCTAAGACAACAAACCCGTGTTAGAGTTAGATTAAGAAATTACATCCATCTGCTGTATTTAAATTAGTTTACTGAAAAATGGGGATCTTCTTAGAAAAGCTCAGTAGAGCTTGCTAAGATCTCCTGCCATTATATATTATCTAGCAGAAATACTTCTATTTATGTAAATGAAATATAATGGACAAATAAAAAAAATAAAAAACGTAACATGGGTTAAATGGAAATATCTCGTTCACGTTTCAAGCAATCCCAAAACTCTATGCTCATCCCATGAATCTATGTTATGGGGTGTTTTGTAAATTTTGGGGTGATTTTTGGGTATGTTTGGGAGGAAATAGTTTTTCTCAAAGGAGTTGTAAAATTTAGGGAAATAAGAACTATTGAAGATTTAATGTAGTTTTAAAATTAGAATTTGAAGTTAAAAATTAGTAGATCGACACCAACAGACAGTTGATAACCACGCAAGAGCACCCGCGTGGGCGTGGTTATCAACTGTCTGTTGGTGTTCCAAAAATTATTTTCTTTCTTCTATCCCTTCTTTAAACCTCTTAAATTTCATTGAAATTTAGGTTAAGTCCCGCCTTAATAGAAACAATATAAGATAAAATCCATGCATTCGAAAGGACCTCGCTTCTTCTTTTCATCGAAAAGGTGGAATGCAATGTTAGGCGCAATAAGCGGCAATCTTGGGCTATGTTGTTGTTGTTTTTAAAACCGTTTTAAAATATAACTTCTCTTACCTTCACTAGCCATAGTATTGTCCAGGATATACACTATGATTACAATCAAGAAAACTTTCTTCTTCATCATTTTTGAACGCTGTACAAATGTACAACGTTAAAAAATGATAAAGAAGAAAGAGTGTATGTACAAACCTTTTGCGCATGCAGGAAAATGAGCAATTGACTTGTTTATTGTCATCACCATGGTCACAAACACATGTACAGCTTTCATGACGTATAAACTTGGGGCGGGCGCGCGCGATGGAATCAATCTCGTTCCCAGAGTCCTCGTTACCCTTGTCCAGCGGTGGAGCGGCCCATTGCGATGGAATTTGATATAAACTGATGATGCCTAATCGTACCTTTTTGGTACGCTTCGGCGGCGTATCAGGCGAGTTTGGTCGAGCCATGTTAGAGAGGATCAGGGGCACCCAACGGATCGTTTCGGTGGAATATCTGTTCGGAAAGCCTCATAATCGCCTCAGATATTCGGTTAAGGAAATGTCATCTCGAACTTTTTTAATATGGGAAAATTAATGCCTTTTGTTTTCGGAGAGATAAAAATGACGTTTTGGGTACAAAAAAGGTCAACTAGGATTTTCGGAAGGATTTCAATCCCTAAAACTTTCTGAAGTTTGAAAGTTCAGCTAACGTATCCGAACAGATACATTTTTCTTAGCGTTTAAAAATAAGCCATTAAACTGCACAAAAAGCACAGTTATAACGTAAAAACGACGTTCCGATAGGAGGATCATGATCATCAACTGTTCTTCTTGCGTGTACCGTGGTAGTTCGGTCCTCTCGATTCGATGACATTTTTGTCCCAATGCTCCCTTCATATAATTCTGAAGATGTCGAATATATGAACCGCCTGAGCCGATTTATCACAACGGCTATCAGTTCAATCGGCGTCAAGCAAATGATCCCACTATGGCAGGACCCAGTCGCGTTTTAAACGGCGATTTCAGCTACCCGACTTTGCCGTATTGATTCTCTGCGTTTTCCGGATACCCAGACTTCATTCTGATCAGTGTGACCACAGGGGGCCCATACAAGCGGTGTGAAGACTGTGTGACCGTTTGTTGTTTCGAAAAATGTATGGGGAATCACAGGCTTCCCAAGTTCGTGATAATTTTTTTTTATGAATAAATTACTCTTGTTTATGTAAGCGCTCAGAGTGGAACGTGACTCTCTGAATTAAGCGGTGTTGTGTTACAATGTCGGCCGTTGGGAATTTGAGCGCTCTATAAGACGTTATATGGCGATCGAAACAGCGTTTAATTTAAGCGTTCGATATGGTAAATTTTTGTCGTATTTTTTATAAAAAGAAGTAAATGAACTCACCTTGTCTGATTTCTGTGTAGCTTTTGGGCTATTTAGGCGTTTTTAGGCGTTTTTGGGCGATTTTGTCATTCCTGTCCTAGCCTTCATAAGACGTAGTCAAGGCTGCTCACCAGCGGACGCCGGAATCTCGACCAAGCGCCGTTCAAAAAGCCGTAACATCCAGAAAATCGAACCGATCAGCTTAATTTCCAGCCACAATTAAACATACATGACCAGACTTCCTTCGAAACTCTTCAATGTCGAAAGACCCCTTCTCTTTCCCCTCCAAATAAGCTGACTTTTGCGGCCGATCCGAAGATTCGCCTTCTCTGCAACCGCCTGTGATTTTCAAACTCGACACGGAGGTCAAATATTCCACATCCAGGGGTGGTACAAGCAATTAGACAATAGAGCGAATCGTATTGCCACTGCGGGGGGATGGTGTAAGTGTTGTATTTACCGGGTTCGTGTCGCGTTTTGAAAATCACAGGCGGTTGCAGAGAAGGCGAATCTTCGGATCGGCCGCAAAAGTCAGCTTATTTGGAGGGGAAAGAGAAGGGGTCTTTCGACATTGAAGAGTTTCGAAGGAAGTCTGGTCATGTATGTTTAATTGTGGCTGGAAATTAAGCTGATCGGTTCGATTTTCTGGATGTTACGGCTTTTTGAACGGCGCTTGGTCGAGATTCGGCGTCCGCTGGTGAGCAGCCTTGACTACGTCTTATGAAGGCTAGGACAGGAATGACAAAATCGCCCAAAACGCCTAAAAACGCCTAATAGCCCAAAAGCTACACAGAAATCAGACAAGGTGAGTTCATTTACTTTTTTTATAAAAAATACGACAAAAATTTACCATATCGAACGCTTAAATTAAACGCTGTTTCGATCGCCATATAACGTCTTATAGAGCGCTCAAATTCCCAACGGCCGACATTGTAACACAACACCGCTTAATTCAGAGAGTCACGTTCCACTCTGAGCGCTTACATAAACAAGAGTAATTTATTCATAAAAAAAATTATCACGAACTTGGGAAGCCTGTGGGGGAATATCGAATGGGTCGTATTACAGTGAAACCCCGATTTAACGAACCTCGATTTAACGAAGTCCCCGATTTAACGCACAGATTTATTCAGCCCGGCCAGAATTACAATAAAATGTATGGAAAAGAACCCCGATTTAACGAGCCCCGATTTAACGAAATACCCGATATAACGAACACAATCTAGAAGCCCGAATGTAAAATCTACCCCGATATAACGAATAAATGTCATCACGCCACAGAAGATGAATAATCGACTACAGTAAAATATTTTAATTATCTAAGAAAGCTGTCAGCAGTCCAATTTACAGTCATACATGTTGCTAAAAATAGTATTGTCGTGGCCATCTAATCGGCTTTATCTTCTTTGTCTTTAATCAGTTAGCATTACGGCAAATTAATTATTAACTATACCCCGATTTAACGAAGTTTTTGGTCAGTTTTCAACAAATTCGTTATATCGGGGTTCTCGATTTAACGAAACTCCGATTTAACGAACCAATTTCCCCAGTCCCTGGCACTTCGTTAAATCGGGGTTCCACTGTACTGGGTCGCGCGAGAAGGTTTTTCTTGTCATAATCATCCACATCTCTTTCTGGAAATGCGTATGCCGAACAACACGTATTCACTTGCGATCATATTCCGCCATTTTTTAAAACGTTATTACATATAATTGTGTATAAACAGCTTATAAAAAATATAAAAAAATATTAATAAAGTATCCTGTTGATATTTAAGTGTGATCGTGTCGAAAGGAATTAATTTCGATAATGACTATAAGAGTAGAGAAACCTGTTAATGACAGAATATGTTTATGCTAAATTCCGCCGTTATTCGTTTGTTACGAATACTTGTCTGGTCTAGATCTTTTCATGATCAGTGCGATAGTCCGAAATGTTTTTATGTCGGAGACTCAACTAAGGCAAAATCATCTTAAACATTTCTTCAAATCTAAGGGCCTCCACAGACTAGAGATATAGTTTTCGACAACTATTTAGTTATCGATCATAAAAAGTTGTCGATAACAAAAAAGTCAGTGTGTGAAGCTAGTTGTCGATAACTAGGGCCCTTAGTTATCGCCAGCTAGCTTCACACACTGGCTTTTTTTAATCGACAACTAAATAGTTGTCGACAACTATCTCTCTAGTCTGTGGAGGCGCTAAGCAAAGATTAAAGAAACTCTGCATTTTATTGTACTTGTCGTTTTGCGGAACGTTTTCCACTGGAAAGCTGTCAACGTATTAACTCGGTGCACGTCATAACGGTATTGTTATTATTATAGTATTTTGGATAACTAAAAACATTAAAATTCATTAATTAGCGTAGAAAACAAGAAATGTGTGACACATATGGAGACACCTTAATTTCAAGAAAATAAGTAATTTAAAACTAAACATTAAGAGCTCATTTCACCCGAAAATTAATTGTCAACATATCTATCACCTCTAATAATTGTAAAAAAATAAATTTGGAAACTTTGGAAAAGTTTATTTATCGCAGACATTGCATTTTTGTTAATCGGCTTTGTTTCGACACCTTTACTTAATGTTGATAAACTGGCGACAAGAGTGCTTTATTATTAGAACAAGGCATAATACACGCATCCACACCACCACCTGCTAGCGCAAGGTATAACGTATACGTAATCCACCGTTACTTAAAGCCGTCAATAGCTACAACTAAACAAAGAGGTCTAGTTTTATATTAAGATGAATCGAAAAAAACATTCATCTCAATTTTGTCTCTTTATTTACTGGCTATCGTTTTACGCTGCTGTACAAGCACCATATAGGGAAGGAGATGTCATTCTGGGCGGCCTTTTAACTGTTCATTTGCGAGGAACTTCTGAGGACCAATGTGGTGAGCTTGACACCAATGGTTTGGCTCGCGTGCTGGCCATGATCTTTGCCATAGAAAAGATAAACAATGATTCCAAACTTCTTTCAAACGTAACTCTCGGCTACGATATACGAGATTATTGCGAAACTATCCCAAAAGCTACGCGAATAACTTGCGATCTTGTTAAAGACAAATGCTTCACGAACATAACGCAGAGTAAAAAAGGAAAGAAATCAATCATGGCCCTCATCGGCCCAGGGGAATCTAACGCCGCAGTTGTTATTGCTGGCTGTCTGCAAATGTTGAATGTCTTTGGTATAAGCGCGACTGCAACGAGTCCTGAACTGAGTTCTTATGCTTATAACCATCTGTATCGAACAGTGCCTTCAGATAAATTTAGAGCAAAAGCCATGGCCGACATCATAGAGCATTTTAAGTGGAGTTATGTAGCTGCTGTGGGACGTGATGATTCATATGGAAGGAATGGACTGTGGTCACTAGTTAAAGAAGCTGCAACTAGAAAAAACTCCTTCTGTGTTGCAATGACAGAATTTATACCCCATGAAGATCGGTTTTTGAGCATTAGGAACATTGTTACAACGCTACGTCGGCAAGAAAATATCCGAGTGGTCATCTTGTGGTTATATGGAAGCTACGAACGGCACTTTTTGTTGAAGTCAATAGACAAAACCTCACTGGTCGAGTCTGGCTCCTAAGCGATAAATTCACTTCACATTCATATCCAGATTTTTCCAGCCTTGATGGAACCATAGTAGTCCAGCCTCATAGTTTCCCCGACGTCGTATTTCAAGAACATAAAAAAGCTTTAACTATCAAGGCAACTCAGGAGTACTTTCCAGAATGGTGGAGCGAGATAACGACGATGATAAGTAATTGCTCAGCAGGTATGGAGAACGCAATTAACAAACAAGTCTGTTTCCATGATTTTGTTAATCGCCTGCAAACTTCTTACGCTTCGTACATGATTGACGCTGTATATTCGGTGGCACATGCTTTGGATATCTTAGCTAAAGAATCCAGCCCCAGCATGACAGATGATGATCACCAGCGAAAACTTAATATGGATATTAATAATGTCATGCAAAGGCTCCTTTCCAGAGTTAATTTTGTCGGACTAACGGGAAACATAAGTTTTAACAAACTTGGCGACAGGGGTTCGGCCGTCTACGAAATTGTTAATTTACAAGTGCAAGAAGCCGCAAATACCAAGCAACTAATTTTAAAACAAGTTCTAGTTGGAAAATGGGAAGAGAATGAGAAGCGCAACGAACGGTTGCAGTTTTTCGAAGAAATTCGCTGGAACTCTCCTACTGGCAGCCCTCCGAAATCTGAATGTTTGGATCAATGCTCTCCTGGAACAAGAAAATCCACTACTTCGCCTTGTTGTTGGCAGTGTGTCTCGTGTCCTCGTGGTACAATCAACCCGATTCCTGGCTCGGCAAGCTGCATTGAATGCCCCAGAAGGAAACAATCGAATGAGGCTAGAACAAAGTGTGTGGATTTACCTTTGATCAATTTGAAGTATTCCAGTGCAGGAGGAATAGTCATTCTTTCATTTTGTGCTTTTGGCATGATTGCTACACTTTTTTCATTCGCTGTTATCTGTCGATTCTGGAATACTCCCATTGTCAAGGCATCCAGCAGGGAATTTAGTCTCGTCCTCCTAGTGAGCATTATCTTGCTCTTAACTCTGGTGGTTATCAATCTCTTTGAACTACAGATACAATTTGCAAGATCATTTATCCATGGCGTTACATAACTTACAACTTGTGCCTGTCATTTTTGTTGGTCAAAATCTTGCGCATTTCGAGTGCTTTCCAAGTTCCAATATCACACTGTTGTATTATAAACTCACTTACCAACAGAATGCAGGCAGTGATCGTAATAACTATGCACATTCTGCTGCTACTCGTCTTACTGCCGTGGCTGTTTCTGGATCCACCTATCAATAAGGAACACATCCTAACTGATCATTACATTTTTATTGAGTGCAAGGCGTACAACTTGGTAGTTGGAAAAAAGCCTGTTCCTGGTAACGTGCTCTTACATTCTCCTTCAAACAGGGTCGGCCAGGGGTTTTTTGGGTATACGGTATACAAGGTGTTTTTAAATCGGGTATACGGTATATTTCAGCTGAAATATGGGTATTTGGTATATCAGGGTTTTTTTAATTTCAGGTATAAAGTATATTTATATTGTGATTGCATTTGCCAAAATAGAGTGGTTCACCGGCTAACAATGCAAGTTTTTAAAGGAACACTGTCCCGACGTATTTGCTCAAAACTGTTATAAATGCACGAAATGGTCCCCAAATCTATAAAATAAGGACTTAATAAACTATAACTAAATGATAAAAAGCAATTTCTTCAAGAAATTCCATACTGCAACACAATGTTTGCAAAATTTCAAAGATTTCCGAGCCAAACTTGAAACTTTGAAAAACTGACATCCTGACGTTTTTTCAAAAATCCATATTGCAATCCATTTCCATCCTCGCTGTCGTTAGTCATCCTCACTTCCTAATGGGTTCCTGTCATTTCTCGAGTGCTATTCTACAGAATCAAACCATTATTGTTCAACTTCCTATGATCTAGATATGTTTCTGAGCTTCCCCAAATCATGCTAAAATGAGGACAGTGTCCCTTTAAGTCTGAGTCGTGCTGAGCCGCAAGGAGACAACGAAAACGCGTACATGACATTGATCTCTCTTTCCAATATGGCTATGATTAAATGTTTATCAAGCCTCGTCTCCAAGGAAGAAGCTGTAAACTTCAATACGCTACTGCAAGATGCAAAACCACTATCAAAACAAGGAAAGCGAAAATTCTAGTAAGAAGAGGAAAATTGTGCAACCCCAAGGAACATATGTGCTGTATCCGCAGAGGTGTAGACCAGTTCTTTACGAACAAGTTCATTTTACATAGTGAAACTACTTGAAGCCCTGCCCGATGATTACCATGTTGCCCATGTTCGAACAGAGTGGTACAGTCAGGACCTTGTCGATCCCCTTCTATTTAGTACAAACGGGAACGAAAGAACACATAGTCCCCAAAGATGGTATGAAAGGAACTGTCAAAGTAAAGTCCATTGAAGATGATACAATCGATCGCGAGATTGAGGAAAACGATTATTACGTTTTTTTGGCGTCATTGCACTCATCAGAGGACAATGTTCTCTCTCATGAAGAACCCAAACTTACCGCTGATGACGATTTGAGTGAAAGAGAAGAAGAAACTGATAAACAATCTAAAAGACCCAAAAGGAGAAGGAGAATAGCATCACCTGCAGGTGACTTTCTATTTTATTAAGGCAAACTCGCACCTCGGGCCTAGGTGGCCCACACAATCCCCAACGATGAGGATCAAAATATACAAACGATGGCCAACCATGACATGACATGTGGCCATGGTGACATGTGACCATTCTACTGTGCGATCTGTTACCGTGAGAAAGAAAACGGCAGACAGAGAAACCATTATTTTGGTCCGGCCCCAGTGCGGATTGAAATGAGCTTAATGAAACGGATAACGAACGATGCATGTCTGTTTTTTGTTGGTGAAATGATAATGAGGTAAAACCTGGCCAATGAAGTGTTTACTTTGCTTGCTACTAATTTCGGGTATACAGTATACTTCGCTTGATTTAATTTTGGGTTTATTGAAGGGAATTTTAGGTATTTTTAGGTATTTTGGGAACTTTTTTTCGGGTATAATGGTATACCACTACCCCCCCTGGCCGACCCTGTTCAAACTTGTTTTTGCGCGTTTTGTTCTTTTAAGATCAGGAACATTCCAGAAAACTTTAGTGAGGCCAAACGAATAGCTTTTTCAATGTACATATTTTTGTTTTCAGTGCTAGCTTACCATCCGGTAGAATTCTCAATGGATGGATGGTATGTGACTATTGTGGACTGCGTTACAACATTGTTGACTGCTTATGGCTTCCTCTGTTGCATATTCTTCCCGAAAATATATATCGTTCTCTTTAGGCCGGAGCTGAACAATTTAAGAGAAATCCGTCATGAAGTAACTCAATTCTCGTTTGAATCAGCCCGTTCAAATCCTGCATTTGACAGTACCGTCCAGCATTGCCAAACCTAAACAAAGTTAGTATTACAATTTATTTATTATGCAAACGCTTGTTTAAAAACAGTATGATATCAGCAATTTTGTCTTGTTGTTACAGTTTTAGTCTGCATAATTAAAACAAAGAAGCAATATATGCTACTATATTTGAACAACGTGTACAACGAGTATACACTGTATTATGTAACTTCATAAGAACATTCTTTTCGTCGCTTGAGTGGCGCTTACAATGTACAGGGGCGGATACAGGAATTTTAGAAAGAGGGGGCCGTAGAAATTTCTATGAGAGACAATCTGGTCGCATTAGCGTTAGCGCCCATTCTGCGCGCTTTAGCGTGCCTTTCTAGGGGGGTCCGGGGGCATGCCCCCCTGGAAAATTGTGATAATTTAAGGACTCTGAGATACAATCTGGTGCATTCTGTGCGCTTAAATTTGGCAAATGCTAGGATCCCATATTGAACAAGAAATGTTGAAATATTTAATCAAATGCAGTTGTGGTTGTGGTCAAACATGGCTTGAAACAACTCGAACGTTTGAACAAACGAAATCCTAGTAACCGGAGTGGTATGGGGCCTAATTAAACTAGAGTCATCCCATCTCCATTGGATTGATGAATGCAAATGCGTCATAATCCAAAGCTATATTGAAGAACAATATATCTCAAGTAACGAAAGCAAAAGCTCTGAAAATAAAACAAACCCCGGATTGCAAAATACCATCCGATAGACGTTGTTTTCAAAAAAAGAAAAAATATCCCAGACAAAAGGGGGGCCGCGGCCCCCTCGGCCCCTCCCCTAAATCCGCCCCTGATGTAGTTCCGGCTTAGCTAGAACTTCAAATTTCGACGTTTGTTTTTAAACAGACAGAGTGCATGGCTTTTCTTTGTTTGTTGCATCTTCTCAGAGTCTGTCAACCCTGCGCTAAGGCCTCGAAAGCGGTCCACAACGGAGAGGCGACTTCTTGCCAAAAATATATCTAACATATCTATAAAAGGATTTTAGGGGCTGAAGAATGTAGCGATTTCTTTTACCACGTTATAACGCTTCTTCTAATTTATCAGATATGATTTTCGACATAATTTCAACTGAAACGGCTAGAGGTTTCGGAATATAGTTAGTGCGTTTACTGCCACATGCGAATTCTGCTCATATTCGCTGCTGTCAATCATCTTAGGGAAGTCTCATGCCCGGTGGGAAGGGGGGGGGGGGGGGGGGCTGGTACTCCCTGAAATTTTTGGTGGGGTGTGCGGCCTGCTTCTTCAAACCCTTACCCTATTTCAGACCAAAACAGTTTCGTCTAAAAGCCAAACCAAATTCCAGACCAGAGTGCACAAAACCAGTACCCTATTAAATGGTCAAAAATCTATACCCTATTTCCGACCAAAAACGGCTCAAAAACCATACCCTTTGGGGCGGCACATATATATATATAGCTTATATATATAAAGGAGTACTCCTTTTTATTATATAGACAAACAACAAAAGCACAAACTATATCACGAACTCTTGCAGCTCGGATTTTCCGAATTTCTCTCCTTTCGTCTTCATGAAGTTTTCTTCTTCGTGTTAACATTTTCCTACTCCTCAGTGAACGATTTCATGTCGGCTTCAGTGAATTCACGAATCTATCGCTCGCCATTTTTTCAACCGGCGTTTCGCAGCTTTGCACAAGCGGGAAATGACGTCACTGATATCCTCACTAGTGAGGATATGGAAAATACGCCACTCGGATCCGGATGTAGTTTCGTATGAATTTTACGAGTGGTGTATTTTCCAGTAAAACACTCGTGTCTATATAATAATCATAGGTACGAGCGGGGTACTCCCACATAAAACGTACCGATTATGGCATATCCCCTCCCCACCCCTGTTTCAATGAAAGACTGAGGTATCTCCCCATATGCTAATTATCAATCAATAATCGCGTGCAAAAAATATATGTTAATAATTCTTTGAACGCGGGATGGTAATTACTCTTCAATGTTATTGCTACAGACCAAGAACCACAGGGAGCAGAGGAGCTAAATTTGACTTGTGCCAGTTTTCGATCCAAATGCTTTATACGTACGTGACCTTTGCGAGTTTCGATCTGTTTGCTTTCATACGCGGTGTATTGCGTTACTGCGTTATTCGATCTTTTTGTTTTCGTTTTTTCGTCCCAGCGGGAATTCCTTAGGGTCACATGCACACAAGATCGTTACGCTGTAAGAAGAGAGACAAAGGGATGAAACTAATTTGAGCCCAATTTTCGATCCCGATAACTCGCTTTTGATGCAATAAAAAACCCTGATTTTCGGCATGTGGTTTTATATGGGCAGTCTCAAGACAGCTGTTTAAAAATTTTGATGAAAGAGATCCATCAAACACTCCTTTCGGTGATCGCTTTTTATGGCGTTCAAAGTTGACTTTCGTTGGATGTGCACCATAACATACTGGTGACGGAAATACGTCATATGTATTGTTGCGAGCATCACCGGAAGCTAATGGAATAAGTTTATTCATCTGTACAGTCTGGAACAGTAGTTTATGTAATCATCAAACGTCGCTTTCAGTGTAAAGAGAAGGCCTGCAAAGGAAATACAGCGATTTATCGATCGATCGATTTTAAGATAGCTTAAGAACGCAAACAATCCCCACTCTTTAGAATAGTTGAGCGAGCGCGAAGCGTGATTGAGATGGAGTTATTCCTGCGATCTTTGCCTTTCGCTTATTTCCTCTGGGAAAGATTATCCTCAGTTGAAACGCGTTTCGTTTTAAATCTCCCTCCGATCAACTGTTGTTTTGAATTTGAATTCGTAATGAATGGCTTCACTTCCGATTTATTGACGGCTTACGTCACTTCCGTCACCAGTATGTTACGGTCCACATCCAACGAAAATTTGGCTATGGGTTAGAGCGAGGAGACGGCTGACACTTCACTAGTTCAGACTATATGTTTCATCCCTTGTCGTTATTTCTTCTCGGCACTTCGTGCCTCGCTCGGAAAGCTTTCGAAAACAAAAAGGTCGAATAACGTAACGCAATACACCGCGTATAAAGCAAAACAGATCGAAACTCGCAAAGGTCACGTATAAAGCATTTAGATCGAAGCTCGCACAAGTCAAATTTAGCTCCTCTGCTCCCTGTGCCTCAAAGAGTTTCTGATTCTCATACTAGCACACTAATGAGTACTTCAGAAAGCCCTCTGAAGAATAGGCTATGTCATGTTGAATAGGCAACTTTGGATGAGAAATTGAAACCCTGTTCTCCCTACTGAAAATACATATATGTAGAAATGAAACGCAAGATAAAATAAAGTGAGTCAGTGTAATGGCTGCATCAATTCCAAGCCTGCTCATCCCCTCCCTGGGCAGTTTACAACTTTTCCATCCCAGAGGTGTGGCATTTGTTGTTAACAAGTAAGCCCAAGGGAGGGACTTTGTCAAATGCAATATTATGTCTGTGATGTATGGGCTTGGAATAATAATTATTCCAAGCCCACTCATCAATCAGAGTGTGCGTAGTATCTTGTTTATTTCATAAATAAAGTTATAGCTCCATCAATAATTATTATTTATGGAGCTATAATTTTTGTTTATGAAATAAACAAGATACTACGCAAACTCTGATTGACTCAAAACCATTTACATGACTCATGGAAACATTAGAAAATTGCTTTGTGTGTTTATTTCATAAAAACAATAGAAAACGTTTTCCCTGTGTTTCCATAGAGTTATGGTAACACTTGTGACAGTTTGGGAGAACTTGAAATTGCTGTGGAAACACTCGCCTGCGCTGCTCATGTTTCCCACAGTATTTCCCGTTCTCCCAAACTTCACTTGTGTTACCATAACTCTATGGAAACACAGGGAAAACGTTTTCTATTTGGTATTTGGCAATTACGTTCATTTAAATAAAAGGGCCAAATTTTATACAATCAAAACAATATGAATCCTGCTGCATTGAAAATTACAAATTACAGAGTAGAGCAGTCAACCCTAATATATGCAACTGGCGACTGCCGCTATAGCCCTCTGAAAGGTCACCTGGTCAAAGTATGACCAATAATTAAAGAGGGATTCATTCACCTATCCTGATATTTACAGCAGTGCTCGCAGCATTCTGCATGCTGCACAAATAGGTGGAAAGCATAATTCAGCTGCTGTAGTTGTCTGTCTACTTCTTCAATTTGTTCCTGGAGTCTTCTATTGGCTTGTTCCAGACTTTGAAAGCGTTCCCTCCTGACGAGAAAAAAAAAACACAAACGATTTTTCAAAACTTTAGACGTGTTGAAAGCAAGTGTGAATCTTGGTTGCAATTCCACATCTATAATCCTGAAAGTTTTGTTTGTCATTAAAACAAACGTTTTAGGAAGCTGCTTCTAAAACTATTTGGTCAGAGGATATTTTAAATTAAAATTCTAATTTTCCTTCGCCATCACTGTCAGTCTATGTGGCGTCATTTTCCAAGCTATTTAGCTTAAAAAATGATCTAAAGTGTAATAGTCACCTTCTTTTCCTGTATTTTCGACTGCTTTCTACATTTCGAGCTCTTCTCTTCCCATCCGTTTTATAGAGTCTCCCTTCATTCAAAGGAGTCTTCGTTGTAGACCACGTCGCTTGAGGAAGCGCTGCCTGGATGCTTGAAGAAGAACTGGTTGCAACCTGCCGGCCATTTATTAAATAAGCTTACGTAAAGTAAATAGCGACTTATTTCTTTGGAAAAGACTTCCTTTCACAAATACACAGTTTTAATAAACTAAACTACATTGAAAATACCTCATGTTGTTCAGCAGCAAGTTTTTAAGGCAGACTGCCGGGTCAGTATAAATTGTGAAATTCATACTGAGCTATAAAACGATCAGCAAACGGACAGCAACTCGGCACTTCCAGTTTAGCACAAAGCAACCAAGCAGCCTCGTTCCCAGGTCCTTCTCTCGTGGACAACGGTGGACTGGGACTCACCTAGGGAGGGGAAGGGAGGGGACAGGGAGTAGTCCTGCTAACACATCCAAGATGGCCGCACACAGTTTCGTTCTTTGACGTGACTGCATAAAGTATGAGCTTCAATGATCTTATGCACCCTAGAAACATTTACAAAAAGTCTCCACCTGACTTCAACATACTTGCCGCAAAAATTTTGACTACTTTCGGAAGTTTTGCCAAGGAAACTAAAGGAGGACATTTCACTGTGAACTTTCAAAGAACCCTGACGCACTGCGGGCTTTGACTTGTGCTCTGTTAGAAAGTGACTTTGGCCTTAAACTCAGCATTCCTTTAGATCGACTGATACCAACAGTTTCCTCTTCGTCTAAACTATATTTTATGGATCGAGGACCTACTCGCTTGTCTTCCTGAAGATCAGCGTCACACAATAGTTCGTGGTTGACATTGGTAAGGGTTTCATACTGATAATAATATTAATAACTAGTGGTTCCATATTATTATTTGGAAGTGAAGTGCTGCCACATTTGTAAGGCTTATAGTAAGCGCAACCTTAAGTGAATTTTGGCTTCTTGTAGTTATCATGGTGCATATCTTTGAAGGGACACTGTTATCTCGCGCCACATCAGGATCTAATGTGTGGCCTCGAAAGCTCAGTTTCTAGCACTATTAAACGCGTAGTAAACCTACTTGTGAACACAATGCAACGACCAATGTGTGTCGCAAAATCGTAGAACAAAGGAGCATGCAACTTGGATTTACTAAACCGATAAGGGCATAACTTGGTATCAGTTACAGAGTACTAACAATGCAGGCTTGTTTATAAAGAGGCTAAAGACACAAAGGTCAGTTCATGTTGTACGCTAGGAACAAGGCGGCTTTGTAATAAAACAATGTCACGCAAGAATTAGATGCTTTCGTGCAAGAGCATCTCAAAACAGTTGAAACTGGCAACAATCAAGCGTCAGAGCATCTCAAAACAGTGTCTCCTCGAGTGCGCAAAATAATCCCGAAAACAACAATCGTCTCTTCTTGCACAAATTCTAGCGTGCAAAACAACAATAGCTAAATGCTAAATGCAAATGCTTAGTAAATCAGGGCTAAATTGTAGAATACCCGGCAACTTATTTGCATGTCCTTGAATAAGAATGGATCCTTTTGTTTTTATATGCCTCGTTCTATAAGCGTTCAGCCGATATGTCAATAAGTTGCCGGGTATAATTTCTAAAATCGCTCCAAATTAGGTCTAAAGTTTAAATGCATGTGGGAGACATGGCGGCTAATGGTTAGCACGTTGGACTCTGGATCGAGCGGTCTGGTTCGAGTACTGGCCTGGATCATTTTGTTGTGTTCTCAGGCACAACATTAAAACTCTCATAGTGCCTCTCTCTGGGTACTAGCGGCAAAATGCTGGGTAGGAAGAAGCACTTATACTCTTAGTCGGCTTCATGGTATGGATCCGGCAGTGTGGGCCAGTTTGGCCCGAGCGCAGCTTTAACCTTAACTTTCTTAAAACACATGTTTTATTATTCTTGGTGTGCATCTGAATGGTGGAGGTAAGACTGAGATTTTAGATTTTACAAAGTCCTTATATCCTACATGTAACTTGATCAAAATAAATAAATAAATTAAAAATACAATCAAGTACATGCGTCCCAAGCTCACATTGTGAGTCAGCTATGTGATATGCTTCGTTAACGTACTATGTAATTGCCATATTATTACTGCAATTACACAATACGGTTATGAAACATCATCATCTTCTTCATAAAGTATAAAGGAACGTACCTTTCCATATCCATATCATTTTCTAGCTTATTGCCAATGAGGCAGCCGAGCCCAGAGGCGAGGCTGCCGAGGTGGCCATCATAAATTTGTATTTGGGAGAAATTTCAACTTGTGCGTGAGTTTTGTTTTCCATATTTGGGTGTAAGTAATACCCCATATTTGGGTGTAAGTTAATAATAAATATTGACTGCGAGCAGTCTCTACCCCATATTTGGGAGTAAGTAATAAACAGTGTCGTTTCGGTGTTTCGTGAGGGCCGAGGCTTGTAATTGTACAGGTGAGTAAGGTTAATATTTCTTCATTGAAAGGGCTTTTAGTCACCTTATTTCTCTTTGTAAATTGAATTGTAAGCAATAGGTGATCAAGGAATAGGGTTATACGCACAAATGTTGGTCAGAACCAGCCTGTTCGCTTCTCGATTCCGAACATGTGTTCGCGTCTCAATTCCGATCCACTGTGTTCTTTCGTCGATTGAAACGTTCTTAAAGACTTAAGATCAAAGAAACGAACAGAATACTGTACACATCTTGTAGCACAAAAATGTCCTTGAACGCCAGCGTTTGCGTAACAAAAATTACTGACAAGACAAAGCGAGTAGACAATATTCCTTGATCACTGCGTTCAGTACATTTATTATCTGGTTAATCGCCGTTACAAGCCAAAGCCCAAAAATCCTTAGTTTAGCAGAGATTCCTTTTCAGGGTTTAGCATTCAGTGTTGTTATTATTATTCCTTCATCACTAGACTACACGCGCTTGTTTTATATTTAAACATTCATTCGTCTTCAGTTCTGTCATACACGAAACTCTTGGAAATAAAAATACTTCAGTTATTTATGAAGTTGCGATTCTTGGACTAAAATTATCTACAGTTAAATTATCAAAATAGCTATGAAAGTAAAAGGTAAATCTTAATTTTTTGGAATGAGTCATTACAAAATATAAACATCTGACAGTCTGGCCCCGTCACGCAACGCTTCCTTGCTCCGATAATAATTTTAAAATTCTTTCAACTTTCATGCAACTAAAATGACAAAAGTTTCAGCAAACGAAGAAACATCTTCGATTTCTAAGCAACTTTAGGATGGGGTATTAATTTTGTTATCTTGTCATCAAATAAACTGGGGCTTTCATGTTGTCTGTAATATTTACAATGTAATGCCGGTCAGATTTAATAATTAAGAACGTATATGTTTCATGATCATATATTTTAAAGCTTTCTATCAATTATTCGCTCCTCTATGTTGTTGGCACTTTAGTAGTAACTATAACTAGTTGTACATATTTGGAGGTATTATCTCTGCAGGGGGAGGGTATGGTATTTTAGGCCAAACCCAAGGGGAGGGTCCGGACATTTCATTGCCATCGCTATGGAGGGTCGCATCATCATACCTTTCTTAAAACACATTTTAATATTCTTGGTGTGCATCTGAATGGTGTTGAGGTAAGATTTACAAAGTCCATATATCCTAAGTTGATCAAAATTAATTAATTAATTAAAAATACAATCAAGTACATGCGTCCCAAGCTCACATTGTGAGTCAGCTATGTGATATGCTTCGTTAACGTACTATGTAATTGCCATATTATTACTGCAATTACACAATACGGTTATGAAGCGTCATCAGCTTCTTCATAAAGTATAAAGGAACGTACCTTTCCATATCCATATCATTTTCTAGCTTATTGTACATAATTATTTGGAGGTATTATCTCTGCAGGGGGAGGGTCAGGGTATTTTAGGCCAAACCCAAGGGGAGGGTCCGGACATTTCCTTGCCATCGCTATGGAGGGTCACATCATCATACCTTTCTTAAAACACATTTTAATATTCTTGGTGTGCATCTGAATGGTGTTGAGGTAAGATTTACAAAGTCCATATATCTAAGTTGATCAAAATTAATTAATTAATTAAAATACAATCAAGTACATGCGTCCCAAGCTCACATTGTGAGTCAGCTATGTGATATGCTTCGTTAACGTACTATGTAATTGCCATATTATTACTGCAATTACACAATACGGTTATGAAGCATCATCATCTTCTTCTTACAGTATATTAAAAGGAACGTACCTTTCCATATCCATATCATTTTCTAGCGTATTGTACATATATAGAGGATATTACACGGCGGCGCGAAGATATGAATTTTATTTTCGAGTGGTAAAAACAATATTTTACAAATGAGCGCAGCGAATGAGTAAAATATTGTTTTAACACGAGAAAATAAAATTCATATCTTCAAGCCACCGTGTAATTTTCTTTTTATTATATAGACAACAGACAAAAGTACGAACTTTATCGCAAACTCTTGCAGCTCGGTAACTGGACTTTCCGAATTTCTCTCCTTTGGTCTTCACTTACAAGGAACTCCTTATTTTAAGTCATATGAAGTTTTCTACTTCGTGTTATCATTTTCCTACTCCTCAGTGAATGATTTCATGTCGGCTTCAGTGAATTTCACGAATCTATCGGTCGCCATTTTTCAACCGGAGTTTGGCAGCTTTGCACAAAAAGCCATGTAAAAGCGGGAAATGATGTCATCGATATCCTCACTAGTGAGGATATGGAAAATACGCCACTCGGGTCCCGGATGTAGTTTCGTATGAATTTTACGAGTGGTCTATTTTCCAGTAAAACACTCGTGTCTATATAATAATTGGAGGTATTATCTCTGCAGGGGGGGTTATGGTATTTTCGGCCAACCCAAGGGGAGGGTCAGGACATTTCATTGCCAACGCTATGGAGGGTCGCATCATTTTTAATGCTCAATTTCAAATCTCCACTGCCTACCCCCTGCTAATTTACATGTATGACCAGTTCCTAATGCCAAAAAATATAAGGGTTTGTATGGCAATTTTACAAATAGATTAGGAATATGGTAAAGTTCTAAATAAAATTACCTTACCTTCCACGGTGTTTTACTTGCTCTCTGTGTGTTTGATTTGCTGATTTTAAGGTGATTTTATCAAATTTTTTATTCCTATGAAATACAGGCATGCATTTTACATTCTGTCTAGTTATCATATCTGTTTGTTCATCAGATTAATTTCTAAATATCAGATGTAAACAAATTGTCAGCAAAGATCAACAATCATATTTATATTTATAATAAGATTAGAACAAATGAAATCCAAGGTCAGATATTAAAAAATGTCGAAGTCCTCACCTCACCTCCACTTTTCGTGCTCTGTTGCACAAGGCCTTAAAGTGTTTCTGGTTTTGGTAATTACTTGGTTTTTACTGGGAAGGATCATTAGTCCTTCGCCCAACCCCCAACCTGGAAGACCAGGTGCTGTATTCGTCTGGCACCTCACTTGAGACCTGTCCAGCAAGCTGAAGGTTGAACCTACCAGGGGCAAAAGCCCATTAAGGCATGCAAACCTCCCCACCATGATAAGGGACACAGGGAGGAAAACATGTCAAAGTAGCCCAGATAACCAATATGTGCATAACATATTATCTTGCATAATTGCATGGAATATTGACTGATACTTGGCTGACGAGGATGCAGGCTGAGTTGGCTAAAGGCAGATGATATTCCATAAGATTGAACAGGAGGATTGTTTATTTATTTTTCAACAAATTGTCAACAAGTCACAAAATAAAAGCATCAAAATGTCCTCTTGAATTCAGCAGCACTTTCCAATATGTTGGAGGAGTTTTCTTGAGTGCACTTCCAAATAAATATGGCAACCTACATAAACCGTGGGAAATCTGTCATGCGCAGATGACAGATAACAAGGGCTTCTTGACCATATATGAGCCTCATGACAATTTGTCATTCATCATCATATCATCCATGCCACCCTGACTTTAATCATTAATAATACCAAAATTATTTTGGTATTCTTACCAGGCTCAGGAGCGTCCTGTATCTATCCTCTGCTGGGAGCTAAACTCAATAACTGGCATTTCTTAGCAACTGAGGTGGACGAGTTATCAGTTTCTTATGCAAAGGACAACGTGAAATGTAATGGCCTAGAAAGTAACATAAGAGGTGAGAAACATTTCTGAACTATATTTTGTTTACATGTGTTTATTTTTCCTGATGAAAATGCAAAACCTATAAATTGCCCTGAGAAAATACAATGTATATGTAGTTGTCCTTGTTGCATCCTCATTAACATTTCCGATGATGGAGAGTTGTCTGAGATTCAAGAGGAGAATTTATTCCATACTGATGATGTCTCGCTTGTTGTTAATTGCATGTGAAAATAATAAGTAAATGTGAAGTTTAAATTACATGGATCTCTGTGGCTTGACATCATTATTGGTTCGAATATCACAGTAGTATCACATGCTCATAACATTGTTAATTTCTAGTTAAATAGGAGGTCACCTCGAACTATAAGTTTTTTTGGCTTCTAAGAGGGGAACTTACCAATTTTTTTGTTAACCTATTTGTTATCGTGCGGTTTTCAATTGAGTGTCGTGAAACCAAAACCAAAGCAATGACAATCGCAACAAACATAAACAACACAATGAACCAATGAGAACTCAAAGCAAATACACGTAACTGGCACCAAGCATGGGAAAATGTGTGTGTAGCGATTGGTTTTAGTTTTGCATCTGCTTGGTTGAGAAGGTGGCGTGCATTTTTTAAACCAATCACAGAGCGTAGTAAAGCAAAACCAAAGCAATTCAGTGATTACTTTCGACACTCAATTGAAAACTGCTCTAATAACTAACGTTGTGAATTATGTAATTATTGGTAAATAAATTAATACTAATAACATGCAGGGCCGTCATTAAGTTTTGAGTCACTTGTTGCTTTGATTTTCACACCCGTAACAAACGTGTTGCTTTGTAAGTGAATTATACCAACAACAGGCAGGTCCCATCAAGCATACTCAGCCGTAACAGGTGTTACGGGTTACGGCCCTTAATGACAGCCCTGACATGTCTTGTATATATGTAATTGGAGACATTCTTTTTGTGTTTTATCAGGCTAACCCTACCAATACTGACGTCATACTAGTTCTAAACATCTACAGTATATCACTCTCATTTTAGTGAAAGAGGTCACCCATGGCAGTTTTCTCAAAAAACCCCTTGAAGATGAGGACACTAAAGAGTTTGATTTCTGTATGTGCAATCCGCCATTCTTCATCAGTGAATTTGAGGCTTCTCATGGCATTGCACGCAGCGACAAACGTCCCCAGCCTAGTGGGGTGTGTACTGGAACAGAAACTGAAACTGTGACCGGAGGGGGTGAGGTGGAATTTGTCAAAGAGATTATCAAAGACAGCCTGTTTCTGAAGGAGCAGGTCAGGTACAGTTGTGATGTTATGTGCTCTGATTATTATTATTTACAATGGAATACATGTAGGACTGAGTGGATTCCAATTTAGTCAGTTTATCATTTATCGAGTGATTAATGAAATTTGATGATTTGTTAATCACAATGATTTTACAGACATAATTTGACAACATGTGATTACAGTTGGAGCCGTATTATTTATGTGTCCAATAATTAACAATATTATTGATTGGATGAGGTTTTTGTGATATCCAGAATAATCAAGGTCTCGGTAAGAGTTATCAGCCGAAGCCGAAGGCTGAGGCTGATAACTCTTACCGAGACCTTGATTATTCTGGATATCACAAAAACCGAATCGAATAATTGTTTTATTATACATTCAATGAAAAAGAATAATGCTTCTGCCACCGATGTTACTTAGCGGCAAGCAACGCAAAGCGCGTGAACGTGACATGATTACCCTTAGAAATCATGCACCGCGGTCATGATTACCCGTGACCTTGAGTGTCCTTGACATAATTATTGTATAATCTGTAGGTTATTACCTGTGATCCTCTCGCTAATCTGTAGGTAGATGATGTAGATGCTTTCAAAGGCGCTGATTTCGAAAATTCACTGTACGCTTTCGGCCAATCAGAAATGAGATAGTGAGTTGAATGTATAATAATAATTCAACTCATTATCTCATTTCTGATTGGCCGAAAGCGTACAGTGAATTTTCGAAATCAGCGCCTTTGAAAGCATCTACGTCATCTACCTACAGATTATACAATAATCATGTCAAGTGCACTCAAGGTCACGGGTAATCATGTCAAGTTCGTGAGAGGATCACGGGTAATCACGGGTAATCATGTCAAGTTCGCGCGCTTTGCGTTGCTTGCCGCTTATAAGTAAACAACATCGTTGGCGAAAGCATTATTTTTTTTCGTTGAATGTATAATAAAACAATTATTAGATTCGGTTTTTGTGATATCCAGAATAATCAAGGTCTCGGTAAGAGTTATCAGCCTCAGCCTTCGGCTTCGGCTGATAACTCTTACCTCGACTATTCTGGATATCACAAAAACCTCATCCAATAATTGTTAATTAACAGCCACCCCTTAATAAGTGGCCAGTTAACAAAGTCCAGAAACTAGTGTAACACTGTAAATAAAAACCGCTATTAAGCAGCCATCCTTGGCCACCTTTTGGCCAATCCCTATTGTTTTTACCCTATCAAGTGGCTACCAAGAATTTATAATACAAGTGCAGGGCTCGACTTTCAGGAAAAAACCTTGGGGCCAGCTGGCCCCTAAGTTTTCATACTTGGTCGCCAGCACAAGTATTCTAGTCGCCAAAATTTTCGGCGGCCCTTCGGGCCGTTTCTTTTTCTACAATATATAGGCATTACAGCCTTCCCTAGCTCTGCCACTGCTCACATATGCTTTTTGCAGTCTAAAACTACTTAATAGTGCTCTATGGAAGTAGGGAGAAAGTTAGGGGGAATTAATGGATACAACAACATTTGTTAAATTTGCCGCGTCTCGCTAGGGGAATGGGAATACATACATACATAAATACAATTTTTGTATCTATAAAAGAAACCTAACAGATGTAACCTTTGTTTCATTATTTTTCATTAACCAGCATCGAAAAACATATAGTACATGACTGACTTTTCTACGTTTACGCGTTGCGTGTTGTAGACAGGCTTTTCATGTTCAGGTTTTGTAGATTTCCCATAGCCCGGCGTGTGAAACTGTGAATTTCAATTTGCATGCTTTGGGAATTTTTATAGATCTGACCCTTCGAAAATGTTTAAATGACGTGTCAACCGATGTTTTCCAAAACCGGTCTTTGTAATTTTCGTACATGTTGCCAAACGTTTGATGCGAAACATGGTCGCATCGAATAAATGCTACGTGCACTACGATACGCCGTCCGATTTGTTCAATCACTGGTAACGCGCTACAAATTTGTTTTATCGACAGAGTAGTTTCTTTAAGACCCTATTTATAAATCTGCTACAGTCTAACACATTTTGATAAAGTCGGACCGAAAAATCATAGCGTGTATTAAAATCGGCCTTCACGCTTCACTGACGCTTGACAGCCAGCGATATCTGATAAACAAACTTGCCAATTTCAATAGCGGGCTATTTTCATTCGAAATACATTTAATGAAATTGAAAGAGAAAAGTTAACTCTATATCAATCGATCTATGTCCTATTGATATCACAGATATAAACTTACTGATAACGTAACACTGATAAGATGAATATACAAAGATGTACTCGATCGAGTCCTACGGCCACGGCCAGACACGGCGAAATCCGATTTGTTTCAGGACCGGTTTAATACGGCCGGTTGTTTTCAGTATTATGAATACCGTAAGCGACAACTATTTCATTTGTTTCGCATATTCTTTGAGAACTACAGTTGCTAATGAAAAACAAAACAAAGCTGCGATTTAATATTGTCGAGAAAACCACGGCACACACGCAGTCACTACATCATATAATTTTAATGTACCGCCTCTATTGAATCAAATTACTATATCTTGTTCATCTCATAGAAAGCTACAAATTAAAATAATATGCGATTATTCTTGAATCCAAAAACCTATAATATACACTTTCATATAGTAAAATGTGTAGTTTTTGCAAAAATCTAATTTTAGAAACACATGTCGCTTTGGGAAAGATTGCGTGACGAGATTCGTAGAAACAATCTGACAGAAGAATACTTTCGGTCGCTTCATACTTGAAAATGAGAAAGTATATTCTTCGGTATTAAATATTCATTTAATTCATTTGAGCGCTAAGAAAGTAAAAAAATTCTAAATTAAAATATCTTAGGGGCCAAACTGGCGACCAAGGGTGAAAAGTTAGTCGCCAGTGGATCAAATCTAGTCGCATTGGCGACCCCACAGGTCGCAACGTCGAGCCCTGAAGTGCAATGTAGTTTGGCATTGTTTTGAAAAATCTGATGACAAATAGGAGTCTGAGTCCGTTTATTATCGTCTTGACGTGATTCCGTTGTCACTAATCTTTTGATTTTGTACCACGCCTTATGCTAATTTTTGATGAAACCCTATTAAGCAGCCAACCCCTATTAAGTGACTACTTACCAATTTTCCCAGAGGGTGGCTGCTTAATACTGGGGTTTGACTTTATAACAAAATTTGAAGATTGGTTAAACTTTTTGGTGAATAAAATGGTAGGCTGTTCCAGGTTCTCAGTTAATGGGGGCAAGGGAGTCTTTTTATGAAATTCATGACCTACATGTATTATTAATATTATAATCTATCTTTTTTTTTCAACATGTAAAATCCTTGTAGCTGGTACACTACAATGTTGGGGAAAAAGTCAAGTTTAGCTCCTGTCCTGGCTTGTCTCAGAGAAAATGGTGTAAGTTTATATAACATACCACCCATGCATGTATCATAGATTAGTCGACATGTTTTCTTTAATGATAATGATGACAATGATAGTGGTCAGTGGTGGATCCAGACCTGTTTATAAGTGGGGACCTGAAAAATTTTCGACCCTTTTAGTATTTTTGCCCACAAGGTGGGGCCCTCCCCTAGACCCGCCACTGATCCCTCCCCTAGGTCCGCCACTGATGGTGATAATGATGATGATGAAGATAAATTATGTCAATGATGATGGTGTCGGTGATGATGGTGAAGAATATGACATGATGATAAGCTCTCTGACATGCATGAATCTCTGTGATGGAAAACAGACTCAACAACTTCTGAGAGAGAGCGTGTTGTTTTCTGATTGGTCAATACAAATTGCTACTTCTGTGGCAGAATGGAGCATGTACTTCTTTCAGCAACTATCTACAATGTACTCAGTTGTGTGTAACTGTCAGCCATCTTCTGACAGTCACAGGGCAAACAATCATCCTCAATAGCAAGGGATATTTTATAAAATTCCATAAAAGGCGATTCTATTCTCACAATATAATTAACTATCTGTATTTTCTTGGCCATTGTAATCTCAGTTTTTTGTTTCATCAGTAGATAGCTTGGAACTAAGTTTATTTGGAATCAAATTGAATGTTTAGCAAGATTATGACTTGATTGGCAAACCCTAGCTAGCCTCTCACACAGGTATATCTTTTTGGGGGGCTTATCATGCATTTTGTCATTCATTCAGAGGAAACATTGTGTCATGATCCAAAAGAACATCTACATTGGAAGCTATATGTTTCCCCTAGAAACTTGATCAATAGCATGTTTACGATCAACAAAGTCAGATTCTGCAGTTTGTTTCCAGGACACATTAGTATCAACAACAAATTGTCTTTTAGACTGTTCACAGCCTCTCTATTTTCTCAGATCATTTTGCGCTCGCTTCCGCTCGCTCACGCTTCGCGCTCGCTGTTAGTGTCAAGAAAATAGAGAGGCTGTGAACAGTCTAATTGTCTTTGACAAAACAATGTCTTTGAATTGTTCTTGTTATTAAAGATGTGGTTATTGCTCATCGTTGTTTGATAGATAGATGAATGTTTAATCGTTTGTCTCACGATGGAGTCACTTTGAGGTGTTGCTGGCGAAGTTTTGACTGCTTTACTGCTAGTCTAGTTGTTCTGAGGGAACAACATCCAGTTCGAATAATAGTGAGGATCAAAATGCACCAATAGCAGTGAACCAAGGTGCTACATATAGCGACACATAAAAACTTGACCTCATCGCCTGATGAAGACTAGCAGTAAAGCAGTCAAAACGTCGCGATCAACATCTCAAAGTGACTCCATGGTGAGACAAACAATTCAACGTTCAGCCGTCTTTGTTCTTCTTTCCAGATAAAGACCGTAACAAGCACAGAGTTTTGTCAGGGGCAGACCATGCGCTGGGGAGTGGCGTGGTCTTTCTTACCTGGTGTTACTGTTCAGGTGTGTTAGAACATTTTTTGGAATGGTGTTATTGGATTAAATTACCCACAATTCTGCACTGACACAAGCACAGCTGTCTGCCCTTCCACATTTCAGTCACTGTAAAATTACCAAAATAAACTCTGGCCATTCCTTAAGAAATGTGGGTAACCCCATTTTCTACATGGAAATGTTCATTATTTTGTAAACCATCCCTAACACGCTTTGTTCCCAACATTTCCATCCGAAAGGGTGGGGCACTTTATAGGGCAGGTAACCATGGTAACCTAAACCTCACCTCCAACTTTTCTTCAACCCCAAATAATAAATTGCTTCTTAAATTTCCAAGCCCTCAAAATGTCAAAACCCATCGAGCCTTTCGCATTAGTCTCGACAATATTGTCTCAAGTGTTGCAGGAAGCTTGGAAAGCTAAAATGAGTGCGAGTTCATGTTTGTCAAGAGTCTCATTCTCGCATTCAAAATTATAAGATTGCATTTGACTAATGTACAGTGGAACCCCGTTAATACGACCACCTTTGGGCCATGAAAATGTGGTCATATTAACAGGGTGGTCGTATTAACGGGGTAGGGTCAAATTATGCTGCTACACCCTTCTAAATAATGCCATGACAACTATACCTTAATTCCGCTATAAATTGAACACGCTAATCACTAACAACTTTGCCGGACAACATTCACTAAAATTCGTTATTGTTTTTCAGATTGTGTCTGTTTTCATTCAGCAGTCTCACCAGGCATTTTGACTGGCCGTATTAACGGGGTAATTTTATAAAGAAAATAACGACTGGGGACTCCAAAAGGTAGTCGTTGGTCGTAATAACGGGGTGGTCGGATTAACAGGGTGGTCGTATTAATGGGGTGGTTGTATGGCGGGATTCCACTGTACACTCCTAATTGAAGCTATCTTTTCCTGGATGATCTCATGCAAGAAAAAGTCCAATTAATGAATTATTTAATCCTGTCTATCCGTTTTTATCAGGACTCTCCTTCAAAGCGCCGTAAACGAGCCAAAAAGACAAAGCCTCTTCACTTTGTTATTCCTGATGAATTAGCGGCCACACACGCAGGTAGCGAGAAGCAGGCACAGATGTCGGACAAAGTCACAGCCATAGGAAAATATGTCAAGGAGATACTGAACGAATTAAAGGTTAGCACTGTTGTCATTTCCTGTTTTTAAATGATAACAAACGATGTCTGACTAGTGGTATCGAGATTACATTGCCCAGCCGGTATGCAGTCACTTTCTTTCTCAAGAATGTTCGAGCAAAATTCCCCATCGAGTTGCGCACACGAAGCCTCGCGTGGTGAGCACTCGCGTGTGCCCGGCCTGAGAAGGCCCTGAGAACTATTGTATCTGCGCACGCGCGAGTTGCGATTTCTGGCCGCGTATGATTTCCCGCCAAAACTTTCCCAAAGAACGCATATTCTGCCTATTCTGAGTAAACCGTATTCCCTTCATTCCGTTCATTAACTGATATTGGGAGCAGAATGAACAGCATGAAGGACTCTGGATCAAGCGGTCCGGGTTCGAGTCCAGGCCGGGGTCACTGTGTTGTGTTCTTGGGCAAGATACTTCTCTCACATTGCCTCTCTCTACCTTGGAGTAAATGAGTACCGGCGAATTGTCAGGACGAACCTGACAGAAATGCTGGGGCCGGGTTACCTGCGATGGACTAGCATTCCATCCAGGGGAGCAATTCATGCTATGGATACTGGAGTTAAGCACCAGCTTGTAGATGGGCAGTGTAGTATTCAATGTTGCTTGCTAATCTCAACAGGTCACTGCGAAAGAGCAGAAGAAAGCTGACAAATCCAGAGGAATATTAGCTTTTCACTGTCATGCTTGCGAGATAACCTGGGCACACCAGAGGAGAAAACGGCGGGAAAATCTTGGGAAAGGTGTTCCGCAAGAAAACACAGGCGACTGTCAGCCTGGCAGGGTGGACGAAGCTGCGAAACAACGTGTGGGAGACACTTCAAATAACATGGAAATACAGGAAGCGTGCGAGGAGGACAACAATGAAGAGAAAAACGTATCTAGCACTGACGAAGCGCTGACAAGTTCTGATGTATGTACAAGCGAAATGTCTGATTCTCAGGAATGCCCTTCGGCTTCTGTGAGCAATGACCCACAGAAGGACGCAAGCGTTTCCAGACCTCTCATGTCGTTTACGGTACGAGTTGGGATTGGTACAGAGATGTCTGATGACTTGCCGGGTGATGGTGTGGTGTTAGAGATGACGTGGATAGCCGGACAGAACAAGAATGACTTGTATCAGTTGTTCCAGTTTTTTCAAAATAAGCTTTTAAAAGGTTTTTAAGGAATACATTGAACAGTGCAACTCTGTTGTTGGTGCCCCAAAATTACGTCCGTTTAATCACGCTTTGGACTCCCAATCGAGAGGCATATCGTGGCTGTTGTGCTCTTGGGAAAGACGTTTACTCTCACAGCGCCGTTCTCCATGTAGGAGTACAAATGAATAATGTGTACCGGTGAATTGATGGGGTAACTTGACAAAATGCTGGGGGGTAACCTGCGATGAACTACTAGTAACCATCGAGGGCAGTAGCAATACTCCTAATCCATGACTACAGATCTTACAAGTGCTACAAAGGCTGTAATACCCCCTTATTTTTATTCGTCCTTTATTTTACTTTATATAACAATACTTTATATAACAATACTACTTAACTTGCATTGTTGCATTTGATTTTTGAAGGATATACAACTTCCCATGTGGGCCCCTTTAACTGTTTTGATAAATGATAGTTTTACCGTAAATGTGGAAGATTCTTTAGTATGGTTTTCGAGAAACATTTTATGACCAAAAACTAATGACGAGAAATCATATAAAGTAATCATAGACATCATAGAAAGTTAGCATTCTAACCTCATTATCGAGTGAATCAACAGTGTGGAACTTCTTGACGATTAAATAGAAAGAATCATGACACTGAATGGTGAAAAGACCACGAAAAAGTGGAACAGTGGAAGACCAGAGGGCCAATACAACTCCACGGTGTTCTATATTACAATAAGAAAAACAACGCATGTTGATGAATTAATACATGTTCAGTGACAACAGCTCTCGTTCAGTTGATAAACAACGAAAACACTATTTAGTAGAGTTTCTATCGTATTTAGCTAGCGGTTTGTTGTCATTTATTTCTAATATATTTGATAGATTTTATAGAAGTTGTTATTATGTTATTATTATTATTATTATTATATAGATAGAGAGAGCACTGAGTTTTGAAATGACTATCGTAAAACGAAACTGCAGTAACTAATAGAACCATTCTGTACAACGGTAAACATGCAATAAACCAAGTAGAACTTGATGTACATGTAATCGGTGGTAATCGCGGGAAAATTACTAGAGGGAGCTACAGTTTGACTGTCCACATACAATAATCTTTGTTTGTTTTGGTTTTGCGTTTGCATAGCTCCGTAATTGGTTCAAAATACTCCTGCAACCTGACCATTGATTCTAACCAATAGCAAGGAACTTGTTCTCTCTTCCAATCAGATGTAGTGAAAGTTGGTTGGCGACGTTTCCCGCGCTTGCCACCGGCTGCGAAGTTTTACTGTGTTCTGATTGGTCCTTGCGCTATTTGAGCGTGCTGTGATTGGTTAGAGGTGATTACTTTGGTTTTGGTATTGCAATTACAATACCAATTATTGCAATACCCAATACGTATATACAGTCGAACCCCTATTAAGCGGCCACCCTCGAGGCAAGTGACTGCTTAATAGGGGTTGGCCGCTTAATAGGGGTTTGTCATAAACTTGTGTTTGTATGTTTTTATCAGTCGTCACCTTCTATTTCGGACGCTTATCTGTCATCAGCTTTTTCAAAACAAGGCCAAACTACGTGTATTAAATTCTTAGTGGCCCCTTAATAGGAGTAAAAACAATAGAAGAACCCTCATCGGGACGGCCAAAAGGTGGCCGTAGCCGCTTAACAGAGGTGGCCGCTTAATAAGGGTTTTAGTAGCTTAACAGGGGTATGGCCGTTTAATGAATGACCGCGTAATAGTAGTTCGACTGTGGTAACCTGAAGAAGAATAGAAATATGATTTTCAAATTAAAAGTATCGTTTTTTATAGAATTTTATAATTGTTAGCGATACATCTGTTCAGCTAATCAGTGAATAGTGCGCGCATTTCTCCTCTGACACACTCGTTGTCTTCACATATTAACCGGGCTTCTCTGCATTGGCAATCGGCGTCTTGCAAGCAATAGTGCTTGTAAATACGGCGGTAACACTGAAAAAACAAAACAAAAGAACAATGTACACACGAGGCAAGTTAGGTATGTGGAGATTATAAAATAGATAAAACAACTTGGACAAAACAGAGTTTCATTCTTATCGAATTATGAGTGATACTGAGAATAGTTAGAAAAAAAAAGGAATTGATATGCGAACGCCAGAAACCAAGTCAAAAAGCGGAAAATAGTTTCTAGAGACCGGTCTAAAACATTGTTGATGTATATAACTTTGCACAAGCATTGCTGGTTTTTTTTTTGCTGATGTAAATCATATGCCAAATGAACAACCGTTGAATTTGTGGAGAGCAGTTTAAAAAATTTACAAATTTCAAAGCCGGGAAAATTATCGAATGGTATAGATTCCTTCCGTTTCTTTTATGCTTACAGGGCGGAATATTTAAACGAAGTCTAAGTTAGGCCTTGCCTAGTTCCTAGGCCTCTATATTTCGCCGCGGTCAATCCGTTTTGGATCACGTGGTCCGAGCGAAAAAGTGATCCGTCTCGGATACGTCACCGAAACGAATTGACCGTAAAGGCCTGGGAGAAAGCCGTACAGGAACTAGGCAAAGTTAGGCCGTGGTTTAAGATAATTTAATGGGTCTAAATCTACTTATAAGCAGGTCAGTCTAATTGTTTTTTAGTCTGTGTTATACACCTTTTAAATAAGGTTTACTGTGAATGACGTTAACACATTTAGGTTGGCCAGTTTAAAGTCAAGTTATGCCACGGTTTTGTTAAACCCTGTCTAAACCTTGTTTAAATATTCGACCCTATGGGTCAACTGTCGTTGGTCTAAACTTACTTAACTTTAAACCAATTAGACAGCCACACTTGTTACAACATGCACGTCTAAACGAGGTCTACGCATCCACGTTACAATGATACAATTTAACTTCTCTCTGTGGTGACATATCAAGACTCGTGTAAACACAGACTTCGTTTCATTAATAATTGGCCGTGGCATTTGTCGAACATTTTCGAAATAATTCTCACCGAAAATTCCATGCAAATGATAAGCGTTCAATATCTCTCTCAGGGCCACGGTTGAAATTGTAAAAGAGAGTTCTTGACAGAATCTTTCTATTGGGGCATAGTAGGCTAACTTACCGGTAATCTCCTCTGAATGGAGTCCAAAATGCTTTCCTCCCAGCACTTCGATCTGTAGTTACAGATTAGCGGGAAGTGACGCGGGGAATTTTCATGACTCAGGCATGCGCACTGGCTGTCTTCACTGCATCTCGTGTCACGGATCTCAGAGCACTAAAAAAGAAAAAGAAATAAAAATTCAAAACTATATTCAGAAAGTCTGGAAAGCTAGCTAGGACAACTGAAATAACCTTGCAGTTCTTTGCGATTAAAGCCATTGCAGTTTAAATTCAGGGCTTCAACGGGAAAGATGTCGCAGAAGTACGATCTTTGTTCTTGACAATTTATAATTCGAAGGCCGAATTTGATTAAATAATGGACGTGCATGTTAAAAAGACATTTATACAGCTGGACAACAAATTCCATGCCTACATGACTCCTGTGGCTCGTGAACTTTGTTCGTTTGCTCCGTAAATGTTCACTGAAGTTAGGGAAAATAATTTTCCTTGACATGTCATCACGTCACGGCTCTTAATACTGAATTCATCAAGGGTAGCGATCCAGATGTTTTGCTAAACTGAGGAAAAGAAAAGAACTCACGTCGTGTAGATTCAGAGTATGCTTGGCTTCAATCCCCATCAGAACTGTAACCAACAGCACAAGGGAAAGCTTCATCAACATCGCCATCGCTAAACGATTTTATGGAGATAAAACGTTAATAAGACTACCTTTTATAATTACCCAACACTAAGGAACAAATTTCCAGAGTGTTCTTCAGTTGATAGATATTGCATATATGTATATCATATAAGCATTTATAAAATTACTGAGATGCTACGCGAGTTATGATTGGACTATAAAATGTTCTGGCAAACCTCATGTAAAATGGACTCGTTCTATAGAAAAGCAATCATTAGAACATGCGTTTCACCAACGAAATCCGCGCAGGACAACGTGGGTGTTAGAATCTGAGTTTATAGAAGGATACCAAAAAGCTTGTTTAAATTCAGGTTACCTTCGCCTCGTGTAGATTTGAAAGCTCTACTCGTGTTTTGACTCTATATGCCACAGATGCGTGGGCTATCATGACTTAAATATATATCAGTCACAAATAACTGATTTATTACATACCTTATACAGTTATAGACATTATCACACGTCAGTTGAAGTGATTTATGGGATAAGGCGAGATTAAGGTGGAGTAAGAAGGGTGTTAAGATAAGCGATGGTATTTGGCACTGGTTGCCGCCAAATAGATCTATCTAGACGATAGAGACTTAGTTACCTCAACTGAGGGATTTCCTAATACAAATTCTGGTTATTTTTAGTTTTAGCACTTCTTCCTGCCAAGACCAGAACTAGACCCACGAGTGAAATACATTGACGAAAGGAGATTTCAAACACGGCATTCTTGCTACTCGTGGAATGAACTTAGACTCCACTTAATGATTATGAGAGTACCTGTACGTAGACAGACACCCTTGAACGGTTGGCACGCGTACCGACCGTTCATTGCATACAATTGCAAATAAAACAGTCTATTTGCTATATTGAGCAGGCAGTTAGTTTTGAACACAATCACGGCATTTGAAAATGCTTCATGCACAGAGATGAGGCCGGCTACGCGACAGAAAAAACGTTTGCCTTGTAAGCTCTTCTCCAAATGGTAAACTGACAGCCATTTAGCACCGAGAAGTTTCGTTTCGTTTTTGTATAACAAGATTGCAAACATAAAATGTGCTACATGTATATGTGAGATAAAACCTTGAGACCGTTTTCAGCATCTAATCAGTTTCACTCAGTCGACACTCAGTAAAGCAGATCCCACCAAATTCTCAGACACAATATAAAGATAATTAACCTAAATTCGGCGAGATTGGGACTAAAAGCCAAGGTTATAAGAACTTACAAAGGAGCTTAAAATGATTACAAAGTTGCATTGACTGGTTTCTGCGATTATGGACAGATATGAGGGAGGAGTGTTTCCCTAATCTTCTCCTTCCTCCTCCATCCCTGCCCCCTCCCTTCCTCCCTTCTCCCTCCCTTTCCCCTTCTCCCTCCATCCCACTACTCCTTCCATTCCTCCTTCTCCCTGGATCATTGTTGACCATTGCTGACTGAAGTTTGATCACGACTCAGCCAGTTATTGATTTCTTTCTCAATATTTTTGATATAGGAAAACTTCGTCCCGTATAATTGCCACCTAGCCGCGAATATTTGAGACCAGAAGTGATCAAAACATAACAAAGAAGAACTGTTTATTAAGATAACAATTGCCATAACAGGATTACTTTAATTTGAAAATTAAGGGGGAAATCCAAATATTTCCTCGTCGTAATTTTCAATGTCAAAAGTCAATAAACTCATAAAGATAATAAATCAGAATTTTTTTAACATTCTTGTTGATTTGTTACTTTGATATTTAGTTGATTTGGCATTAATATTTCCACTAATGCTTGGTAATGGACATCAACGACAAGGTACTAATGAAAAAGAATAACAGAAAAACTAAGTGATGACGGAAAAATTACTTCACAAATTTACACTCGTTCTGCACATAGCACTCCAGTGAAAGAGTAGTAACTTAAAGGAGCTATGTCATGATATTTTAAGTCATTTTTGCGAAGTGCATAATCACTTTCAAACTGAAGAAAGCCTCAAAATATTAGTTTACTGAGGTAGAAAAACACCAAAGAGGTAATAATAAACCAAACAGGAACAAGGATGGCTGAGGATGGAGAAGATTAAGACGGATTGCGAATGGCGAACTTGAACAAATTGGTCTATTTTTTTTCAAGATGCGCCAACCGTGACGTAGCCCCTTTAATAGTTTAAAGAAAGTTCCACCTGATCTGTCAATAACACATTCATGCAGTGAATTTTTTTATTGTCTTCAAAGGAGCTTGTCATGGATGGCACATCTCAGTGAAATTTCGCCTAAATTTTTCAAGTTGGTCTTTCGTAACCCATCTCAATCTTCCCCAATCTTAACCGTCCTTATTCCTTTGTCGTTTATTATTACCTATTTTGTGTCTTACTCTCAGCAAATTGTTATTTTCATGCAGGTTTCATTCGATTGAAGAGTAACTTTGCAGACCGCGATACATTTTCGTGACTTAGCTCCAAAGGTGTTTGTTGTTTTAATTTACAAGCTTTGAAATTCAAAAATTCAAACATAAACATCCATTTAATGGATAAAATACTAAGCTGCTGAACAAACAGAACGTTGTCCTTAAAACTGACCTGTTAAGATTTGCTCTGACAGAAAAGCGCTGTTTGAAACCCGTTTCAATGCAATTCAAATGGCCAAGACCTTAATGGCTTTGGAGCAATTCTTCAGTAAAGATCCGGAGTTATTGTACAAAATCACCTTCAAAAGGAAGAAACCAAAAAAAGTCGACTGAGGTAGAAAAACACCAAAGAGGTAAACACGGAACAAGGATGGTTAAGACTGGGGAAGATTTAGACGGATTACGAACAACGAACTAGCTTACAAACTTTAGGGCCGATCGGTACAACTGTCGCACGCGACATCAGGCTTTACAACTCTGTCGCACGCGACAAGCCTACGACACGAATTGTTTCGCCGTGTAAATCAAACCTACAACTTGCTTACAATTATCGTGTACGACAATGTCGTAGGATTTTGAAACCCAAATCGTAGCTACTGACAATGTTAAATGATGGGAGTTGTATACGATTTTTGCATGACATGAGCAGCGTGAGCTACAAAGTCGCATGCGACAAAGTTGTACCGTCTAAATAGGCCCTCAGACTAAATTCTCATGAATCTGGTCTCCACAAAGATTTAATTCTGTAATACCTGTACTGTTTTCATTAGTCGGAGAACCTAAAAATGCTCACGGCAATCACATGTCTTATCTTTAATACTGACCTTATCTCATGGACAAACAAAACTGTTAAGAATGATTAGCTTGAAAAAATGAAAAGTAAATATCTGAAGAGTGGAACGTCAAATGACTTTTGAAGTATTGATACAAAGGTTATCGTGAAACCATGTTTCCTTTCTCTCTGTTAAGATTAATTTGATAATAATGTAATACGTAAGTAACTTCCTGTCTTGTTATGCTCTGTTGTCCGTAGAAAAGACTGTTGTGGTATCAGATCTAGGTTAAAGGAGCAGCTATCTCACAGATGGCGCAACCTGAAAAAATGGCCTAAATTTCTCAAGTTCATCGTTCGTAATCCATCTCAATCTTCGCCAATCGTAACAACTCTCACTTTTTTTTTGTTTCTTATTGAATCTTTGGTGTTTCTCTACCTTGGTAACTTCTTTTTTTTTCTGCTTTTTTATTTTTTATTTTTTTTAGGTTTCCTTCAATTTGTAAGAAATGGCAAAAATGGCTTAAAATATCTTGACGTGCACCTAGTTATAGACCTCTGAGTGCACGGAATGAGGTCGATCAGTTGTAATGTATAGTTTGCACATGTATCCAAAAATTCAACCGTTTTTGATACTGTCATTGGAAAACCCCCCCACTGTAGTATGACACTTTTATAATTACATCTATTTAGACTCATTTATATCCAAAAATTCAAATAATGATTGTATCAAATGCAGAAGAAAAAGAATATATCCAATACGAAGTCTACCAGTTATATTAAAAACACATTATACACATTGCAATCAGGGTAACAACTGACAATAATCAAAATCACAACGTGGCATCAAAAAGAATAAAAGAATAATCGGTGTATAAAGTTAGTCTGATTTACCGAGCAGAATCGATGAACCGCAGAATAGCAATGACCAAGCTAGCAGAATTACGAGCCGAATTTTGCACGAGCATTTCCGAAAGGCAGAATAGGCCAATTTATCCCAGCCTAATTGGAACTGAAAACGGAGTTCCGTACATATTTTCAGAGGCTACAGTTGGCTCTACAGGGTAGGAACTAAGGCGTTATGCGGTTGACATGTTTGGTTGATTCACTTACCTTACTGTTACACTTCAGTAGAAAACGAGGCTCACGTGCGCTGAATCGAGCCAAAGGCCTGGTGGGTGGAACGGTACGGAAACACTCCCTAGTCAGCGAATTTGATCTGTCGCCGGCGGGCGTAAACAGACAATCGGAGGTCATTAGTTGTCCGCATTAGAAAGCTGTCAGGGAGGTCGAATAGTACTCTATCTGATACTTTCAGTAAAATATCACAATTTCAAAATATTTGAACTGAAAATATTTATACAGACTCTCAAAAACTTTATTATCCAATCAGATCCAATCAGTGATCTTTCTCTAGCTCTCTTAAGGCCGATTTAGACGGTACGATTTTGTCGCATGCGACTTTTGTAGCTTGCATATAAAAATCGTATACAACTTTCATCATTTAACTTTGTCTGTGGCTACGACATGTCGCAGGGTTTTAAAACATGTTTCAAAATCCTACGACATTTTTCGTGTCGTACACGATAATCGTAAGCGAGTTGTAGGTTTGATTTACACGACACAATTCGTGTCGTAGGCTTATCGTAAGCATGTCGCATGCGACAAAATCGCACCATCTCAATCAGCCTTTAGGGAGGTATATTGGAGGTAATGTTTACCAGAGGCATTGGAAATCAACTTCCTTCGATAAATCCTCATTCATGTTTGTAACCTAATAACGTTATATTTTAATGTTAACAAAACTTCTCCTTGACCTGTTGTATTGTTTGTGCAGTGATTGCAATGGACTTATAAACCTCTATTAGATCTACCTAAATATGAACATTGTAATAACGAAAAGCGATATGGCAAATGGAATTGAATAATCTAAATTTAGTATTTTTTTCTTCTCTGAATTCTGATGTCGGGCCACGCCCACAACGAGGAATCCAAGAAAATGAGGTAATCTATTACGAAATATCACAACTAAAACACACAAACTTACTTGTTAAATAGCGTTTGTAGGTTGGAAGCTACATTGAGTCGCTTTCAGTTCCCATACATCGAAGGGTACGGGTTTGATTCGAAACGTCCCATAAACAGCTTGCGGGGGCGATGTTAAGTTAATTTTAAGTAGGGGGCGCCACCGGAGATCTGAAATCTTAACCCTACCAAAATAGCCTGACCCAGCTCTAAAGTAAACTCCCACCACCCACATCCCTGTGTACGTCATCACGGGAGTACCCCTTCTCCCTGAAGATAAAACATGTATTTTTTAACCTCCGTGTAACAAACTTGAAGACTTCCCAAGTCTCGGAGCCAGTAAACGAAGTTAATAAACCATTTCCAAATGCCCGGTGAGCCTAACCGGGAGCCTAACCCTTAGTCACCCTTAAGCCCCTTCCACACGAGCAAGTTTTCCTTGACACGTTTTCACTTGACAATTTTTCCTTGCTCGTGTGGAAAGGGAAATTTGGCAATTTTTTCCTTGACAACTGTCCTTGTTCCCTTTCCACACTCGTGTGGAAGGGGCTTTAGGGTATATCGTCTTTGCGGACATAAATATATGATACAGGCAGAGCCACTCCCTTCCCAGAAGCCTACACCCGCCCTCATATACTCGACACGATGGAGTGGTAATAAAGTTTAAAGAGAAAGTGGAACTTCCTTATTACGTGACTATATGTATAACAGAATCACAGACAAAACCCAACTTTTGTTTTTAAACTATTATGGACAGCTAATACTAACAGAAATACCAAAATTTGTCGCATGACTTCTGCCTATGTAAGCGTGTTGTCTCTTAGTATTATTTACAATCTATTTACAAATCTATTTCCCTTTTTATTGATAGTCGCTCGGCAACATTTTTGAGGTTTGGATCAATGGGCTAAATTCTGAAGGTTTTCTTTCAGGACGGCAGGATTACGAAATGATAAGATAATCTTTTGCCACCCATGCACTCTTTGGTGGATTTGAAGTCAATACCGCATACTGTGAGTGAAATAAATTACTCTTTGATAACCGAATGAAATTGCTTAATTTTCACATCTGAAATGCATTTAGTTTGTAAATTACTTCTGAAGTGTTCTAATAAGGTTTATCAGCATGTTATCAGCATGTTTGAGAGTCGAAAACATCCGGCATAAATCAACAGTAACCTGACAACGTGCCTGACAGGAACAAAGATTTTTTAAAAGAAGAAGGATTCGAGCTTCCCAATAAAACGGTATCCTGAACTTCATCGTATGTACCGTCACAGCCGTTTTTTAAACCGACGATGGGTAACCAAGAACTAAACAAAACAGTTTTATTGCCGCGTTATTCCCAGTGTCGAGTACATTTTCAAACGTACCAAATGACCTCGCCTAGAGTAATTTTGATTTAAGAGTTTCGGCTCGCAAACATCCGTCCTCAGGCCTCCCATTTTCAATCCACAAAACACTGAAAATTTAAAACATGTTGCACAGCACGGTTCGTGAATAAACAGACGAAAAGAAACTAGCCAAAAACCACAAAAATACGTCAGTATCTTGCAGACCACAACTCAAGTTTCACTCACGCGTGAGCCTCTGGTAGATTAGCACTTAAAAGATTAGTGATCTGGGATACCAGAAATAGAACTTTAAGATTATAGATAAGTGAAATTAACTTAATTTCAGCCGGAAGTTTCTGCTTTGCACGTCTAAACACGACTGATCACAAAGTATTTTCTGACCAATTGAGTCAGTGCACTATAAAGACATGTCTAACTGGGATACCCATTGCACTGATGTCACATTTATTAAAAAAATGTATTGCAGGCTAAGCAAACTGATGCACAAACTTATCCAGCAATATTTAATAGTTTCTTAAGTTTTCCAATTGATCAGTTACTTCCACGCTATCAGTTTTATTATTAGCAAGACATGTTTTGCAGGATTAGATGCAAATTATTATTGAGAGCGGAAGGAATTTATACGGATCACACGTAATGTTGTTATTTTTCCAAGGGATAATGCATTATGGATTTAACTGCCGCCCAAAATGAAAGATTGCGGATTGGGAAATTCCCCCAGTTCCTTCATTCGACTTGTATCGTATACCAGTACTGTTTATAACTATCTTGGTCTAAATCAGATTACGTGTGTTGTAAATTAACTGGCTCAGTACATACGTAATTCACTGTATGTCCTGTATGTAAAGCTATACTGAAAAAGATTTACACCTGGCTGAGTTACGAAGCCGTCCGTTGACTATCAATCACTTATACCTCAGTCAGTGACTGCTAAAGAGCTAACGAATCCGTCCGACCGATCGCAGATACACTGTACCGCGCACGGTGGACGGCCTCTTTCAAACAACGGTCGAGACCATTGTTAGCTGCACAAATATGCGAAAAAATAGCCATTTATATTATTTCATTTAAGATTTCATTCAGTGTTTTCTTATCGATGTTTCGTAATGTTTCTTTGCATCTCAAAAACAAGAGCTATGCCAGGGCGAAGGAAATATTCCCCAAGAAAGAAGCCTAACAAATGTTGTAGACCATTAGAAATCATTGATGTTATTTTTTCGTTTAGGAATGCTTGTGTAGTACATGTGTTCTGCAGGAACAGCGCACTTTACAAAGAAAACGCCCACACAAGGCTTTCCCGCCAACTTGGAATTTCACTTGCTGTGAAAGTGAAACATTTTTTCGATTCAAAAGAATATGATGTGGTTTTGCACTAAGCTAAGTAAAGATTGAAGGCCCTGAGTAAGTCATTTGTAAGACAAAAGATATTCATTTCCAAAATAGATCAGTAATTATCTGTCATTGACATAAAGTGAGTGTTAAAATGTTCAGCTTGGTAAATATGATGATAAAGAGGCATTTTCATGTCATGCAGTGTTATAAGAATACCGTATAATGGTGGGCTTATTTTCGGGAGAGCGTTATTATCGGGTGGGGGGGAGGGGGCTTATTATCGGAGGGAATTTTGCGTTTTAAAAATTGTGGGCTTATAACTTTGCATACAAGAATATAACATGGTAAAACGGGGGGGGGGGGGGGGGAGGGGAGGTTCTCGGAAGGATCAGTTTTTGCTTTTGGGGGGCTTATTTTCGGAATTTTACGGTATAATCGGAGAGAAATAGTTTCCAAGTTCTCTCAACAGGAGACTGGTCGGACGCTCTACCACTAATCACGAGATATAAGACACTTGTGGGAGTCATGCCATTTAGATCGGAGTACTAGTATAGTACGAGATTGTCTACGAGTGCGCCTTTCGAATTTCAAATTAGTCACGTTCCCAGAGCCCTCGCTTCTCCATGTTGCTGACCAGTAGATAACAGTAGAGAAGGAGGCTCTAGGAATGAGATGGTGTTAGACGTGTTAATGTAAAACCTGCGCACTTGATTTGAAAAGTCGTACTCGTACTGAATCTCGTACTAGTACTCAGTCAAGTCTTGTGATAGGAAGTTTAGTTTAGTTTTTCCATGCATGATTACATACGCAATACAATGCACTGAGTGACTGAGTGACCGACTGGCTGAAGGACTGCCGGAGTGACTGAAAAACATGAAGCTTTCTAATCGTGTATGATCTGTGTCATTATATACGGAATATATAACTTGGTTCTGAAGAATATGACCAGGACAAACTTAAACTACAGTATTACTAGGGGATACTAAACATCAGTGAATTACAGACAACGAGAATCCATTTCCTTTCCTTCTTTGTGGATCATGGATCTTCCAGCGAGCAGCAAAAAACGCCAAGGAAAAAAATGGCCGCGGCACCAGCTGGCAGGGATTAGCACACCGTGTACCGATTCAATGTTGAATGTAAAATAGAGTCGACTTGCGCACTATTCCATTCCGCAACCAGTTTCAGTTTGTGTAAACATTTGTTGATTACATTGTAAGTAATAATGTATGTATGTGGTACATCTATCCACAAATCACGTCCCATCGTGCCACGCCTAAAAGTTCAGGATTCCTAAAAAAGTTTCGACGGCTTCGGACAATCTTGGTTCGAACTATTGAAAACGCGTCCGAACTTTTATGGTGTCAATGTACGTACCATGGCGGAGATGCAATTCTATTGCGTAGTTCCCGAAAATCATAGTTAAATTTATCAGTTTATTGCCAGTTACTCGAAACAGAGGCAAACTTCCGCCACTTTTTCTCATTTTGCAGTTAAGGCAAATCATTTGAAGACGTATTTGAGCGTCGAGATTCTGTCTGGCTGGCAGCTTCTCGCTAAGTTGAAGCAGAAACTGCGTATATTGACTCAAAGTGATATGTGGTTGATCCATCATTAATTACTTCTGCCACAACTGCATGCATTGCGCACGAACAACAACATGATCTTTCGAGGATATACCGATAGATTTTGAATAATTTCTATTTAACAGAAATACTCAAACTAAAGGATTAAGTATTGTAAGAGGCAACTACGATTGGCAAACAAAGAGATTCTAACATGGCGACGATGAATATATGAAATCATTTATATATGTAGATCCTAACATGTTCAGTTCGATTAACTAAAAGCCCATGTACTTGGCACTTAGTACTTAGAAACAACAAGTATGGCGAACAGGCTCTCTTAGTTCCACCTACGAAGCGATTAACACACTCACGCGCCAGCCTCGAGAGGAAGGTCTTCACAACTTGGCAACGGAGATGAAAAAGAAAAGACTGAGGCATATACAGCACAAATGGACACTACATACCTTCAAAAGTCGTTGACTTCCTGTCAGATATTGCGGCAGTTCCTCTTGTTAAAGTTAAAGTGAACGATAAGTTGAGTCAGGCTTTTGCAGTCGGAAGTATTGTTGGAGACAGGATTTCAAGCTGAAAAAGGTACTTGTTACCCTAACTGTCACAGTCAAAAAACCTGAGTAATTCGTCTAAGCATAAGGATCCAACTGTTTATATCATGTAACAGGCTAAGGCTTGGCGAGGGCGTAAGTCACGAAGATGTTTTACATTCCACTTCCTTAATAACTACAGAATCCAGACCCTACAAGGACCATACTGGCACAGTTCAATCGTTGTTTTAGGAGATTAACTTGGTCCGCTTTTCAGGATAACGTTTGGAAAACATCTAAATTATATTTACCAGACTAATAAAAAGCAAGATACAGTTGGAAGTGGAATTAAGGAGAAACCCGCACGACGCAGTCCAACAGGGAATCTTTCAGCGATCATAAGTGGAAGGAGCTGTTTTGCCAGCGAGAATAACTTAGGCATGTCAAAGAGGAAGGAACGCCAGAATATTCTAGAAGAATTACTTCAATGTTTACGTATAGTAACAAAAACTGTGTAAATGTTCAAAAGCAGAGAACCACACAACGCATGAAAAACTAAGCCGTACTGTTTCTATACCGGACCTCCAGTGAGGAGATGCTTTTTAGAACTCACTCTAAGTGTGAATACAATAATCTACTGAAATGCAAAACTGGTCACTACGGATCGACATAGAAAAGGGCAGATTTAATGGCCAGAGGTAGCTGGAGGGATCTATGTAGCTCTGGCCCTGTGGAAGACTAATTTAGTCATACTTGTCAAAATATTGGCCATTATACAAAAACTAGCTGTTATCTAGTCGCCTCCTTTGTGGGAGGTTTTATAATATCAGTACCACGGTGGTAAACATGTCTAAGTGTAAGACCTACTGCGAGCACTTGATTAATTTTTCAGATGGAGACTGCGGGCAAGAAAGGACATTCATAAACTGAGACATTCAGTCAGACAGCTCACCACTGAAAAGGTAGTTATATACATACGCGATACTTGGCAGACTTGGTATAGATTTGGACTAATTTGATACAACACGCCGAGAAAAAAGGTGCTTGTTTTCGGCTGGCGGTTTATGAGACAACAGTTATATTGACTAGTTACTGCATTTGAAATATGGGGCCAATAAACCAAGAACAAGCAAGTCATTTCTGATAGATAATTTGTGAAATTTATTCACATTTTCTTTCATTCTAAGGATGTTTTTCTCCACTCCAACACAGTTACGTGATGTGTATATTAAAAAAATGGGTATATTTTTTAAAAAGAATTTTTGCCTGAGACGATTGTTCAGATATAAAACCGGCAAATCCTTTCCAGATGGTCACTTTAGACTGGTTCACTCGACTGTTTTAAGCCGGATTTCACTGTGGAAATACATTTTGCAACTGTTTCCGTTAACAATTTTTGCAAGTTGTCTTTTGTTTTTTACTGTAGTGTGGTCATTTGCAAAGAATGGCGTGACCTCGTTAATTGCTTCAAGTGAGCTGATAAATTATGTTGAGTAGTCAAGACAATATATATACAGACGATTTAATGAGTCATTTTTCTTATACGGAAAATGTATATGGGCGTTCGCCAAGTTGATGGTTATTACAGTAGTCATTAGATACAAAGATAAATCAAAACAAAACAGCGTTGGCCATATGCAGGCTCAATGAAGGTCAGTGTGAACACATGTCACTTGTTATTTCTGAAATGTCTTAAATTATCCATCGATTGCATCTCTATACAACTCATCAGGTTATAATAAAACTGTTATCTCGCACAGTAGGTCCTAAACTTATTAAAATGAATGACTCTGCGGGATACCGTTGCACTTAACAACTGGTAGCATCTTTTATTGCAAATATTGACAAGGATACAGCGAAATAAACAACACCGCCCACAAAGAGAGGAAACGGGAATATTTATCGGCACATTTGCGATAATTGAAAACAGTTTTATAATAATTATATAACTGGTCTTTGATAACTATTCACTTCCAAAAGATGTTTGACAATGCAAACATAATTTGCATTCAGTGTAGTGTTTCACGGCACAACTTGGCTTTCGAGTCAAGAATATTTGTAAACAAAATTCTGAAAATTCCTGTTTCATTCGGTGTTGTTTGTAACACACGCAGGGTTCACATAGTGTAGATATAACTGTTGAAAGATTCACCCCGCTATAACTAATACTTGAAAAACTGCTCCGTCTTAACAGTAATTTAAAATAAAATGCCAATAACATCATTGTGTTATTTCATCATCATGACATAATTCCCCGTATCTAACAGGCGGGCTCAACAAACGCGGATATTCTGTAACAGTATGGGACATATATGATGGCATAAAGCATGGCATTACAAATCACGAAAGCATTCAAGTTGTTATTCACGACCGATTGACCTTAAAGCATTCGTTCTCTTGTACTAGTCTGTCATGAAGGAGTGGTATTGTTCCGTCAAAATGTCAGACATTCTTATTTCGGCATGATGTATCGTACCACACGTATAAATGTGCAAATGTCACGGTATTGAAGTATTAGTTTAGCCATTACGTCATGCGAGGGGTATAAAGCGTTCAACTCAAAATTACGCTGCAGTAAAACAAGAGAGGTAGAGCTGAGTCCACAGAGACGGGTCAATACCAAAGAAACAGTTACTTTCAAAGGTATGTGTGAGATATATGGAATTGTTTTTTGAGACTGATAAAAAGTTCCTTTTCTTAATTATGAATTGTCTTTAAAGGCATGTTTTAGTGACGCCTTTCGGTGATATTGACTCAGCCATGTCACAAACATGAGTTAAATTTAATCAGATTTATCGATTTTTTGTAGATAGATATACTGTTTAACGAGTTTTCTCCAGTTTGAAGACGTTTTTCACAAAAGTACTAGCGATGTACGGCTATCACGTTTGATTTTAGGGTCGGGTCCATGTTAACATGGTTTAAATAAGTCGTTATATACCTAATTTATTTTACCAGTGATATATCCGTCATCTTAAATGTGTCTTTTTGCTCAGTAGTCTCGGTTTTACTACTTTGAAAGACATAATTATCCAGTGTATTTAATGGAAATCCACTTTAAAGAGTCCGTTATCCTTCCGTTTAGTATGCAAACTGCATCGAATAATCTTTACATGTTTAAACCATTGTTATACAAGTATATATTGGGCGTCTGGTGTTTAAAGAAGTCAAATTGTTCCTAATTGTTAGTCGTGGCCACTTTTTGCGATTTTCACGTTCATTTTCTGTCACCATACATGGCAAATGCAATATCTCTTTCCCAGAAAAGTGAGATGTTGGCAATATGCTCAACCATATGCTCAACGAAGAAGATATGCTTGAATTGCATTATTACTATTGAAAATGTCCGTAGCATTCATTGAGTCAACGCATCGCTTATTTTCAAGTCTCTTTTTACATATTCAGAAACGCTATACTCACTATACGCACGTAGCCTGGAAAAGTGGACTTTGTTTTCGGCATCAACAAAAACTGTTTCATTCTGTAACAAAATCACAAAATGCTCTTCTTTTTGTAAGTAACAATCTGGTCCTTTGTCCCGCGAAGAGGAGTGAAAACCCACAGTTATTTTTCGGCAAACTGTTTTTTGTCTCGCTAACTTCGGTATGAAACCACAGTTATGTTTTGGCGAAAAGAAATGCTCTCTCTTTGTTATCTTTTGTTTCGCAGAGTTAGCGTCAAACCACAATTATTTTTTCGCGAAAAAATATGCCGTCATCTCAGCAAGCAAAATTCCTTTGTCACTTCGGTTTGACAAATGAGTTTGGGCCAGTTGTTTCCTTACCACGGATACGTGGTGTGCATTGCTTCTTCCTGTTTTCCAAACTTAACACCTTTTGCATGTATTGCCGATAGTTTTAAAAACAGCGAACAACAAAAATGTGTATGTAACGTTTCTGATGAACAATCAAATGGATTGGGAGCTGACTAAGCATAAAGAAATGTCATGTACTGCTGCGAAGGCGAACAAGCCAACTCACTTTGTTTGTTTGTTGTTAAGGCGATTAGTAACCGCCTTTTTTGATTGAAAAACTGCTGACGTTTCGAGCGTGCACAGCGTGTCTATTTGCGTCAAACCCTCTCCTTTAGGAAAAAGTGCCCCTACTTTGTTCTCGCCGAAGATCGAAGAAATTTTCTACGTGTGCAACAATCGAACATTTTCGAATCTCCCTCGTTATTTTCGCCGTTTACAAGCAGCGTTCAATACTGAGGCATCAGACATTCCTATTGTTTCCCGCTTTACATAAAGTACATAAAGAGAACATATAAAATACCTTCATATGGGTTGTTTGAACTGAATCAAAAAGGCAAACAGTTTATTTCACTGAGATCGGTAACTCCAAAAAATTGGATAAAATTGCCTACATTCAACTTACTTGTCATACTTATAATTGATCTCTACTGACCTTTATATGAACACAAAGCTTTAAGGTCGAATAACAAAACAGTTTTTCGCAATGCCACCTCAGTTGATAGAAGTTTATTAACCTAAACTAGTACGATGACTAATAACCTTTGTCGCCAGCGGAGAAAATCAAAAGATGAGTTAAAACATATGTAGTTTGAAATGGCGAGGTTTGAGAATTATTGAGCTTGTTGGGCAATTGCACATAGCATGTTTGCAAGGTTTGCAAGAGCTATTCTCTTACCAGATACAGGTCTGGCAGGTCTATACAGGAACTATACATCACGGATGGACTTTTTGAAATGTGTAGCCTAAATGTTTCACGTTCAACCTTCTAATGATCTTCCTAAATCTTATCCATCCAGGTTTTGTTTTATGTTTATTATTACCTCTCTGACGTTTATCTACCTTGCTAAATTATTACTGATTTTGAGGTCAAGGTAATTTTATACATCGCAGAAAATTATTTAATGTATCGTGACATAGCTCGTTTAATTTGGGGTGGTGGCTTTGATGGTTTCAAGATGGTCCAGGATAGAAATTTAGTTACAAGTTCAATTTATAATCCTTTAGACTATTGATGCTCACTTTCAAGGTCAATTGAGACCATCCTTTGACAATCTGCAGTAAAAATAACCTTTATTAGTGGAATATTTGACGCTCCACTCTCCACTAATGGAGCAATTTCCTGATTCGTTTAAAATGTGTGCTATTCTTGACTTCAAGTCTCGTTGATATCCTCTTGTGATGAAGTAAGGGGTGAAGTTCAGTTACAGGATGTTGAAAGATAAACAAAGGAAATTACTTAAGTTACGTAAACTTTTCTGATATCAGTATCTGATAAAATTGCATGTAAAGGGTAACACATTTGGGTTATAATTATAGGAAATACTCATGTTTTAGTTCACCGATCAGAAAACGAAATTCTGTGACACGCGCGTGATAAAACGAATGGGCTTCTTGACATCTATAAACGCCAGCAGATTTATTCTGAGAAAATATTAGTAGTAAATCATATTTAATTTGTAGTTGTGCCAAATATTGTTTCAATCAGTAATCCCACGCACTCATTCTCTCATCTTACAACAGACGTGCCTAGCGCCTTGAGGCACAGGGGCGTGGCTATAAGCGTGATATATTTAAACCTGTCATTCAGCAAACGAAGATTTAGTTTTAGTCATCATAAAGTAAACTGACCGGTTTATATATTTTGCACTCTGCTCTTCGTCTCAGGTTTGGGAAGTATTTTGCAATGGAGACGATGACATTTCTGCTTGTAGTGTTTGCAGCCTTGGTTTTGATTGAAGCCAAACCAACTCAAAAACACGTAAGTCCACTTCCTTAATACGAAGCAACTGTTTTGCGCCGATTTAAGCGAACAAGAATCACAATGAAATATACATTTCATGATGAATTCAAAGTTCACTCAACTGTAACCATTCTAAGGGAGAGTTTTAGCTAGAGTATTTATACACCATGTTCGTTTCTTAGCCAGATCAACCAAACTCGATTTCTCTCGTGTCGGGACAAAAATCACGTTTTTCTCTCTTTTCTTTACCAATCAGTTTCAATTTTGTCCCGTTTTGATCATCCGTACTTATTTACGATTTCATGTCATGTCGGGCCACTATTTTTTAAGAGGTCTCATTCAAGTTAAGACAGTTTGTATGTATAAGCTTTTTTTGTCACAATGTTTTCCTCTCGTATTTTCTGTCGCATTTTATCCGATCACGTTTCCTTGTCACGTTTTTTTTTTTGCCTTCCCTTCTCCGGTTCCACCTGCTGTGCAGGTTACAACAGAATCGCCTGCAGGCTGTGGCAGAGTGACCTAGAGACTTTAATCTTAATCTGCATGAAATTCCACCAATACCATACTAATGAGAGAAGTTCAATCAGGGGCACCCAACGGATAGTTTCGGTGTAATATCTGTTCGGAAGGCCTATAATCGCCTAGGATATTCGGTTAGGGAAATGTCATCTCGAACTTTCTTAATATGGGAAAATTAATGCCTTTTGTTTTCGGAGAGATAAAAATGTCGTTTTGGGTACAAAAACAGGTCAGCTAGGATTTTCGGAAAGGCAAAAGCAGCTCATAAATTCGGGAAATAAAATTTAAATCCCTAAAATTTTCTGAAGTTTGGAAGTTCAGCTAACGTATCCGAAAAGATACATTTTTCTTAGCGTTTAAAAATAAGCCATTAAACTGCACAAAAAGCACAATTATAACGTAAAAACGACGTTCCGACACCTACAGGAACATTTTGTCGTTGGGTGCCCCTGTTCAATAGTGCAAGACAGACTAATTTGATAGTTTGGATCATTGGAACCATGTCATCGACGAGCACTATTTGTTGCTTATGTCAAATCGCATCTCTCTCCCCTCCTCGGAAGGTCATAGGTTTGACTCCTGTTGTGAGTACAGTGGAACCTCCATTGCCCGTTCCGAAGTTCAAATGGAGACTGGGGACGAGTTTTTAAATTTAAATTTAACTAAAAATTGGAGCCCATCACAAGAAAGATCACATTAATTAGTCAGTTTACCAAGTTTGAGGTTGTTTCGTTTGATTGCAACCATGTAGAAGGCTTTCAAGAATCAGAAAAATTAAAGACTTTGTATGGATTTGGGAGACGCCATCTCTGAATTAGAGACGTTTGTATGGAATTTGGGCGACCTTTGACAGCTCACAGCCTGGTTACTATGTAATGTAACATAACCAAACTTGGTGAACTTACTCATTTTCATGCGATCTTTCTGGTGATGGGATTAATTTTTTAATATGACGTAATTTGAACAATAGGTAAACTAGTGCCCAGTCCCTTTTTGAACTTCGGAACGGGCAATTAAGGGGACACCTTTGGGACATGGAGAAATGTCCTCTTAATGGAGGTTTCCCCTCATTTTTCCGGTGTTGTTAATAATTAACCACCTAAACAGAAATGCCTGTTTTCCTGACTTGAAATGAATTTTCAACAGCAACCTTGATATTGGACGGTTTAAATTGCGTGTTGACTTGTAACTTACTGTCAGTAATAACCCGTTAATGAGGTAACTACCGACAAAATACATGCAGTGTGTGCACGTTTCTTTTTATTTTGAAATGTAGACAGAAACTAGAACAACTGGTTAGAAATATTATAATAAAAGCTCAAGCTTTGCTTGAAAGCTGTTATGACTTGTACAACAAAATCTTATCAATAATCTTTTTAGCAGATTAGGGACTGTGCAATAATTATCAGGAGGGAAGGGGGGGGGGGGGGGTTGGAAAATGGGCTTCATGTAGGAAAATATTAGGTAATACCCCCTCTCCTAAAGGAGTGAATTTAGTTATTGCCCCCCCTCTAATCAGTCAGAAATTATGTACGACCCCCCCCCCCCCCCCATCACAGTATACACACACCTTTATACGTTACCCTGCATTTTCTCTACACGCACCTGTACGTGGATTAAAATCTTATAACAGAAAGAAGAACTCCTACTACATATTTGGTAGGTAGGTGTTGGACATCCGCGTCTGGAACAAACATCACCTCCGTAGAACATTTTTCGGTCCCCACCTTATAAATAGGTATGGATGGATTCGTCAATGTAATATGTACTTGAAATAAAATGTTAAGCCCCCCTCTCTTGAGTGACTTATTTTACCTTGAGCCCCCCTATCCTTGCTTTGATTTTACTTTATGCCCCCCTCCCCTCGGGTTTTCCAACCCCCCCTCCTGGTAATTATTGCACAGTCCCTTAGTTGTCCCCTTAATGGAGGTTGAAATAGCATTCGTACCGGTACGCTCACTGAAATACTGTCCCCGTCCCTTTAATATATCCCTTTATTAAAGAGGTGTCGCCTTAAGGCGGGATTCTACCTGAATGCCATTTTTCCGCCACTTAACATGGGTTTAATGGAAATATCTCGTTCGCGTTTCAAGCAATCCAAAAACTCTCCACTCATCCATGAATCTATGTTATGGGGTGTTTTGTAAATTTTGGGTGATTTTTGGGTATTTTGGGGAGGAAATAGTTTTTCTCAAAGGAGTTGTAAAATTTAGGGAAATAAGAAATATTGAAGATTTAATGTAGTTTTAAAATTAGAATTTGAAGTTAAAAATTAGTAGATTGACAATTGACGACAGTTGATAACCACGCAAGAGCACCCGCGTGGGTATCAACTGTCTGTTGGTGTTTCAACATTTTTTTCCCCTTCTATTCCTTCTTTAAACCTCTTAAAATTTCATTGAAATTTAGGTAAAGTCCCCCCTTAATAGAGGTGTCCCGAAGTAGAGGTTCCACTGTATACTATTTCTGATTTGATTTCATGTTGAATTTCTAGTGCTCCAAGATCCGTCGCAACCCGTGTAGTGAAGACAGTGAGTGCGCATGCCTGAACCATCGTAATTCCACGCTCATCTGTAATTACAAATCTATATGCGAGATATCGACTTTTATTGATGACATCATGAGAAGGCAACCAGTAAGTTACATTACTGATAATGTGCTATAAATACTTCATTCTCGTTCCCAGAGTCCTCGTTACCCTTGTCCAGCGGTGGAGCGGCCAACAAGGCCCTCTGGGGGTAAGCAATCCGCCATGACAAGATTCTTGGACTTCCGCTTCTACTGCGCATGTGTTCGACCCCATGTTTCAACTAACGGACGTCAAGATTCTTGGACTTCCGGTCTTACTGCGCAAGTCAGGCGGATCGCTTCCCCCCAGAGGTCCTTGTTGGCCGCTCCACCGCTGGACAAGGGTAACGAGGACTCTGGGAACGAGATTGTGCTAGCTACGGTGGAAGAGAAGAGCCACTATGTGGATTTCCATTGAAATTCCCATTCATGATTTACAGGAGCCCATGCATATGGGCTCCTGTGATTTATTATTATTTTATTTATTACTTTTCACGGTTAACTTAGAAGAGAGACATTTTCTTGGAAATAAGCTACAAAACATCATGATTTTGTTGAGCTCCTTGAATTTTAGTATACAAACAGTTTTAAATGCGCTACATATACGACTATTTTAGTTCAGTTCAGTTAGTTAAGTTTGGGATGTTCATTTGTGCATTTTAAAACTTTTTTAATATATACTAAAAGAGATTAAGGAGCTCAAGAAAACCGCGATGTTTTTCAGCTTGTCCCCGAAATTGCCTCTTTTCTATGTACGTCCGTATTTTTTTACAAACACGACAAGTTAATCTTGAAAAGGCCATTTGGGTACGTTCGTTTGGGAGGAGAGATTGCGTGACGAGCCAAAAGAAATGTCTGCGTAGGAGGCTGGGGTTAAAATACCCTAAGAATACAAATAGATTCCTTAACTCTGCTACCCATTTCTTTTCAGTGTCACCGGCAGCGGATTTTCAAACGTTCCTGCTTGGTGGACGCAGATTGTCCGTGCGACGAAGCTCCGCTAATCTGCGAAGATAACGAATGCGTGAAGAAAAGACCAAAGATACGCACCTACCGCGTGCCGATGGGGAAGCACAGGAGCCACATGTACAGCGACTCGCGCCTCAGACGCAAGCTGATGCACAAACTCTTAAAGACGACCTAGTGGTCCAATTATACCAAGCGCTACTCATAAAACGACTCCTCCAACAATACTGTACACCTATTTATTTACAAGCGCAAGTTGGATTCGTACTTAACGGATATCCGCAGTCTTCGGAAACAACAACGAGGCACACTCGTGAGATATGCAGACTCGTACCCAGTCGCTATTTATATGTTTTTGGGATGAGAGAAGATTGAATACGAGAGTGGATTGAGGCGCGCGGGGAATCATGGGAAGGGACGAGGGAAAATTTGCTATTTTGCCTTCGTCCCTTCCCATAACCCCCGCGCGCCTCAATCCACTCTCGTATCCAATCTTCTCTCATCCCAAAAACATATAAATAGCGACTGGGTACGAGTCTGTGAGATATAATATGAGGAAGGATGACAAATATATGGCCTTCGGCACGCTGTCTTCACCTCAATCATAATTTTATCGATGAGAACAGTTTTAACTCGATACGATGAAAGCAGAAGAGTCCACGAAGAACACTAATCAATAAGAAACATTGAAGAACAATTAAGAGAATATAATATTCTTTTTGAAGAAACTGAGTGAAGAACGTTTTCGTATTTTGCATGCATGTGGGCAGTCTTAATTCTGTTTTCTTTTTCATGTAGATATAACCGATTATTTGCTCATGTCAACGGACTTTAAAACAACCAATGCATTGCATTTTGTATTTAAAATCTTTAGGCAATAAACCACATATAATAACGCCTATCAATTGAATATTTTCTTCCATCGTGTTGTGCGCTGATTTATCCTGGGTACCATAGAGTTTTCTTCCTTCGTGCGAACTGCGAAGCCGCGAAGCGAGCCACGACGGCGAAGCTGTAGTGGCGAGTGAAAAAAAAATAAAGGAACCACTCCGCCGTCACTCGCTATCGTGGCTTCAGCGCACCGGTAAGGAAAAAACCCCTCTGGTACCCAGGGTAGGGCTGATTCGACAAGGGCGGCAGTCTTTGCTGACGACATTGCTTACATCTCGAATTTAGAAATTCACCACATTAATAAACAGATCATAACTAGAAAGAACGTACATAGTTATCGATAGTTAGTTATCGATTGTGCCAAGTTCAAGCTGCTTGAAACTGCTCGGGGCAACTCTTGTAGGCTGCAAACACTACCTTCTTCGGATAGTTGGAGGCTTGGAGCGAGCGGAAATGGCAGGGCTTGCGTCGCTAGTGAAAACCAGGCATTAACGATTGGAAATGCAAGCTCGACTGCGCGACTGCGCGACTGGGCGACTGCGCGACTGCGCGACTGCAAGCTGACGTTTGCCGTTTGTCGTAGAACGTGGTGCTTAATCTATCTATTCTCTCTATCATTCGACCATTGGTGCACGACCAATCTGAATCTTAATGAAAGGCTCTTATGAGCCAGCTCAGAATGTAATTGATATTAATGACATTCATTGAATGCAGTTGTTGGCCCTTCCCAGTGAAATCCCTTGAATTGGAGGCTTGATAAATGGGGATTCCACTGTATATATTAGGAAACAGCTTAAATCTGACAAAATGGAATTATTTTGAAGCTCCAATGTGTCTATAGGTTCCACTATTGCATACCAAAACACAATAGCTTTGAAATAATTATTGATTAGTATTATTTTCAATTTCTGGTTTGACTCTGGTATTTATGTATGAACCTATTAATGAAGGGGAGGGGGATGGCTGGGCATATAAGGGGCATTTGACCTCCATTGCTGTTCCCACCCTCTGGAATTTGACTTGCCAATCAATGATTTATAAATACACAACCAAGTAATAATAATAATAAGTATACTTATAGGGATATAATTTAGTCTACAGTCTGCATTTGTCGCACACCATATAATTTGTCAAAGGTGGGGGAGTTTGATCCGATTTGAAATGCAAGAGAAAGTAGAACAATCAAAATGTTTTCATCCTTGTGCTTCTCAGTTTACATGTAATAGACCATTTTACAGTTCTGTGAAATGTAACCATTTTCTTCTAGATTTATATATTGCAACAGTTCGGAGCATGAAAAAGTTCGCTGGCTTGTCTAGAACTTTCAACCTCTCAGGGTTCTCTTCAGGACAAAATGAAATGAAATGAAATGTAACCAAGCCTCTGAATGAAAGCGAGGTTAGGGGTGACCATGAGATGATAGAGATCAGAAACTAGTTTACATAAGAATAGAATAATTTACATTTGAAAAGAAGGAAGGTTTGTATCACAACAAAGTCACCTCCAGCCTCACTTCTGTTCAAAGGCCTGGATTCTAAGCACACAACTGTAAAATGGACTATTGGACACTTGCACTTGTGTGCCAAGTAAAAACCAGGCTTTAGATGTGAAGGTGCATGTAGGCGTCTTAGTGCAAAATTAATATTATCTACAATTCATAAGTATGTGTAATAGAGGTAATGAATGTTTTGTGTTTATAGACTGATTTAGATAGGGACTTTATTCATACAATATAACTTAATACAACTATAGTAGAAAAATCCATCAGAGAAATTTATAATAATATATGCTATTATAAACACAAGCCTCAGATCAATGAAGCCTGCTTTTCTACACGGAAAATAAACTATGAATAAACTTAAGGTCTACACAATAACAAGCATAAAGGTGCAGCCAAAATATTTAAGCTTATTCAAATACATTACATTTTATTTGTTTTCGGTTCAAAGCCTATCGATCGATGATCGATCGATCGAATTGTACACCTTCGAATGCCAAATTACAAAAGTTTAAATACTTTTTATATTGGAATTGGAATCAAAAGATTAGTTCAGTTAAACAATAAGCTTAATTAATTTTTGTTATAAATCAAACTTAGAAATAACATTTACTGTACTTACCAAAGATCAGTTGAACGCGGCAATGTGCGTAGTTTGACTAAAATATTCCCTGCTGGAACCGTCCTGTTCCCGGTGCTTCAATGAAGTTGTATAAAGAAACATGATGTAAATTCGTGAAAGAAACATTTCTCAAACCGAGGAACGAAAGAATTGCAGAATGTATGCGTTTGTTGGCATCGGAACACCTAAAAGATCTATCTTTTAAATGTGTAAGACGAGAAAATTCAGAGAAATACCGTCCTGAAAAATCGTAAGCAATCCGCCATTTTGTTTTTGTGTGCGATCGGGCTACTACCCCGACCCACCCGACCCCCAATAACTACCAAATATTGCGCCCGCAGTGTTGTTTAGTGTTGTGATTTCCCAGGCATTATGCGCTGGTCAGCGGAATTACCAAGAAAAGTTATAAACACCTATAAACTAACAAATTTCCCCAACCATAACGATCAGCTCATTCTTCGCTAAAAATGAGTCCGATCGGAAAGTACTGGAGCTAGACGTTTATTGGCCACATTGCGTCATTCACTGATTATGATTATGTAGTTATGATTTTCACGTTCCCACTACAGCAACGCAATCATAGTCACAGACATAATCATAATCATAATCATAATCATAATCATAATAAAATGATCGATCATTTTATTAGGCTTAGTTCCCACTAGCGACATAAGGATCATAAGCATAAGCATAATCATAAACATAAGCTTTTTTTGTTCTAGTGGGAACGGTATTGTAGAAATTTTCTACAATACCGGGTATTGTAGAAAATTTCTACCAGCTAAAGCTTTCCCAGAGACCTTAGAGCACCTATGTTTCACAGGAATGAGGTTGGAAGTTAAGGTTGGAAGACGGTTGGAATTGTACCCAGGTTTCCCTCAAACTTTAAATGTGACAAATTTGGCCATTTTTCGATTCAACACAGATGTTTCAATTGCTTCATATGGTAACCTGAATTGTTTGGCAATTTCAAGATTTTTTGATTCACCGTAAGATTTGGGGGCCAAATCGTGAGACTGTGAGAATGAAGGTGAGAATGAAGATGAAAGGAAAAGCGAGGTAGGTTTGGATCATTGACTGGTGTGTTGGCATTGACTAGTTCACTGGTTGCTTCGCACATGGTGTGATAATTCTAGACGCGGCCGATGAAGTTTACCGCAAAAACCCCCAAAACACCTTCTCGAATTAACTGTTTTTTGAACTGATCTCGCGTTAGTTCAATGATTTTGATTTTTTTCTTTTTAACTAAAATCTGCATCAATGCCTTAAAGGGACACTGTCCCGGCGTATTAGCTCAAAACTGTTATAAATGCACGAAATGGTGCGTCCCTACATTTATGGAATAAGAACTTAATAGCCTCTAACTAAATGATAAAAAGCAATTTCTTGAAGAAATGCCATACTGAAACAATATTTTTGCAAAATTTCAAAGATTTCCGAGCCAAACTTGAAACGTTGAAAAAACTGACATCCTGTCATTTCTAGTTTCAAAAATCCATATTGCAATCCATTTCCATCCTCGCTGTCGTTAGTCATCCTCACTTCCTAATGGGTTCCTGTCATTTGTCGAGTAGTATTCTACAGAATCAAACCATTATTGTTCAGCTTCCTATGATCTAGATATGTTTTTGAGTTTCCCAAAATCATGCTAAAAATGAGGACAGTGTCCCTTTAAGGTGGCTCCATAGGGTTTTCATATCTGGTGAGGCGCGCGCGTGAGTTATATTTTGAAAGCTGGTTTTCGCGTTCTTTTTTACTATCCGTTCACCCAAACCTTCCAGAATGTAATTAGTAATGATGAAATAGTGTTCGACAACCATACCTGATAACATATTGACTTTAGGTTTTGAATTAAAACTGTCCAGACAAAGGAGTTTGTCAATGCTTACGAAGCTTTAATTGTAAATTTCTGCAATTTCCTTCGGTGAAAGTTTCTACAATTTTCACAATATATAAAGTCTGCCCAGATAAGAATTTTAATGAGGAAAAAAATTGGGGTTGTCAAGGCAGCTCCTTCGCTTTTTACAAAATTGTGTTTTTTGCCTTTGCGTAAATACTGGTCTTATACATTTTCCTAAAAAACGGGCACCAAGTAAAGCAAACTAAGCATAACCTTTCCGCTAAGCTTTACGAACTTTCACCGAAGGAAACTCGAGAAAACAAAGACGAAAGTTTCTCATTTTGCCCTACAAATACGTCATAAAATAGGAACTCGTCAAGATCGCTATTTGAGCATGCGTGAACTTTCGATGCTCATACTCTATGCAGCCACCTTAAGTAATAAAAAAAATTCGATCACTTCCGTCATCAGTAACCAGATTCAGGTCTTGGGAAAAATATTGAAAAGGGGAAAAAAAATCGGGTCCATCGTCCACGCTATTCCTCGATTTTTAGCGGGATCATTTGCGGTCCACTCTGGGGATCATTTGCGGTCCAATTTGGGGTAGCCTGAGATCAGGCTCCGAGAGAAATCAGCGCGGACTGGGGCGGGAACGAAAACAAAATAAAATATTTATTCATCCCTCAACCTCGATGCCATTTCTTTTCGAATTCCTTTGTTTTATTCCCCCAAGCCTCGATTTTAATATAGCGAAATTATAAAAGGTTGAATTAGTCATTAAAATTAATTCTGGTCATGGGCAGTCCCCCCACGTACGCATTGCGGGCATATTTTTCCCAGCGTCCTTTGTCCCAGTAGTACTTTTCGTGTGCCTTACATAACGTAATTCTGTTCGGAATGTTTGTCAACTATGGAGCCTGCAGTGGATAAGCTTGAAGCTTTGGTAAATATAAGCTCCTTTTTTGTCGCTATTTGAGATCCTTTTGTGCATCAAATCATCATGTGATGTGTATTCTACTACAATTTCGTTCTGTGGTATCTTGTGTGTTATTGTATGCTCGTACAGGGTCGTTTTTATTCTGCACGATTTTGGCGCCAAATACGAAAATAAAACTACGATCTCTTTGTACAGTTGCGTTCCAAAATGTTTGAACTTTTAAAATCTATTACGATCACTCACTGAGAACAGTAATATATTTTGTCCATTTTCAGCTGCTCGAGGTAACCATCGAACACAAATCATAAAAACAATTTAAATTATTTACCCCTGATAGAAATTTTGAATTTAATCCCATGATCAGTTGTGAGTATACAACAGTATTTATTGTAAGATGTGGATTAGAAATTTATTTAGAAAGGAAGATTGCACCCATGTGCTGATTTTAAGAATAGATAGCCATGCCAATCTCAACCAATGAGCATAAAGTTAGTAAATTGTATAATATTTATTTGCTGCAGGTGACAAAAACAACAATATTGTAGCCTGCTTGCAGACTCTCTTATTTGGGGTTTCTTGCGAGTGACAATGCCGTAAGTTATGAGCCGATGAGTGGCACTTGTGGTGTTCCCACTTGCACGAAACCCAAAACAAGAGAGCTTGTGCGTAGCTTAACAAAACATAGGCATGCAAGAGTTATCTTTTTATTATTATTTTTACATGTATGGTCCACACTAAAACGATCGAAAACGGCATCAGCATTTTCAAAGGTCTCCGTTTTCATCCATGCACACAAAAAACAATGGGTATTCAAAACGGTGTGTTTTGAAATTTGTACCATCCCATGCAAGTGCGTGATAAAATTCCCACATCCCAAATTAAATCAATTTCATCCTTCTCTTTCCATTTGCATGGATTGTGATATACGCCACTGAATCTGGAGAGATCAATTTTAAAAGTCTATGAGTTTAGGACTCCCTGAAAGTGTAAACCAGGACTCATGGGTTGAGTATTAAAGGGTCCCTCTCAACCAGTGTGCTTTGCATGCCAATACTCTTACGGCGGCCATTTTCGGGTGCCGCGGAAATAGCGGCTTGAAGTTAAAAACTACTTTTTGCAGGATTCTGGCCTTGTTCTGGCCACAAAAAGCAGTTAGACGACCCAAGTTAGTACAATGTGGAAAGTATGGCATACATTAGCCCCACGAGAGATCGAGTTCCCGGATGAAAACAATAACACGCGACCGCAAAGAACACTGGTTGAGATGAGAGGGACCCTTTAACGCATCTAGTGGCTGTTGCTATTGTCTAACTTCTGACTTACTTTCAAATCAGTTTCAGAAGGCAGAATCAGACCTTAACTACATCTCTCTCAGACTGGAAACAGAGTTTTCACAGCAGTTTACAGACAATGGCCAAGATCAAGTTTGTTCTTTTAATATTCATAATAATGATAGTTCTCTTATAATTTCGTACAAAGAAGCCCCCACCCAAATCTCAGATGAAAATATCTTCCAATAAAAATAAGCCCCCTCCCCAAATATAAACCCTTATATTCAGATTTAGCTCCTAAACAAAGATAGAACTTCTTTTGATTACAAGCTCCCTATATTTGTAGAACTTGTTTTATATTTTATGTTGTTACATTATGCTCAAACTTGTGCCTGTCAAGCTTGTTTTGTCAGTTCCATATCATTATGTTTAGAGAACTTTAGTTTACCAGAAAACTAAGCTCAGCGTTTATTATCGGAATTCTACAGAATTTGTGTACACATTCTTTATTTTTGTGCAATGAATTTTTATTAAGATTACTACATTCACATACATGTAGCAGGATCCAACACTACCAGTAATGTAGTAATGTTTGATCTTAGTCCAGTGCTTTGTCATATACAATGTAAGCTGTTGCTAGTCAAAAAAACATTTTCTGTACTCCTAAAATGAATCTGAACTAATGCTGTTTAATTTTGCCCATGTGAACATTTAGCTCAATCCCATCAAGCTATTACAGAGAATAAGCCAAGCCAAAATACAATTTAAATGTCTCTCTGAGCAAGCAACCCAAATACATTCTCAACAGCAGGTAGGCATGACAACCTCAACATATTATATTCTCTTGTATTGTATTTTAAAGAAAATGTAGCCAGATAGTAACTCCGACAGTCTACTGTACATACTGGTCTTGCCACATATTGATATAAGATGGACACCTCTATAAAACGGACACCTGGTGTTGGTCCCTGTGCGCCGTTTTTCAGTCATTTTACTGCATCTATAAAACTCTCTATAAGCCGGACACCTCTCTTATTCTAAGACAGACAGTTATTGCCGTTCCCGATGGTGTCCGTCGTAGAGAGAGTTGACTGTATATAAGCAGGTAGTAGAACCTGTGTAGAAACATTTTACATTTATTGTCCAATCAATGGTTAGCCTCCTATCCAGACATTGGCTTGTCAGTCAATTTCTGCTCCCCCACGAGCCAAATAACGTCTGCATAGCAGTCTAATCAATGGTCTAAACTCTGCTGAACCTCTGTCTTTTTACTGTCTGTTGCCATGTTGTCTTTGTTCTCCCTCTCATCCTTCTCCATTCTGGAGCCCATGTTAAAGCTGTGATGCAATCATTGTTTGTATTTTATCTTGTGTAATGACAGGAAGTACAGGCTGGACTCAGGAATCAAATGTTGGCCTGTCAGGATCTTTTACGTCACTCGCAAAAGTGTGCAGGACTCTCGGTAGGTACACAATCTGATCTCAAGTAAACGGAAGATTTTTATTTTATATGTACGAGTGAAACTTACATGTAAACTAAAAGTATGACAGCTGTGTTAAAACATAATAGGGAAAACTGAGATTTACATCTCGGTACTTTGTTATTGGCTTCATTAATAATTAATGATAAATTAGGATATAATAATATTATTTTTATTATAAGGGTACATTATTATGTTGTTCAAAACTACTAGTTCACATGCTTAATACTATAAAATTAATACTCTGGTGTCGCATTTGTATTTTTCACAACTGAAGATGGTTTAGGTTAACCGAAACATGTTTTGTTCTCTACGGAGTGTCTAGTTTTCTTTAAAAATTATTACAAGCGTCTTAGCCTCGTTCTTCTTTGGAATTTTGGTAATAAATTATATACTTATTATTTTACATTCAGCACCTTTTTTGATAAACAACAGTTACAGTGGAACCCCGCTTAATATGGACACCCGCTTATTACAGACAGCTTTGTTTGTTCCGACAAAAAGCTCATACATGTATGTTTTCTCTTACATTAACTCACTTAATACGGACACCGGTTAATACGGACTCCGGACACTTTTCTGTGACCTGAGTGACACACTCTCGTACAAAGTTAACCTTGCTTTACGGACACTGGTTATCTGTGCACTGTATATTTTCATTTGTCACGATTATCTGCTAATTGTACCCTCAGGTTACTAATACTAATACAGTAGCATAATAGTGTGACATGTTTTAAAATTGGCTTTCTTCCAGTGTTTCACCCTTGTAGTGCTCACACAAAAGTTTCACTTCCTTGGCCTTTTACTGCAGTCATTGCTTGTAGCCTTCTTCAGTCTTTGACTTCCTTTGCCTGCTACATGTGTCTGAGTGTGATGCTAATTCTGAGAGCCCGCTTAACACGGACACCCGGATAATACGGACAATTTTGCGTGTCCCCTTGGTGCCCGTATTAACTGGGTTCCACTGTATTTCCAAACTGCAAGTCAGTGTCATGGTAAATCGTAGAGTAATACACTCAGTATTCCGTAGTGATGACTCTTATTACTACAATCTCGTCTTTAGTCTAGGCTAGTTGTTTATGCGATAGTGATAACCAATGGTACCCTACATTTTATTCAAAATATCATTTTTTCTTAAAAGGTTTCAGAAAAAAATGACGATGAACAATTTGTACAAGCATCACTTACCTGTTTGAGAATAGGTATGTAAAATTAAGATGAGATTTCTTCTCTTTCCCTACCGGTATTTATTTATCAATAAATAAATATGATCTGATTCCTGTTTTTTTTATTGCTGATTAATAGTAATTATAATAAAATATTTTTCTTGCATGCGATTGGTCTAAACATGTCACATGACACGCCAAAACTAGGGAATATCCGATGATATTCCCCAAGTGATATTCCACAGTTTTCAAAATTTGCTAATAATTGAATAATGATCAGCATGTTAGGATACAACTTTTTGCAAAGTTTAAAAAAATTCTTCAGAGGGAATTCAGAGCCACCTTAAATTTTCGAAAAAGTAAGGTGGTTCTGAATCCCCTCCAAGGAATTTTTTTAAACTTTGCAAAAAGTTGTATCCTAACATGCTGACCATCATTCAATAAATATATTATAAAATATGGGGGTCACCGAGCTTGTTTTTGAGTTATTAGCACTTAAAGCTAAAATTAAGGGTGTTTTTGACTGGTTATACTGTTGCTATGGTAACCTATTATGTCACAAATATTATCATAACTTGTTCATCAATTATTGGACATTTGTTTGATACCTTTATTTTAACATCAACTGATATAGGGTGGTAGTATCGATCCATCAAAGCGCAAGGGCTGTAAACCGTTATCAGCCACCTTAATATATATTTTTTTTGCGTAATCAAGAAACAACCAGTTCTGAGCAGAATGCTGATGAGGACAACAAAGAAAACAAGACTGTTAATGCCGAGAGTACACACCAGCAAGGTACAGTATTGTACAAAAGTAAATAATTAATATACATGACAGTCCAGTTTACATTTGACAACATTTCAATCACACCAGTTGAAAACGAAGAAACGCTAATTCTGCAAAATTTCGGAAGGCCAGCCTGTTTCAACTTCCTGCCTCTTTTCGTATTGTTGTTGTTGCATATTCTTATTGGTCCAATTTATTTAATAGGTCAAGGAGTGGAGCTGTTAATGACAAGGCGACAACAGGGGGAGGAGTCTAATAAACTGCACTTTTAATTCCAAAGATGTGGACAGCCTCTCTCTTTTCTCATTCGCCCATTCCCTACCCCCTTGCGTTCGCTCACACTCCACGCTCGCTTTCACAAAGCATTGAGAAAATAGATCTAGGCTGTGAACAGTCTGTGAGCTTGGAGCATGTGACAAACTTGATTGCTTGAGGATTGACAGAAGGTTATTATTAATTAATGATTGTCCTTTCAGAAGCTATTATCAAACATGTTGATAGGGGAACAAAAGAGCTTCTTCCTATTGACGAAAAAGAGTTTTTAACAGTATCCACGCTTGTGAGGGGCCGGGCAAAACTTCATGATGTTAACAAGGTACATGCATGACTGAACTTAACACTTAACTGCACCTTTCAAATTAACATACAAATGTACAAACTCTGCTCAATGAATGTGTTTTTCGCTGCCGTAAATCATCTTTTTAGCAGACGTCTCAGGAATTGCGGAAACAGAAGTTCACTTCAATGGGTTCAAAAGGTTGTGATTAGCCAGAATAGTAGTAAACTAAGACCCCAGAGTATTTTTGGGATCTTAAGAGTAACCATGGTAACAATGCAAAACCACAAGTCCATTTCAACACACTGTACTTTTTCTGCTGATTAATTTTATGCATTTTCTTGGTCTATAACATTCTAACTTAAATCCCAACTTACTCATCCTTCTTTTAGGTTTATGAGGTTCTGTTTCATCATTTTAAGAAAAACAAAAACAGGTATGAATTTGCTAATTGCTATATATTATTTTAATTAGAGATCATTATGAAAGTGAAAATAATAATACATTGTAATTTTGTACACAAGAAGGTAGAAATGCATGGCCTATTAAATTATTATAATTATTTGCAATTGAAGGGCGATGTGCAAAAACGACAATATTATGACAATATAATTCTATTGTCATAATGCCGTTTTTCCACCTCGCCCTTCAATTGCATATCAATAATACAAAGTTAAACTCACGGTCACCGCCAATAGATGAGCTTGGGGAAGGTTCCAGTTGGTGGAGCCATGCACAATTTAAGCAAAGCACTGAGGTATCCATGGCAACCCACAGAGGGGCAGCCACTAGGCATTCCATAGACCACCGTATTCATAAATGGCTGCCGATTTATTATTCTTTTGTATGTATGTTAATTATCCTAAAAGGCCTTGTTTTGGAGTAGACATTCTTTAGAATTTTGCACGTGCTAATGAGGCCTTGAATACGGTCTATTTAGCCACATAAAAATCAATTCACAAGAATGAATAGTGGTATTCGCAGTACACCAAGAAAAGGCATTGCATTCATGACATGTTATTCCATGCTCAGTGATTATAATGTTCACATCTGAGTGTTCACATTAATTTTGTGAAATTGTTTCTGCTATGCAAAATTAATGTTTATAGTTCTTGGATTTTGACAAATTGTATTCTTAACAATAAATTATCTTTTTTCTAGTACAAGTCTTACTCCCAAGGACATGACAAAAATGGGACTCAAGGTCACTGGAGCAACTGGAGAAGCTAAACTTAAGGTAAATTTATTACTGAATACTGCTCCAAGCAATAACGTCCCCTTAGTTTTTTGGTCATTTTTTGGTTTGCTTAAAAGTAACTGAATTTTTGCATGTGGCCTTCATTTTAGGCAAAAAACATTGCTGGTTTGTGCTTTGTTTTTGAGTAAAACCCATGGATACGGACAGATTTTTCCCTACCAATGGCGGCAGTGTCTTCTATAAAGCTCTTGTTAAAACAGAAACAAAAGGAACTGATTAAATCTGGGAGCAGGCTCAGCCACTTCACTTGTCAGCCAATCCCCATTAGAGAGCCAGTTCACAAGCCTTAGGCAAGCCATCTCAAACCCTGACCAGGAAAACGTTGCCCCTCTCCCCCCCAACAATTAGCCAGTTTCTTACAATTTTAAAAGGGAAGAGAGTGTGGTTGTTTTACATGCTTAGGTTATTTGAAAATCAGTTACAGTGTAGTTCTAATCCAAGATTAGAAGTTTAAACCATGTTTATGGTCTTTACTGCTGACTAAAAGCTACAAAACTGAAGTATCAAAAAATGTATTACATATTAAATCAGATTGAAAAGTTAAAAAAAAATTCAAATTGTCATCCACTACAACAATAATGAATGTACATTAAGGCTCAATGTTTATTTTTCTGGCATTACTTTTCAGGTTCTTAGAGCATTAAAAGTCATTGTCATTAACAACAAGGGAGCTGTTAAAATGACATGATGGTCGTGCATTACTGTTTCTTGTCATTTCAGATCACCTAAGTTTAAGACTTATTTTGTCAACCAGTGAACTTATGTTCAATACCAAAGAGGTATTCTGGGAGACACAGCCTGCAGTGCAGTTTTTAGTGGTTGAGTGAACATTATTACATTCAAGTGTTTAGCTGCCATCTTGGATTTGAAAAACATAGAGGGTTGGGATGAGTGAAAGAGGGCCTCACTCCTACATTGTACTTCCTAACCCTTCACTGTTTTCCTAATCCAAGATCAGCGTTTTCGTGCCCAAAATACGGATGCACTGCAGGCTAAGAAAAACACTAAACAAGCAGCAAAGCATTGACTAATAAGTAATGCACACAATGTGAATTTTTGTAACAATATGTTTTTCACTTTTCTTGGAAAAAATCTAATCAGTACAGTTATTACAGTTGTACATAGCCTGCGTACAGACGTCTTCTATTTCCTTGCTTCACGTGGAAAAATTTCCACGTGAAGCAAAAAATAGGAGACGTCTGCATGCAGGCTAAGTTGTATATTGCAGCCAATTCTTCAGCAAGCAACCAAGAAAATCTTAATGCAAACTATGCAAAATAGGACTATAAAAACCAACATTGTAAAATACCTGATACTATCTGTATGATATATTAAACTGAATATAAATTGTCACATAATATTCTGCAAAATCTGTTTTAGAATAACTGGTAGATGGACCCCACAAACCCTTTATGAACTCCCCACCTTCAAATCAACCACCCAGCATTTTTAGGTCTTCTACAAACTGTTATGGGAAAGATAGGAGTCAGAGGCAGATGCTTGAAGGGAGTCTGGGGGCAATCTGGGTCAGAAGGTTTTAAATATCTATTTCCTATTTTCCTTTTGCTCAGACGAAAGGCTAACACTCGAAACATCAGCTTTCCAAATTCACTACTGACAACTTGGTTAATGTACCTAGTATATCAACCTTGAAGTTGATGATAACTTGAAGTGTTTCATAACAAGTAGCTTGGCAAGTAACAGTTGCTTTAAAATATATAACTACATTTTGTAAGAGCAAGTTGGGTAAATTTATAGATTTAGATTTAAAAAGATAACATTTCCCCCCATAAACTTATTTCTGTATTGCTTGTTTACTCTGTAAAGACACACACCATATACAAAAGGTAGTTTCATATGTTAAGTATTTCTCAACCAAACTGTGATAAGCGTTGTAATATCTGAGTTTTTCAGCATCTCCGAGTCTCACATGAATCTCCTTCCTTGGCTACCCTCCAAGATTTGCCACAGTGCTTCAAGTAAAGTCATGACCCTCTTCAGGCCACCATTGCGGCACTGATGCTACAATTTCCATGTCCTTGTCTTCTCGATTCTTTATAAAAAGTTTCTCTTCTTTCTTTAACGTCTCCAGCCTTATTAGCCCCACCCCATACTGTCCGTAAATCATGCAAACCTTTCCGGCGGCTTTTCCTTGAGAAGTCCTCACCCTTGCACCTGCCTCAAAGTGGCTAGAATCACCTTTGGGATCCATTAATTTAAATGGTACTGTTCGTTTTCTTATGACACCAGTGTGGTGTGTTCTGGCGATTAATTCTTGTCCGAGATAGCAACCTTTGTGAAATGAAACTGAAAGAGAAGAACAATGTTCATTAAATCCCAATGCCAAGTGCACAAACTAACTAAAGCCGTGTTCCAGATATTAAAGAGAGGGGTCTCGGGTCAAAAACCCGACAAAGTAGGCTACCTGGTCCGACAAATTACTGGAAATAGAAAACTTAATAAATTATCATTGATTTGGTGAGGAACATATCTATTGACCATTGTAATTCCTCATTGACATCTTGCCTTTAAAACTTATTTGGAACCCTGTAAAGCAATAATTTCTCAGGGGAGCAGGAACCTAGCAGTAAAGGGGGAAGGAAGTCTACAAGAGGTGGGAGAAGAGAGGGCGGGAAGCAGGATTTCCAAGGTGGCAGGAACCGGGAAAAATGGGAATTATTTTGGCAACATTGCATAATATTTTGCAATAGAAAAAGCACAAAGGAAGGGACAGGAGCCGGGAGTACAGGGTACAGGAAACAGAGTTTGTACTCTCTGTGCCCTTACCCCCCACACAACTCAGGGAAGGTACTAGGGCAGGAAGGATGGGGTATTTGATTGTTGCATGTGAGGAAATGGGGGGGGGGGGACTCCCATACAAAAGTGACGGGGATGCTCGTCGTCCCTTTCATGGGTGTAAATTACAGATTTTGGTCCCACAGGACGGAACGGCGATATTTTTAGCCATCGTATCTTTTAGGGTTGCATGCAAAGAAATAATAAAAAAACACCGTCATACTGTGTATAATGGTATCTTTTAGGGGTCAAAAAAGGCTTGAGCCACATCCAGATTGGTCCTTTTTAGGGGTGTAATTTGACATTTCCGACGAGCATCCCCATCACTTTCATATGGGAGAACCCCCCTCTGGGATTTATACCTCCATTAAGATAAGCAATGTTATACTCCAAGGGCATTGCATTTCCAGGTGGTATTTCATCCACACCCTCGCATACTCCTAGCTTGGCCCTATGCAGATCATACTCAAAGGTATCGCTTGTCTCATAGACATCTTCAAAACAGCCACAGGGGCTTGACTCCTTGGGCAAGACCATGCGGAACCCTAGCTGCTCAACTCTAGGGTCCTTCTCCAACACCGAAATATCAAAATTATTAGATGCACCCTTAATGTCCACAGCCCCTGAACTTGAAAACATCACCCAAGGCTCGTAATCTTCAGTGTGAAAAATCTCCACTTTAGCTCGTAGTTTAAACATCTTTAAATGCTTCGTCAGGTCTGGTATTGCGTTTAAATCACACTCAAGAAAAAATGCCGGAACTTCAGCACTGTCTTCATGTTTGTAGAAGACGACGTCGTACAATGTGCGGCCACTGGCGTTCAAGAACATAGAATACAACGCTTTTCTTTCGACATCGTTGTGGAAGGACTCCACATCGTTTGTCACAAGTCCTTGTAAAAACTTGACGGAATCCCTTCCCTTTACTTTCAACAGTCCTCTTTTCCGCAGTTGGGAGCATTTTATAGCTCCTGAGCATTTTTCTGAAGCCTGTGATGCGAATAGCCGACTGCTATACTGTTGAAAAACTTTGAAATACTGTTTGCTGCGAGTGAACACACAAGCCGCCATCTTACTTTTTGACCCAGTTCCCTTTGAGTGAAAATGAAATTGGGGACCCTGGGTGCTTACCATTTGTAAGAAAAAACCGGTTGGGGTGACCGTTGCATAATGGTAAGAAATTTTCCAAACTCAACGACCAACCGAAACAGGTGGCGCTTACCATTTACAATATTCTAATTCCGGTCTTTCAGTCAATATGGCGGACTTAGCTGGAAATCTAAAATCTATTGACTAAGAAGAAGATGCCATGTCCATTGGTGCCGTAACCACTTTTATGCCAAGAAATTTAAACAGAATTCAAGATATGAGATCACATACCCGAGTGAGTTTATCGCACGAGTGAGTTTCCGCACGAGTGAGCTTCAAAGTCATTTTCGATCTTGTGCAGGGAAATTATAAACATAGGAAGGACTCCTACAGGGAATGCAAGAAGCAGGCATTCTCTTTCTCCTGAACAACAAATGCTGGCGTTTCTGTGGTCCATCTGAGTTGAAGAAACAAACGCCACACTCGTAAAAGTTCGTTGACGCCATATTGAATACAACTAAAACCGCGCGAGGGGAGCCTGGAAACGGAATAAACTTTCAAATGGTACGGTAATTTCCGACGCTCCGTTCCGAAACGGAAAAATAGGACTACCTCTGGAGGTAGTCCACAATTTCCGAACGGATTTTCCGGAAAATGGCTGATCCATTTGACTTTCACCGAAATTTCCGGATTTTTTGGCTAAATGGTAAGCACCCCCTGTGTGGAGGGGTGGGGAACTTCCTTATAAAACTCAGGAAATGGCCAGGGGTTAAAATTGGGGAAAATTGACATTTTGAAGAAAAGCCAGGGAAAATTGAATATGCTGAAGTTCCAGTGTGAAGGAACTCATCCATGCATTTCGGGTAATTCGAATGGTCTTTGCGAGCATTAGAGCACAATGTTTTTCTTTGCGCGCGAGCACAAGCATTGATAAAAGTTAGCCTTGCGAGCAACGAGCATCTTGCAAAAACTACCTTCACTAAAAACTGAGCATGCGAGCACTTGTAAAAATATGTAAGCACGAGCACCGGGGAGGGGTACTCCCTATAATGGACTATACGGGGAGGCTCCGCCCAAAAGGGGTACCTTTTCAGACTGAAGGTATAGAAAAGGGTAGGGATTTCACGAGTAGAAGTATAGAAAAGGGTACGGAAAACTGTCATTTAGGTATGAGGTGGACGGCAGGTTTGAAGTTCTTAGCCATCGTAAGACAGCTTCCTTCCACTTCCTTCTGGGGATATATATTGTTCATTAAGTCCATTCCAAGGGCATAGAAAAGGGATGCAGTGTTTCTACTGTAGGTATGTGAAAGGGGTACCATTTTCATTAATTTATATGGAAAGTATATGAAAGGGGTACCATTTTCCATGGAAGTATGAAAGGGGTACCTTTTCTGTCAAAAATGGTATATAAAAGGGTAAGGGGTTGGACCTGTGGGCGGAGCCTCCCAGTATAAAACTTTTTTGAGTACCCCCCCACCCCCCCCCGGGACGAGCACCCACTAAAATTTTGTGAGCAATTCGAGCAGAAGCCTAATTTTGCGAGCACTTGGAAATTTTGAGGGACCATTCATGACCCCTATTTCCCTTTTCTTGTCTTCATTGTTTTGTTAATGTTACGTCATCATGCAAATGCCCTATTTGTGATATATATTCATTGAAAACTTATCAGTATAATAAATGGGTGGAAAGGACGGCTGCAAGGGGAGGCTGGAGGCCGCTACTATATCTGACATTTTGGATTTATTTGGTCAGGGGAATTTTACTTCTATCAGGGAAAAAATAAAATAAAGCTCTAATTCCCAAAAATTATTGATGAAATAAATCTGGACAAATTGAAGTTTTTAATTATAACAGATTTACAGCTCTGTATACTTATTAATAATTGTACATTGGTATACCTTAATGTGATAATATTTATAATATTATTATAAGGTACTATTGGAACATAACTGAATGTGGCCCATTCTCATGATCAGGCACTAAATTCCAGTCAGACTTCATCCATTTCTTCATTATACGTCAACTTTCATCTACAGTACCTTCTCAATAATATACATTGTAGGCCTTAATTTATAACCAGTAGCCTCAATTTTGGATATACATTGTACAATCCTATCAAAATAATTGCCCCTAAATCTATACTGAAGTAAGATAACAAGCTAATAAAATTGTTTAATACATGTAACAAACTGTGTAAAAAAGTCACAACTGTCTGTAAAACAATTTTACTGGCAAAATTTCAAATCATATCTATTAGAACTAACATATTTTAATCTGCTGAAATTGGCAATAATTTTAATTGCTTAATTGAATGGACTTTTTCCGAAAATTAAAATCTTGTTTATCTAAATAACAAAGGACTTGGTGTGTTCGGGGAACCAGCCATTGGAGAGAAACTCTGGAAGAAAAGAGAGATATACATTAGTGAACGTAGGTGTTAAGAGTTGCTATGCATCACTATTGTGTTCTCAGTTCTTCTTGTGTAGGTATACTTTGATGCAAAACAAAATTCACACATGCAATGTGTGAATTAATTATTATAAAATTATATAATAATTATATAATAATTTATTATTAATTAAAATATTAACTTGTGTTGTATATGTTCCCATGGATCTCATGACACAGGAGTATATAGACACTTGAAATAAACTACAGTCTTGAAAAATGTCCAACATTGAACATAAAACCCATGGCTAGTGTTCCAGATAAGAGGAGGGTCTCAGGTCAAAACCCGACAAGAGAGGCTACCTGCAGCTGACCCGACAAATTAATAAAAAACTTCTGACGATTTGGCAAGGCCCACATCTATTGACCATGCGCAGTTAATACATGCAAGGTACCGTCATCTTTCCGGAGAATTTGAGTTCAACAACAAAAGTTAGCAGAATTTTTACTTCAAACTGAAAGGAGTTTAAACAACAATTTAGGGTTATGTAATCAATTTAAAAAAAAAGTAATATATAAAATTATTAGAAATATTGTGAGAAATTTCAGCTTTATAAGCACCTGTCTTTTTTGTTTCCCCGTAGGTGAATCTGGTGAAGAATAAGGATGAGCATTCTGAAAAAAGAAAACAGCAAATTATTGAGCAGACGTGACTATAGCTATTACAGAGCCTTTCAATAACACGTGAATTCTGAAGTTCAAAACCCAACTTATTGCGTTTTTCACTGACAAACAACTCAAACCAACAGACCGTGTAAGAAATCTACCAATCACAATCCACGGACGTGAACTTTTGAATGGATTACTAAATGATTGACGGCAGCGAAAAACAAAACCGTTGATTGAGCAGCATAGTTCCCGAGAGTTCGCATGTTATTGAAAAGCGCTGTGATAATAAAAATGTTTGCCATACATTGTATTTAACCAACTGGCATGGTGTGAAAATGAGAGTGAAGTACATTTTATTTTATTTATTTGTGTCATTGAGCCAGTGATGAGGGTTTTGTATATTAATAGTATTTTTAAATTTTCCCGGACTCACAATATTTATATAATATATTTAATTTTTTGATACACTGTAATTTTTGATTTACAAACCTGGAACTTTCTCCTGAGTGCCTTGGTCATCATTGGTGTCAGGCCAGTTCCATGTTCACAGCTTTTGCCAGACACCAGAGGAGTTCCACCAGGACTGCGAGTAATATTCACTTTGCGCAGGTTTCTCCTTGTGACCACCATTTCTTCAGGGTTCTGCTTTTAAATTGAATAAATTATTATTATTTGAAAAGAAATATTGAAAATTTATTTACTGACTGCAGTTAATGAACTTCATTTATTTTTACAGTGCTGCTGCTCACAGCTACTGTTACCGGGGCCATTTAAACTAAACTAACCAATCAGATTACAGGAAACGAACGATGCATTCCAACTAAAATCATTTGAGCCAATCAATATTCAGAACGCTGTTGCTTGGCTCAAATGATTTTAGTTGGAATGCATTGTTCGTTTGCTGTATAATCTGATTGGTTAGTTTAGTTGAAGGGGCCCCCGGTAACAGTAGCAGCACTGTAAGCCACCGATCAGACTATTAATTTTTGCATCCCCTGAGTGAATTTGTCAGGGTCAAGTTCACAGACTATCCATCAATAATAAATTGACCTTTAATTTTTAATAATTTATTAATCTTTCCATGACAGTTAATTTCAACCTTGACAAAATTATTCTTCAGCTGGTGAAAGATTTAATTAACCCTTAAAGGTTATTGACTAGTCCAGTGTTAAACTGAATGTTTTTTTTACCAAATTTTAACTTGGTATGACAAAGCAGTCAGTGGATCTGCAGGTTGAGGGAAAATATTGTTTTAGTACTTTAAAAAGTCAGTGAATTTTTTACCGTAATTTCATTTTTTCCAACTCTGTCTCTTTCTTCGTTCTTTTCAACGTTACTTTCTTGATCTCCCTCAAAGAAACAACACACTGCAAATCCTGCTTGTTCAGTGAAACCTTTTTGGGTTGCAATTTGAAGCTTGTTGTTTCAGATTCAGGTTGAACATTTTCCTTGTCATTTTCATCAACTTGTTTCACTTTTCTCAACTTGACTTTCTTCAGGTCTTCCAGGGTCACTAAAGTTTTTGATGGCTTGTTTTTATTTTCATTTGAATCTATGGCTTTAGATCCAGTCTGAAAACCAAACATGATAATGTATTTTATTATTCAATTACTACAATGCAGTGGCGGATCCAGACCTGTTTATAAGGTGAGGGCCAGAAAAATTTTCTCTCCCCTAGATCTGCCACTGATATGTTAGAAAGTCTAATAAAATATCCCACTTGGTTCAATTAAGACAAGTCTTGCCAATTCATTTTTATCCAATAATTCTGTTAGCAATTTGAAGTGTACCTTTAGTGTACAACTGAGAGTAGAACTTCGCTGACATACATGGTCACCAGCAAACCAAACCTGTTATCAGGGGGTGGGGGTGGGGTAGCCTGAGTAAACAGATGCCATTTCATGCTCCACTGTACTTCTGGTCGCTGAGAAAAGAGCACAAAGTAATTGACATTTGTTTACTTAGGCCACATGTACTAGCCTGTTCCAGGTGTTCGGATATCGCGCGTCTTCGCGACGATCATCCACTATCTGAACGCCTGGAACAAGCTAACATGTACTGAAAGCCGGTGCCAACTAAAATTAGAGGACAACATCAGATTCTGATGTTACTTGAGTTCATGCCAATAATATTGGCCTTAAAATGATGAAGCTACAGTACAGGACTGAACAAATGATGGGTGACTTAGTTAGTATATAATGAGCATATTTATCAGAACCCACTGTCAGACTTTGATGGAAGCTGTGCTTTATGGAAGTGCTTAAATTTATATCAGCTGGTTTTCAGGTCATGCATGTTGCAGCGCACACATCCTCAGAGACCCAGAGGCAGTTAGTCAGGTGAGAAAAAAAGTTTCTAATTGGGCAAAAATCGGCATGACAATATGTTTACAAGAACCAATTATTAAAAATAATTATCTTTGCCTGATTGTAAACTTTGTCTCACCCATCTAACTTCCCCTGGGGTCTCCAAGGATGCAGGGCACGTAATCAGCCAACTAATAAATGTCTAAAATAAAGTTATTTCCTTTTAAAACTACAATGTAATTCATTCATTAATCACTGTTGAAATGTACAATGTACCTGCTTCTTCTTGAGAAATGCTAGTGGAGGTGCAGCTGGAGGGAGAATTGGAGGGGGTGGGGGTGGGGTGGGGTGGGGGAGGTGGTATTGGTAAGCAGGGAAGACTGGGTGGTGCATATCCTTCTTGTGTTGCAGATCCAGTGGAATTATGATCTCCACATGAACAAGTTGTCTTCTATAACACACAAAAAAGCAATATTATTAACATTGATATATACTTAGATTAGTTTTTGGAAAGTAAATTTTAACCAGAAAAATGCATTCAGAGCATCACTGCTGGGGGTCTGAACTTCCTGCACCTTGTGTTCCCTGTTCCCGCCTCTTAAAAAATTGAAGAAAGTTGTTGTTTTTGTTGTTTGTACCTTTTTATTGCAAATAAATAATATTATGCAATATTGCAGAATTTTCCCCCATACACTGTATCTCCCGGTTCACACCATCTTGGGAATCCCGCTTCCTCACCCTCTCTTCCCCTCTCTAGAGACTTCCCACCCCCTTGATAGAGCTTTGAATTCATGGTATAGGACATAACCCTACCAGGAACTCATAAGGGGGTTGGTAATACTGATTGTACCTAGGCAGGGGACAAGTCTGAAAATATAGGTAAGCTTGTCAGAATTACAATGTAATTATAATTATATTTTAGTACCTTGACAAGTTCAGATTTCAGCAATTTTACTTCGTTCTCTAAATTTTCCATTCTTTTCATCATTTCTTCAAAATGGGATGTTTTGTCTGTCGAATTCAGATGATCTTTCTCTGCTAGTAGAAACTATAGGGTTTATAAACAGTAACAACAAACAATATTAACACAAAATCTGGAAGTGAAGAGCTTACACATGTCCATACCATGTGTACCTTGAAATATAAAAATGCACAGGAAGAGTTAGACTACAAGTAGCCCCTCATTTTACTCAGGGATAGTCGGCTCGTAGTCTACAAAAGAGTGAAAGACAAAGGAAGATGCATTATTGTGTGAATCAGAAAAGTGTGAACACGTTCATTTTATTGTCAATTGTATCTACCAATCAGATGCGAGATCAAACTGCAATCTTGAAGAATAGTCACAAAATCATGCTTGGGTTTTCCTTTTACAAAAATTGGTCTATTTTTTTTTCCTGCAGTGATTTCATTGCTATTTTCACAGAGCTTTTTCTACGAAGGAAAAGCCAAGCGTGGTTTCATGATTGTGAATATCCTTCTTGCGGTTTGATCTCGCATCTCATTGATACAACTGACATGTCAAAGTCAAATCAAGGTGATCACGATTTTCTGATTCGCACAGAGATAACTAACCTTTCCTTGTGTTTGCAATCCACAACCAAATATTTGTTTAAACCAGTTTAGGAGGAGAAATACATTTCTGATTGACCTGAAACACTCCATGGTTGAACATTGAAACATGCTAGCAAAAGAGTTAAAACGAGAAATTACGGCGCTTATTCCAAAGAACTTCCATATTTTCAAACTGTTATCATGTAGAAAAGTACAAGTAGAAGTTAAATTGCAGGAAGAGCTCGATTTTTCACGAGCAATTAATTCTAGCATCTTGGAATCCGTCGTATTTGATAGCTTGACTTGCGATCCATCAACTTCCTTTGATACCTTTGCCTGGTTCAGAGCATGTCCACGAGTTTTTCGCCTCTTTTTCTGTTTCCGTGAACTTGTGGATGCCCAGCTTTGCTTCGTTGGTGCACGCTTTCTCTTCCTTCCCATTTTTGGAGGATCGCTGTAAATATAAAAGCTATAAAAGCCCACTGTCTTGCTCTCGATGTAGCTCTGTGACAAGTATACCGTAAATCACCTTGATTTTATGGAGGCATATTAACGAAAACTGGGAAACTGTTATAAAAGGCGAAGAAAAAAGCAAAACAAACTTCCAAAATCACTGAACTGTTCGAATTTCGCCTCCTGGATAATATTAGCCAATCAGATTTGCCTATTGTTTACTTCGCACCAGACTTCCCCTCTGCCTGGAATTTACAGTTTTCATTATTTCATCTGTCATCAAAGTGAGAACATGGAATTCTTTGCCAAATCAAAGGTGGATTAAAGAGAGATCAGATAATGAATTGCGCAAAAAAAGAGAGAAAAATTTGTTCCTTTTTCGACGAGATTTTAACACGATATGAGAGAGGAGGGACTGGGGAAGGTGAAACCGCAAGGCTGTCAGTGGTCGTTATGCGCGGGGTTTCATGCGCGAAGATGGCCTTTTGAGCATTCCTTCGAGCGTTCCAGCAGGGTGTGTTTAATTTGGTTGTGTTTTGGTTGAAAAAGAGTAAAGTTTGACAACAAATTCTACCATAATCATGTCGGATCTTTTTGAGGGAGTGAAGAACAAAATGATTGCAATGAAAGAAAAGGCCGAGGAAGCTACCGACAGAGAAAGTGATGCGAAGAATCAGTTGAAAACGCTGGCACAAGAGATCTTCGTCAAGGAGGATGAGGCCGCGGGGTACAAGAGGCGCATTCAATTTCTGCGAAAAAAAGTCAAAGACGCCAATGCTGAGATATCCGACAAAGAAGAGAGGCTACACGAGTTGACGGAAAAGGCAGAAACTGAGACTGATAAGGGAAGAGAGCTTACCTACGCTGAAGTAGAAACAGATGAACATCTCAGATCGGTGGAACTTCAGGTACAAGACGCTCAGTCGGCGGCCGAAAACGCTCAAATGAGGTTAAACAACGCTCAGAGGAAGCTAACTGTTCTTGAAAACGATCTATCCCGCTCAGAAGATCGCAAGGATAAAGCTGTGAAGCGAATCCCTGAGTTGGAACAGATGATCCGTTCCGCTGGAGAAAATCTTCGCAAACTGGAGCAGGGTGATGTGTTGGCTGGCGAGAGAGAAAGCGACAACGAACAGAAAATACAAATATTGGAAGATGAGCTAAAAGTGAAGGTAGAGGCGTGCGAGGAGACCGAAAGACTAGAGGCCACTAAACTTCGACATGTTGACGACTTGACCGGAGAAATAGATTCCTGGCAGGACAAGAAACATAGGCTCGAAAATGAGTTCGCTGCCATAGCAGAACTTGAGTGAAGGTTTTATGCGAATGTTGTGTCTGTTCTGTTTATAGGCTAGAGATCTGTACTACATGTAGTGCAATCATTCACAAAATAACTTTATGCTTACTTATATTGGTTAATAAGTTATCATTTGAAGGGACATTTAACATTTTGATAGTTATTTTTCATTTCGAAAATGCAAGTGCTCAATGTGGCATGGAATACAGCTGTACTTTCTGTAGATAGTGATGTTCCTTTGTTTATCTGCCTCTGATCTTCATGGTAGGAATCCCAAGGGTTCCAACCAGTTCAGAAAGAGGTTGGAATTATAGGTACATAATAGAAAGAACAATGAAATTGTTTCCATTGGCTTTATCATTTCCCATGGGTAAGTCCTCAAATAAGCGCCCTCCCTCAAATAAGCTCCCCCCTTGAATAAGCGCCCCTCCTATTGGCCAAAATTTGAAATAAACGCCCCTCCCCCTCTGTTTTTTTTTCTGGGTGAGAACTGAGACAACAAAGGTTAAATATTGTGTTGGTCATGTTTACCACTCATTATTTTGTATGATCATCGGTGATTCAGAATCAAAGTTGAACTACATGTACATGTACTCTTGACTACTATATGAACAGATTTGCGCATTACCGTGTAATACTTGTTTCAGTTTGTAAACATGTTCGGCGGACCAAAAATAATTACGAATACCAAGGGTGCCGCTTTTAGAACTATGCGTACAGCTTTGTACATTAATACTCGGGTTATGTTGTTGTTTATGCGCAAATGTTTACTACAGGTAATACAAAAATAAATGACTGTCTGGCCAAGATTTGGGAAAAATTAAATAAGCGCCCCCCCCCCCCCCCCCTTGAATAAGCGCCCCGCCTTATCCTGTGCCCCCGCCTTATCCTAAATTTGTAATAAGCACCCTGGGCGCTTATTCGAGGATTTACGGTAACCATTTATAGATGTGCCTCGATATAAAATGGAACTTTCGATAACTTTCATAGATGAGGACTGCCGTATTATCCCGAAAGTAATGAGGGTCATTATTTTCGGCTTTAGAAGCTTGTAGATTGCAACTTTAAAGGTGGTGGCTACTTACATGTATATACCTGCCAAGTTTTCCTGAGTCAAATGCGTGAGATTTTTGTCTTCAGAGTCCCTGGATTTCCGAATGTTAACGAAGAGTTTGTTCGGACACGGTTTAGAGGATTCAAATGTTTCCTCAAGTTGGTTCAAGTTTACATCTTTTTTGAAAGTGTGTCAGTTAAGGCTGTACATGTAATAGCTCAAATTTTTCATCCAGGTGTGAGAAATTGGCCCGTAAGCATGAGATCAAAGTTTTTGACCGGAAGGCTTGAGACAGGCGTGAGAGTTGGCAGGTATACATGTATGGGGTTGCTAATTTTGGATAGGCAAATTCTGTTTAAAAACTGAGTAAAAATGTTGTCAAATTCAGGTAAAGTTAAGCAGCTTACAGCAGTTACTAAACTGTACCTTTTTCAAGGGTGGGGGAGAGGTCACTCTCTTTTTGGGGTTAACTCTCCTTGCCATGTGGACATTAATTTCAGTCAACTCTCATTATTGTGGATACCCTCATTGTTTGGAGTCCATAATAGCGAGAGTCCGCAGTAGTGGGGTGTGAGAAAAAAAGTGCCATTAAATAATCAGAGTCTGGAAGTGAAAGGCACAAGCAAAGTCCTGTACATACCAAAAAGTCAATGTGAAAACAAACATTCCGTTAGTCTTTGGAAGTGTTTTTCAAGTTGACAAGAATGAAAACAAAATAATTGTTATTTTGGTACCACAAAATTGTTGGCCGTAATATTGATAGCGAGAGTCATTTTCAGTCCAACCTCTACAGTTTTCGCCAGGGGATTTTGTCTGTAATAGTGGGTGTCCGCAAGGTGAGAGTTGACTGTATTACCAGAGGGTTGTGGAAAAACATGTCTGATCTGTTTCTGTCAGGTGATCTCTTTCAATATTATCTGGTGTTTTTCCTCAAAATATCATATATTACCCTATCTGTTGTTGTTGTATTCCTTTTATCTGGTCTAATGTTTCTTCGTATTGTTCTACTTTGATGTAATTAAATTTGGTGTTTTGGAAATGTTACTCGGCCCCAAGAGAGGGTGCTCAGATGTTCTCACTTGTAACAAATCTTCCGCTTGGAAAGCAAACTATCTTAACAGCAATAAATAACTGTATAATTTTGAAAATGTTATTGTAATTTAATATGCAATGTTATTATTATTATTTTGTTCCGACAAAGGGCCACTGCTTGAAATGTCAGCTTTCCAAAATTACTATTTGCTACGGTGGTTATTTACCTAGTTACCAACTTCAAGTTGATAATCAACTGAGTGTTTCACTTGTCCACTGTTTTAAGAAACTATTCACTTCATTTATTACTGCTCAGCTAACATGTGAACTCCGAAGTTAAAAACTCAAATTAATGGTTGAGTTTTTATGCTGCCATCAGTCATCTTGGTAGGCTCTATTTCCAGCCGTTGCATCCCGGCCTCCCAACGCGTGTGGAGTGAGGAACGCAGGCTCACAAAACGGCTGGAAATTGAGCCTAGATCATCTTGGTGGATGCCTCGGGCTTCAACAGGCACATCCATGGGTTTTGACTGGTGGATTAATTCAATTCATTTTTTTCTATTTTGCATGGTCTGTTGGTTGTCATCTTAATCCACCATACGTAAAAAGATGGAGACTGGTACATTTACCCATAATTCTTAGCGCCGGAAAACCCTAAAAACGCTCATAAAAACGCACAGAAAAGTTCTAAAAACGTCAAACCTAGCATACACAATGTTGTCAGTACAGGGACGAATTTCACAAAAATATGGCATTCTGTGTGCCTTTTTGGCTGTTAGGTTCGCAAGGTATTGTGGTAAAATGTACTGCTACAGCCGCCATCTTTTTCCGTACTGTGGATTATGATTGACCTAAGCATAAAACACAATTGTTAGTGTTTGGTTTTGAACTTCAGAGTTCATGTGTTATTGAAGGGCGCAATAAATGTAAGCAGTGCTCTGACAGAAAAATATAACCCTATACAAGCGCTTCCTTTTTCTTGTGCTTGCATTGTCCATGTAAACAAGGATAATGCAAGTGCAAACACAAGACAACTGAAAAGAAATTACAACTTGTCAGTGGTAACCTTCAGTGTACACCATATTGGATTCCCATGATGCAATGCTGATCAAAATTATTTTAAAGGCACTACGCCGGCTTACGTCACCTTGTGCAACTCCCTTGCTTATGCTTATGACATGTAAACCAGCCTTCAGAATCAAACCTCTTGGTTCTAACTTAAAGGGTGGAGAGCGAGCACGAGCAAGCCAAAATGGGCCAAGCGGAAGGGAGCAGAGAAGAAGAAGAAGAGAGTAAGAGGGAATGCCCGCTTTTCTGTTTCTGACATTTTGGCTTATGTCACCTAAAGGCTAAAGGGTAGAGTTTGTTATTAAAAAAGTTAATTTTCAATAATTGAAAATTAACTTTTTAAATAACAAAATTATTTATGGTTTGGTGGGCAGAATTATCTGAACGCAAAAAGTGGGCAGTCCCTTTTCTCTCTTCTTCGCTGCTCAACTCCATTCGGCCCAGTTCTTGCTCCAACTATCCGAAAAATATTTGCAACTGCGAAGGAGGCTACACAGAAAACAATATTGTCATAAGGGCTGTTAAGGGAGGTATTTAAAATAAAGACAAACATTAAATAACAATCAAATTTTATTGCTGCATCTGTTCTTGACTAACTTAGATGATCCCAATCTGCAATTAAAAATAAAGCACTGTTAGGAACTGGATATAATTCACAAGTCTGTGATCAGCATCTAATCTCTCATTACAATATTAGTACCTGTCCTTGACAAGCAGACAGGCGAAGAGAATAAAGAAAATCATCAACTATGGGATACCGGTCTGTCAGTCAAGTGAATGTGTAGGGCACTGATAGTAGTAACGTTGAATAAACCATTGTACCTGGAATCAACCATTTATGCCCACACATGTCTGATGACATAGATCCTATGGTGGTCAGAACATTGATTTCAGGTTTTAAGTTAATATTTTTCTCCAGAATGTTCTCGTGCACAGATAATTTTATAGTGCATCTACACCATAAGACACGTGTTGATTTTGGTTGCAATGGTTTGTTCACTGTTCAATGAAACGCAAATTTTCAAAACTGGAACAATTATGGAAAATTAGCACTTTGCATAAAACACTTAACTAAATATTTAAATGAAAGTGCAACACTAGCCTGCGTGGCAGGCGTAGAAAGGGGAGGGAGGGGAGTTCGGCGAGCACGAAGCGCGAGGAGTCGGAGCACGGAGTGCGATGGCTAGTGCAACACAGGAACCAGTTTCATTCTAAATGTATGTGACTGTACTGTCTAATTAAAGCTGATTGGAATACACAATCCAAACTACACAACTCTGTGAAATGAAAATAAGTCAAAAATATTTTTTCAGCCATTTTTAATGCAGTTCTTGTGTTTTAACACAAACCTTGTTAGCCACATCCAGAGCATCATAATCTGGAGCCAGCCTGACGTACGCTTTCTTCTGTCCATCAGGTCTAAAGAATAAAACAACTTATTAGTACAATGCATACATGTGGACAAGCAGGCAGAAAACCAACAATATTATATTCAACAATTGGCAAGTTTCAAACAGTAAAATATCTGGTTGTAACCTCTAACAGAAATAGCCACAGTGACACACATGTAACTGTAATATTTATAGGAAATGAAACTTTTTAATTTATTTGCTAAACTACAATTATTGTATTAGGTCTGAATTTAAAAGTTTTGTTGAGAGCATTTTGAACTATTTTTGAGCCTGCCCACAAAGTTGTTGAACTCCAGATGTTTTCTATATCAACCCCAAATTCCATTGAAATAATTATGCCATTGATGCGGACTTACAGTGTGATTACTATACCCAGGGCACTGAGACAATGGAAACCATTCACATTGCAATTGAAGGGTCAAGTGGAAAACTATGCTAAGTGAGCAAAGCGCGTTTGCTCACTTAGCATAGTTTTCCACTTGGCCCTTCAATTACAAACAAAGCATTCCAACTTCAGTTTCTTTAGACAATCAGCATTTAGTGCAATAATTATATGCATGTCAACATTTCAACTTGGAACTGGATTGGAATATTATATGTGTTGTTGGTTTTATTTATGATGACCCACATATGAGGAAAGCAATTTACTTTTGCTATTGAACTTCAATGAGATAATGGAGTCATATAATATAATGCATGTGAAACTTAACATGATTACTCTTGTTGCTAAACATATCACTCCATTGGTATAACTTGCAACCAGTGAGAGTGGAGCTACTGACAATAAATATATCTCATAATAAATTTTAGTGTGTCATGTCGTACTCTGGGTACCAGAGGTTTATTTCTCCGTCGCGTCGAGATCGGCGACGACGCCCCGGCGAGCGGCAGAGCCGCGAGAAATAAACCTCTGGCACAGGGCGCATTTATTTACCGTTCCCGTTGAACTTTGATCATTTTTAACGTAATACATTTAACTCATTGCCGTTAATGCAAAAACAGTGAAATTTGATACTAGTGATTGTTTATTTATTTTCTCAACAGCCATTTACAATTGCATGGAAAGCTATATCTCTTTTGAAAGGGTAGTAAATAAACTTTCTGGAAAATATTTTTTTCCCAAAGAAACCCATAATATATTAATTAGTTAATTATTAACTAGCATAAATTAATATTAATAGCCGCAAAATTTGGACAAAAAAGCAACTTATTTCAAAATGATGACTGGTTATAAGGAAAAGTTAAAAGCAAAAATGTTACTTGTTATATTGGCAACATATCCTGAAAATTTGGCTGAAAATGGTAAGTATAGAATAAATTAGTATTTTTTAGTTTGGTATCAAATTTCTAATTTATGCAGGAATTTGACCCGAAACATTGTGTCAACACTCCACTCGAAATTTATCTCTGTCGTTCCATAAGAACGTTTTGTCCTCTCCCTTTACTGAAATATGAATCCTAACATGTATTCAAAGCATCAAACAAGGTTTTCAAATGTAAAAAGCGAATCAAAATATAATTTCAGTTGCATTTGCGTTCGATCGATCGATGTAATATTTCGTAACACTTATCTTGGTTCGTCGCTCAATTTTCGAGCTCCAGATGCAATTAAATTTCCTCACTGCTTGGCATCCCTTCTGGATCACTTTCCTCGTCCAAAACTCTTGCTAAAACGTCCTCAACAACGCCTGTAACGGATTGCAAACGCTTCACAAATTGCGGCCATGTGTTACATCAGAAGGCTTTTCTGAAAAAGCCGTCATATAAGACCAACTAGGGTATACCTGTTCAAACTTGCTGGGAGAATGGGTCAGAGTATTCCCAGTCCACCTTGAAAACATGTGGGAAATCGGGTAAAAGATGATTTTTTGCGAATTTTTTTACCTATCGTTCCGAATCGAACGATGGTCTTCGTGCATCAACGGCAATGAGTTAAACCACTCACAGCGTAAGTGTCCCAGGGATGTAGATTCATTTTTTGACAGGCGGGATTATATAGCTAATGGGCGGAAATACTTGGCCGGAGGCCCATGGTGCCAAAGGCACCATCCTACTAGGGGGGTATGGGGGCATGCCCCCCCAGAAAATTTTGAAATCTAGACTCTCGCAAATGCGTTTTCCTCGATTTTCAGGGGTTAAATCATTGCCATTTTGGACTGTTCTCAGTAAGCAAGAATCAATGTTTTTCTGTTAATAAAGCTGTGAAAAACTTTGTGATGTGTCTTTTATGTTCCTTACAATACATACAAGAATAAATACCACGATTCAGTTAATAAGCAAAGCGTTAACGCGAATTGGCGTACATTATTTCGCATACATGAAGTAGAGACACCGCTGGTCAATGAGCCTTGAGCAAACACACGATCGTCGTTCAAAACGGCGTGCTAATGCCGTGTTTACAGTCGTGTTATTTACGGTAAGACAATAACAGAGGTACAAACGGTCAGAAAAGTTACAAAATATTTGGCTAAAAACATTCAGGAGAAAGAGGTATCCATTTTAAAGACTGTACATGGTTTTTCAGCCGGGAAAATCAGCGTGACAGCCGGGTATTTTTACCGGCTCCCGGCTATTATCTACATCCCTGTGTCCTACTGTGATCACATGTAATGGCACGTGGAGATATGACAGATTTGGGTTTTCAATTACCAGATAGTTTTACAAGGTGTCAAATGGCGGTATTCGTTGATGGCGTTCGCGGGAACGAAAACAACTCCTGTAAAAAGGGTCCCTACCTCGAAGTCTTCGCTATCGTGCCGATTATGTGAAGCTGGTGTGGTGGTTAATGGTGGATACTATAACCTGTGTTCGGAAAACGCCAGAAAACTAAACATTTCAGGTAGAGTTTCAGAGCTTTTGGCAATCGACGATGATCTTTCAGTCGGCCCGCGAATTCTCTGTAAGAAGTGTTTTCGTCGCATTGAACCGATATGAGGCAACTCTCAAGGAGTTAACCTCCTTTAAAGAGTGGTATCATGAAAATTTATCCCACTGGAAAGCAGACGAACAGCATGCGCGAACTAAGCGATGTTCAAGCTCTCCTGGCTTGGGCATCAAAAAGTCTTGCGGTGCAGCATGTTCAGATATCAACAAGCCTTCGGCCGCTAAAACGTCCTTGCGGCGAATAAAATTACTACCATTTTCGAGCTACCGTGAAAGGCTAACTTTTTCCCGCGTTTGCTCAAGCATGAAACATGCCAGTTTGTCTAGACAAACTGTCACGTTTGTCACATGAACCAATTAACGTTTAGACCGTGAAAATGTCAAGTTTTGACAGCTCCGCCTTCGTGTTTTCGGTACGTGCAACACAGGTTTAGGAAACGTTGCATCAAGTTTTATTTTGTAATGGTAAGCCATGTCGCTCGTTCAAATCAAAGTCGTATATTCTTATTATTCTACCGAAAGGGTTACTCCCATTTTTGTGAGTGAAGAAGAGTTGTTAGAACTAAATTGTGAAGCGTTTACAGTCAAACCGGATGTTCTTTTATCAAATGCTCTGTTATCAAAGCGGGATGACTGTTTATCAATAGATTGTGAGAAATTTAATAGTGAAAGGTTGACGGAGTTCTCAACGCAAAACTGAAAGTCAAATTTGCTCCATAGCTCTGGTAAGTTGCGATTTACATTCTGACAAGTTCCATTTTAATTTTCCGCGAAACGGCTTCTTATAAAAGAAGTAATACCATCTGATCTCTGTATCAAAGAGGGGAAAAATAATTTCCAACTAGTCACAAACAGACTACGATAAATTGTCAATAGTGAATTCACATCGCGTAATTGCACTTCCACTGTGCCGACCTATCTCAATGTGATTGAATTTATGGCGTATTGCAAGTTATCGAAACCAAGTATTCTTCAGATATTTAGCAACAAGCGATTCAAACCTAGAAATATTGATAGGGTTGGGAATTATAATAATTGTGTTTTCAAAATCCCTTCCAATACGATTTGTACAGGGAAATCACCGACAGACCCCGTGTCACCAGCCGTGTTCTTTCAGACAACTTATTTCAATTCAGCGCATCTATTTCATTCAATAATATTGCACTTATCAAATGTTGTCCGCAAAAGAACATCCGATTTGACTGTAATAATACCTGGAACATTTTCTAGCAAATCTTTACATGAAGGGACAACGTAGCCAGCAACCTGTCAGTCCAAACTGGAAGATCGCGACCGCGGCGAGCAAACTGCTCTTGAATCTCCAATTTGCTCCGAGCAAACTGCCAATCACAATGTTGCAATGTGGCGCGCAAAAGAACATTCGGTTCCACTTAAACGCTTCATAATTTAGTTCTAACAACTCTTCTTCACTCACAAAAATGGGAGTAACCCTTTCGGTAGAATAATAAGAATATACGACTTTGATTTGAACGAGCGACATGGCTTACCATTACAAAATAAAACTTGATGCAACGTTTCCTAAACCTGTGTTGCACGTACCGAAAACACGAAGGCGGAGCTGTCAAAACTTGACATTTTCACGGTCTAAACGTTAATTGGTTCATGTGACAAACGTGACAGTTTGTCTAGACAAACTGGCATGTTTCACGCTTGAACAAACGCGGGAAAAAGTTAGCCTTTCACGGTAGCTCGAAAATGGTAGTAATAATGCCATCTGTCTGCTCGGCGCTTAATTCGTAGACACCGTCGAACGTTTTTAAAACTATCGCTAAGGCCTCTTCAAGTGCTTTCTCCAAACTTCCATCAGAATCCGTCATTATTCAACAACATTCAACAACAACAACAACAATCACTGTTCTATCGATCACTGTTCTATCTCTTCATCGCCTCGTCATTCACAGGCTTTTTTCCCCGCAGCGTACTATTCTTGTCAACCAATCACAGAGACTATTAGATTCAAAATACCTTAGGGAGTCGTTAGGAGCCAATCAGCAATCTAGTCCAAATTCTGGACTAAATCGATTTAAGCAGGCTTGCCATTGGCTCGGCGTTATCAAAGCAATAGCGCCCTGCTCCAGAGGCTTTTCGCGCGGGCCATAAGAGAGATTTGAAACCGGAAACCGCGCAAGAAAAGCCTCTGGCACCCAGGGTAGTCATGTCGCTGTACTTGTATAAATATATAGAGGATATTACATGGCGGCGGGTATTTTTACTCCTCATAAAAACTGACTCGTAAAAATACCCAGCCGTATTACACAACTTTCCGCTGAATAACCTCTTTTTATTATATAGACACAATTTACTGGAAAATAGACCACTCGTAAAATTCATACGAAACTACATCCGGGACCCGAGTGGCGTATTTTCCATATCCTCACTAGTGAGGATATCGATGACGTCATTTCCCACTTTTGCATGGCTTTTTGTGCAAACCTGCCATTGAACTCCGGTTGAAAAATGGCGAGCGATAGATTCTTGAAATTCACTGAAGCCGACATGAAATAGTTCATTGAGGAGTAGGAAAATGTTAACACAAAGAAGAAAACTTCATATGACTTAAAATTATTCAAGGAGTTTCTTGCAAGTGAAGACGAAAGGAGAGAAATTCGTAAAGTCCAGCCACTGAGCTGCAACAGTTCACGATAAAGTTTGTGCTTTTGTCTTGTCTATCTTCATGCCGCCTTGTAATATCCTCTATATATTTATACAAGTACAGTGACATGACACACTAAAATGTCTAATAAGAGATTTATTAAACAACATTTTTCAATCACAGAAACAATAATTTGAACCTTGTTTTGCATTGCGCACCATCACATCAACTACAAGGACTACAAATAACCTGTCAATCCATACAAATATCGTGGGATATTTCTACATGTTTCATGCATTATTTGTACTCCTATAAATAGGACTAAGTGGATTATTAGGCGGGTTATTAAGTACCTGATGAGGGTGTTAACCTTGGAGACATCAATATCGTACAACTTCTTCACAGACGCTTTGATCTGGGGCTTGTTAGCTCTCACATCAACAATAAACACAAGAGTGTTATTGTCTTCGATCTTCTTCATGGCCGACTCAGTGGTCAAAGGATGCTTGATGATGGCATAATGATCAAGTTTATTGGTCCTTGGAGCAGAATGCCTTGGGTACTTGGGAGTTCTTCGGAGGCTCAGAGTTTTAGGGCGAAAAAAATGGACACTCGTGCGCACCTTTCTTTTTGGTGCTTTCTGAACACCCTTCAGCACAGACTTCTTAGCCTTTTGGGCTTTAGAGGTCTCACTGGATTTTGCCGAGGCACCAGATTTTGACTTTCCTGGAAACAAGATGGAAAAAAACAAAATAAAATTCTGTAAGATTTTGTAGAACTTCATACCACCATATACATAGAGGTCATTCAGCGGAAACTTGTGTAATACGGCTGGGTATTTTTAAAAGGCGAGAAAAAATAAACACTGACTCGTAAAAATACCCAGCCGTATTACACAACTTTCCGCTGAATAAATTGTTTATTATACGACATAATATCTTTCCTAAAATATAGGCTTTCAACAGTGTTTTCTGTAGCGCACGGTCAGAGGGACTAAGACCCGTGTAATACGGTCTCATATTTGCTCTCGTCTTTGTGCGTATTCACACTCTAAAATGCTATGTCGTATAATAAAGACAGTATACATCACTCAAGCTCATACAAATTTCTGGGGCACAAACAGTTGGCTGCTATCATGTTTAGTCGGCCGTGCTTAAAAACAAAAACTTATCTTAAACCCATCTTACTCCGACACTAACCCTAACCAAACACACTTTGCCTAACCCTAAATTTTCCCTTATGCTGATAATAAATTGTAAACACCAATTTGCATGGACATGCCAACCCAAACAGTTGTCAATATTATTATTATAAGATTTGAAGCCACACTATTTCCCTCCTCCAATACTCTGTCAAACTAACAGGTGACAAGAGAAAGGAAAATCATCAAGTAGGGCCGGGGTTACTGATTTGTCTGGACATGCCACAAAATTCTCAGAACTCTCAACAATGCATGGAAAATTAGTTAGGAAAAATTTATATTTTTGAGCAGTGGATTTGAAGCAAAGATAATTTGAAGAAACAGTATTGACAGTATGTAGTTAAATAAGGCTTATTCGCAGACATGTGGAGTTCTTATAATAGAACCTGTGGTGTCTAATCGAACAAAATCGAACTGAAAATGGCAATCGAACATAATCAAACATTTAATTTTGTGTGAGTTTGTTATTGAACCAATCAAATTAAATTGAATGCAATCGAGCCAAACCCAGTTTGATTTTGTTCAGATTCACAGGAATAATCGACCTTTTCATTTTATTAACGGAATAAACAGAAAAACACCCCAAAAATAATTATAAAAGATGTTCCATTGCCGACTGTTCGGCAATCGAACGTTCAACTGTGTTCGATTGACGTGTTTTTCTTGTGAGTTGGATTATGTTCAATTGTTGAACTCCATTGAACGATTGGTGTTCGATTGAGTTCGATTATGACACTCTCGGTTTAAAGAAGTAGTCGTGCTCAACAACTACCACAAAATCCATAGTTTCACGAAATATATCATCAACATGAGATAAGACATCAGAAATTACATGAGGAATAATGTAACTATCACAAGCCTATCGCTCTTCAGCCCTCACTAGGCCTAAAATCGCACAAAAAATGCAAAAACTATGCCACACGTGGAATTCAACCGTGGACATTAAATGGCTTTAACTTCGTCCTTTTCTCGCCGTAATAAATTTCTGGAACCAGAAGATCATCTTTATTTACTTCTACCACTGTTTAAAGCAATAGGCTTGAAAAATCGACCGTTGTTGAGTTGGAAAATCTTGTACAATCGATCTGGTTTCTTACCCTTGTCCTTGGGCGCCATGTGTATTCTAAAGAGGAAGGCTTATATGCGGGGCGGACCGCTATGATTCCAGGGCGGAGACTGAGTAGCCTGGCATTTGTTCCGAGAAACGCCTGGCACTTTATAACCTCGTCCCAGTGTTTCTCTTTTAGCGCGAATTTGTAACTTTCTGTTTATATTTTTTGTCTTTCTGTTTTGACTTTGTTCTGGATTAGCGTTAATCGGCTTTCGAACAACCGGGCCCCGAGGACAGAAATCAGGAAGGCCATGCATCAAACGGCTGAAGAAGGGCTAGGCTGGGGGCAAGGACGAGATTCCAGCGGAAACACCAGAGATACTAGCTGGGATAATTTGTGGATTGTTTGAGAAAATCTGGGATTTATTAGAAGAAGAGATCCCTTCAGACTGGAAGGAAGGCCAATACCTCATCAAGATCCCCAAGAAACGAGACTTCTGTCTGTATCCGGGAAAGTACTAAACAGAGTCATCTTGGAAAGGCTGAGAGGACCAGTGGATCAAAGCCTCCGGGACCAGCTAGCTGGCTTCAGCCCGGGCTTCAGGCAAGACAGGTCATGTATACCGAACAGATCACAACACTGCGAATCATAGTGTAACAGTCAATTGAATGGAACTCCCTGTACGTCAACTTTGTTGACTAGTACGTCTAGTACGAGAAAGCATTTGACACTGCCTAGACAGGGAGACACTGTGGAAGCTGCTAAGACATTATGGTGTACACATGAAGTTCGTTAACCTGATTCGGAACTCTTACGAGAGATTGTCTTGCAGGGTAGTTCATGAAGGAAAGTTGACAGAGAGGTTTGAGGTCAATACCGGGGTGATGCAGGGATGCCCGCTATTACCCTTCCTGTTAGTCCTCTTGGCTATTGACTGGATCACGAGAACTGTTACAAATGAGAAACGAAACGGGATACAGTGGACCTTGTGGTCGCAGTTGGATGATCTAGACTTTGCGAATGACCGAGCGCTCCTGTCACCATTACCAGATGCAGGAAAAAAAAAACATCCAACCCGGGTCATGTCTCAGCTCAAGTAGGAGTGAAGCTCAATTAAGAGAAGACAAAGATCCTGAAGGTCAACACAGGCACTGATGAGCCAGTCTGAAAGAAGTTGAATCCTTTACTTATTTGGGCAGTGTAGTGGACAAACAAGGGGGAACAGATGCAGATGTGAAAGCTAGGAGTGACAAGGCACGAACAGCATTCTACCTGAAAAAGGTCTGGAACTCCAGAGAAACCGGCACATCCACCAAGATACGTTTGTTCAACTCAAACGTTAAGCACTGGTAGTAGGGTACCGTTGTATGGAGCAGAGACGTGGCGAACAACCAAGGCATCTATGAAGAAGATCCAGAGCTTCATCAAACGGTGCTTGTGTAGAATCCTAAGATTCCACTGGCCAGAAACTATGAGACTAATGAGGACCTATGGGTGAGAACACAGCAAGTTCCAGTGGAACAGGAAATTCAATGAAAGGAGATGGAGATGGCGCGGCCATACTCTACGGAAACAAGGCCAGAGGAAGAGAGAGGAAGACAGCTTGAAAGGATAGCCCAGGACTGGGGAAAATGGAGAGCTGTCGTTGGTGGCCTATGCTCCGGGAGGAGCAATTAAATGGGTCAAAGTAAAGTAAGTAACGTCTTAATTACTACAGTTCGTCTTAATACGAGGGGTGTTAATTTAGACCAGTTCGAGATAACCAATTTCGAGATAGCCAATAATAAATGACTGAAAAACAGTAAGCAAAACCAAGGTGAACGGGTTTCAGTTTGAGATAGCGAGAGATTCGAGATGAGATGTATTTCGATCGCTCCCCGTATAAAGCCCATGGGCTCATATGGAAATAATAAAATCTAACTTCATTCCGAGGCTCAGGGCTTGGGCTCAGGGGAAGAAAACAAGATAATTTAATTATGAGGTCAATTATTTCGATGCAGGCATAGCAGTCGTTTCATTTCGGAGCATGCAATAGGCGAATGAAAGCTTGGGGGAGATCGTTTATTCAACTTGTTTATCCGGCGATTTTAAAAGTAAATAACTTGATTGAAGCTGGTTGTTGGGAATACTTACTTACTTAAAGTGCCTATAACCCTTCGCTAGCTATATATTTTTTCTTAAACTAGGAAGGTTGAAGATATTATATTCAAAAGAAAAAATCCAATTCGCTTTTTCCTTCATTATTTTAGAAGCATTTAAACTCGCGCCTCAGCGCTGAAAATCTGCGCGCGCGGTGAGCCTGGGCCGAGCTGTTCTGTGACGTAGCCTACGGAAGACGATCACTTGTTGAAGAGATATTCCCTTTTCTATGCTATTTGTGTTTGAACACCCGTATACCGTGCATCGATCTGGCATTTTTTTATGATTTAGAGAGTAGAAAAGCAGTGAAGTTGTGAAGACCGTCAGAAGCGTGTTCCGGAGGCTACGTCATAAATGTGTTCTATTATTATTATAATTTTATTATTATTGTTATAACACTCGTCCCCAGACTCTTTTATCGCTCGATTATTATGACACAGGAAGCACAAATGATGATTTTTCGCTAACTTTGAATAGCTGTAGAAAAATGGCAATTCAAAACTTGGAAGTTTTTTTGGCAAAATAATGTTCCATAAGGCAATTACTTTCGGGGAAAATATAGTCTGAGCAAGGGTTATAGGCACTTTAATCACTTCGGCCCCGGTGGAGCATAAGGCCGCGGTTGCTGGGAATCAATAGTGTCGATGTGGCTTGCTTTCCCGGCCGGTCAGGCTCGACTAACCGATGATTTTAAATCGACGATCGAATAGTTTCCAGTAGAGAATATTCCAAAGTTTGTTTCGTTCCATTTCCAGTAGCTATATTGTTCCAGGCCGAGTTATGGATGCTATTGGATCGTTCGGGGCGCACTCGTTAAGTTAGAGTTGTCCTTGGTTATGTCTCGCAAAACGCGTCGATTAAACTTGCTGGTACTTCGATAAACGCGCACTGTACTGAACTCATGAAGCAATTCTTGAGTTTCTGTCTGCAGGCTGTCGGTAGTACTTTGTCGAATCGGTATCAGATTGAAAAGCGAGTGCAAACACCACAGTAGGCCACGAACGCGCCTCTTGACAAGTATGACCGTAAACTCTACACGAAACTTGATCCTGCGCACCTGAGCTCTTTGGCAACGCGCACGCTCGGCCTCCGGTCTCCGGCCTCGCTTGGCGAGGAAATATCACGGCGGATAATTACGAGTAGGGCCGTTATTTTGCGAGCCTTTGGCGAATAAAATCATTAAACGGCAAATCGTTTAATAAAGTATTTATAGTTTGTAACATTTTCGAAGCAAAACAACGAAGATAAACAGTGAACTCGAGATTGATAACAATAAAAAAATATAAAAAGAAGAAAGAAAAATTGACGACACTATAGTCCCCTGTACTTTACGATAATGGATATAGTTCGTGTAGTGTGATCGGCCGGGTGAGGGAAGTCCTGAAAAAGACCGTTTTTGTTGACTGTGTATTAAGTCCCTGAAGTCCCTGGTCCTTGAAACTGATTGGTCAGTTTGGCCGTGGTGTTATTGGCTGTTAAGTTTATTAAACGCTAGTGATTGGTCAGTTTCGAGTTTCGATCCGTTTACTGTTAGTCAAATTTGAGTCCGTTATGCTTGTTTGTAGTAAAAGTTCGTCCGTCCGTTTTATTTAGGTCCTGAAGCCTGGGACGTGTATAAGTCGTATCGCTTCTTTATTCTCCAAGTCACTTCCAAACCTGACTCGTCCCAGGCCTGGGGGAGGAGGACAGAGTGGAGACTCAGTGCGGATTCTTTGCTCTTTCCCATCATCCCCTGCGTGTAACAATTTTGTCACAAGAGACGACTGGGGAAGAGTTAGCTGCGAAACTACCCATTTCTTATTAATTTCTAGCAAACGCAGCCTGCAGGGTCTATCCCATCCAAACGAGGACGAGAGTTGCCGAGAGATTTCTTCAACTCTCATCGACTATCAACACTGAAGCGTGAGCCAAATAAGAGAAAACTCTCGACGACTCTGCATGAAAAAATTGTCAGTGAGCAGGTTCACAAATTCGATGAGAGTCATGTGACCTCATGTTATTCGTTGCGAGTTGCTGAGAGCGCATGAGAGTTTCAGGCCAAACCAGAGCGAGAGTTTGAACTCTCGGCAACTTTCGTCCTCGTTAGCCGGGCTTATAATAGTCTGTTTTTATAGAGTTCCTCTTCATAAAATGTTCCACTAGGTCTGTCTTTTTCTACTGATCTTACTTGTTAAGTTTCCGTAACAAATCTAGGACTCACACCCCTAGTTCAGAGCTTTCTTTAATTCAAGGGAGCTATCGGCCGCATTCTAATACAAAACGAACTGACATTTCTGGCAATGGATTCTAAAATCAATGGAAAAGAAGCCAATGTGGTTTTGCTTCTAGCGGTTGTACGCGGTTTGTGCTACGTGTATCTTGTGTTTTGTGGCTTGTAAAATGCGCATATCCCACTGTTCGTGGTCGATGAAGTCACTGAGTGTGTGAGCATCAAAGGAAGCAATCGTTAATGTGTGGAAAGCAAAGCAAAATTCTGCCCTGATGGTTCGAAGATTTCTGACAATTCCCGCTTCTAGTTCAGTTTCATTGATTCGGTCGATACTGGATATGTTACAGGAAGTCGTTTCTCTAAACCTCTGTTATATAAAAAATTTAGTTTCATTGAGTTCGGTCGATACCTCATTTTAGCCGTTTCTCAAACTCTGCTATATAATAGGGGTTGCTCAAACCAAGTTGCCAGTAGTACAAAAAATGATCTGAATCACATAAGGCAACTTAAGAAGATGATAGTTAAAGGATTTTCCGGGAACCACAGATATATCCAGTCCTTTGTATTTTCGACTATAAAGTTTGTGGGTTTAATATTTTAGATCCTTTGTATGAAAATTTGTCTTGCAAAATCAATCCATCCTAATTTCAGGAATTCAATTTCATTTACTCTTTATTTGCTGCTAAGTAAAGGTGACCATAGGTAGTATATATATTCATGATTTATTTGTTGTTCAATTAGTTATAAGTATTTTTGTCATCTGTTTTGTTTTGTCAATTTCGTTTGTGATTCGAGATCATAGCATAACTTGCAAACAATAGTTTTATTATATCATTCATATTTATTATAAATCAACACGCGGGAAAAACATTCAAAAAATAGAATTTTATTCTCCGTTGTTTACAACTTGCATTCATTAGCTTTTCTAACTTTCGTTTGATTATGATGTTATTATTAGTTTTACCTCGCTTTACGGTTGTTTTGAACTACAGTTATGCACAACCGAACCACTTTATCTTCGGCTGTTTACTGACCTCAGTTCAAATTTCACGAGGCTTTTTTAAAACAGAGGCCAGTTTTGAACTGAGATATCAGCCAAACGAGAGTTTGATAATTGGCACACCAGGGGGGAATTTTTGGCACGAAATGCTTATAAAGTGGAGAAAACCCCGTTGATTTTGGAGCACGTTCCTAAGCTGGTGTTAGCCTCCATTGAGCAGGTATTCAAAAAGACGCAAACAGATTCTTTATGGATACAAGCTTGCTTCCCAGGGGCTTGCTTATTTCAACAATAACTGCGTTCCGAAAGGGGTCGTGTTACGGCAATACGGGCTGGCACGAGAAATTGTTCAGTAACAGGTTGGCCTACTGCTGTTTGTGTGCTCAACAATTAAATGCGAAAACGCACCGGAAAAGCAAATAAAATTGAGATTACCGTGGAATCCCGATTTCTTGAGCCTCCAAGGGAAACGAAAATTGGTTCGAAAAATCGGGAGTTCGAAATATCCGGGGTAAAATTACAGTGAAACTCATCCAAGGGAAACGATTTTTGGTTCGAATTATCGGGGGTTTTGGACCTTTTTGAGACTGAAATCGAGGGTTCGAGAAATTGGGATGTATAAAGACTTTGTGGTTGGCGCTCTCAATCTGATGCTGAAAAACAAGCCAAGAAAACACAAATTAGGATAATGTAAACTATACCAACATTCGGGAATGTTCTTTCTGTTTATGACATCACCAAGTTAGCATTCTCGCTTAGGATCCTCAGCCTTTCGCCTGAGAGCGCAGTGGTGAGTTAACGTTCAGTCTGTATTATCAGCTCAAGCCGTTTTCATCGAGTTTTATTTACCGTAAGAAAACTATAAAACAATTCGAATAATAAACGCGGTGAATTGAAATATAAACTGGTATTGTGATTTCAGATAAATTCCCCAAAAGAAAAAAGAAAACAAAAAACCGAGTTTTTTTTAATTATAAATAAGCTTTGTCCATACACTTGTTTGTTGTGAAATTCAACAGTAATACGCACGTTTTTGGCATTATCTACATAAAGTAAACATTTACCACTTGTCATTATATTTTATTATATTTTTACGAGTCGACAGGTGGTCCACTCGTTTGGAGCGCATGTAATTAGATCGCGTTCCAACATTTACCTTACATTTACCTTATCTCTGTAGCTGTGTTACTGTTTTTTGAACATTCCCCGCTTTGTTTCCTGGAGTCCTGCTTGTCCTTGATTTAGCTTTCGGGCGGGAAGTGCCAAGCTAAAACCACACCTCTTGCACATCAAGTTACAAATCGACTGATTCTTTGGCATAAATATTTACATGTAGCCCGTTTTGTTTTGGCACGCATTAAGAAGTAAACAAACCATTCAAGGAAGCTTATTCAAACTTCTACTTTGAGCCAATTTAACAACTGTTCAATTATTGAACTGTTGAGCCGAAATGGCTTGTGCAAGTTATGTCTGCTGAATGGCGATTTTCGTATTAGCGATATAATCTTTAAAATTACAGCTAAGTGTAAAGTACAATTAAGCTTTTAAGCTTAGTCTTTAGTAATATACCTGTTATACAGATATCGCAGACGAAGTTTACGTTTTTATCTCTATACAACTACAGTAGCTACAATAAAAAAATATTCTTCCCTGCTCCAGAGTTAATATCCGTATCTTTGAAGTCTTTCACCTATCTTGTACGTGGGTGTTATGCGGTTAAACAGTTTGCAAACCACATCTTGTAGGCTATATTTTTGAATTATGGATATTAAACGCTGTAATAAAGACAATTTAGTGATGATTTTGACAAAACATGTTTGCTTACAACTGTAAGAAAGCATTTTTAAAATCTAATTCAGATTATATGTTTTACGTAATTCCAATTTTTGGTAAAATACTGTACGAAAAGCCAACATGAGGTTTCATGCGAATCACGTACCCACACCACGATATGTTATACATATCAGTAATACATATTTACTTAAACTTCCTGGGAAGCATTTTCTTCATTTTCCTCATGATCATTTTCCACTTGTTCGGCGCATCCAAACTGCTTCTTGATTAATTCTTTTAAATGCGGCACCTCGAAGCATGACACAACTCCTTTCAGCGAAGTTCCAGTCAATCCGACCACCAAAGCGATAAAATGCACTGGAACATTCCCCAAGTAAAACATTTTACCGTCATCAGTCATTGCTTGAGCCAATGCCACACACGTGTAGGGGGCCCAGCAGACGGTGTGAATGATAAGAATGCTGAAAAACGCTTTTTGAGTGGTTCTTTCGCACCCTCGAAGCGCATATCTTTCACAGCGTCTCTTCGTAGAGTCGTTCGCCGTCTTCATGCGCTCCGGCTGGAAAATAAAAATAGCATGAATGTGTGTGTAGAACGCCGCGCTGAGCGGTAACAGCAAGCAAAATGCTAGAACCGCCGTGGTGTACCAAGAATTGGTGATTAAATCCGGAAGACAGTGGATCTCGGGAGAAACTGGCCAAGCAAAGTGGGGCGGAATGCTGATCAGTATTGAAACGAGCCATACAAATACAACCATCAGCCTTGATTTGGAGTCACTGAAAATTCTCGGGAACGCTTTCCTGTCGACAATTGAGCAGTGTCTGCTGGTAGCTACAAGCATCAGGAACATAACAGGGGCTACTAGCTCGACGAAGCTCATGGTCGCGCTCACTTTGCAGTAGATATCGCCGACGAAGTATATCTGGCTGTGAATGGCGGATAAAATCCAGAATGGTACCACAATTGACGCGGTGAGCAAATCCACGAGACTGCTATGCAAGGTGAACAAGTCTTGGATCTTCCTATGCCGAGAGTTCTTGCAAATTATACCGACAATTAGCAAATTAGTGGCAATAGATGTCACTCCAATGATTGTGAGAATGGTTAAGAATGGGATGGACTCCTCGAGGCTGAGGTGAAGCGGCCCTTCAGACTGCACCGTCATTTTAGATTTCCAGGCTCATCAATTTGTCTTATTGGCTTTGCTGCTTCCTAAAATCCGTAGCTTGTAACAATCACTTTGTACGCATTTTTTACACTGTTTTACACAGACTAACCAATTAACAGGTGCTAGCTTGTCGCGCGGCAGGTGAAACCCTGTCATGGCAGGGTAATGCGCATTCTGATTGGCTGCAAGGATGCGTTGTCAAGGTAACACAGCGTGTGCGCTATCTGTCTAGTTGCAAATCGAGGCTCCCGCGAAGCAAGCTCCGAGTGGCATCAACCGAGCTAGCGTCTGTTTTAAAAAAAGGAGCTACACGGATGATGAAATATTCAATCAATCTTTATTTGCCCCTGGTGTTCTATATTAATGTCTTTCATGGAGTAGGAGCTCTCAACAAACCCTTTTGGGCTTAACGGGGAGAGCCCCTGTTAATATTGAGTCTAAATGTTCTATCTACAGTTCGTCGTTCGTAATCCGTCTCAATCTTCCTCTAATAACCATCCTTGTTCCTTTTTGGTTTATTATTATCTCTTTGGTATTTTTAGATCTTAATGAACTAGTATTTTGAAGTCTCCGTCTGATTTGAAGGTAATTTTGCACATTGCAAAAAAGTGATTTAATATATCGTAATATACTGAGCTTTGACTATAATGTGATGATAGGTTTTTCGGGTCAACGGAGACTCTGGAAACTACGGGGGAAAATGAACTCTTGAGAGCACCACTTGGTCTGCGCGAACAGAAACTCATCACGATTTCTTGGTACCAGGGGATCTACTTATGTGAATTCTTCGTACGGACTCCACAAGGAACAGTCTGAATTTGAGTCCAACAGTAGTTTATTCAGACTTCGTTTGTATTCTTCAGTACAGCAATGTAATCAAAGAAAGCTTTACAAGTTACTTCCTTGTATATGGTTCGTATAAGCGTCTATTGTTACAATCTTATGACTTCTGTCTGAAGATAGCGATTTATACTTAAAAATTCTGATTACTTCCGAGACTGTTTTGTTGTAGATAAATGACTGACAGCAAGGAATACCTCCCCTTGAATAGAACAGCATAAAAAATTCATGATCTGATGGGAAACTTTCGCAAGAACGGAACAACCTCGCATACATTAAAATCTGTGTTCGGAAAGATCACAAATAGCTGCTTAAATATTTATATACTACAGGAAGACGGCGGCATTGGTAAACGCACGGATGTACAAAGTTACAATGTACAGAATGAATAAAATCAAGAGCATATCACCCTGGAGCCTCTATCTCCCTTATTGGGCCTATGACACGGCGTAGTTACACCTTGAGTTATTTTTAGAATTGCTTTTGCCTCGAAAATCACCCGTTGCGAGCACGAGGACGAGGTTGTCATTCATGTTTCAGATTAAAAATAAAACCAGGAATGGAAGAGAGGAACGTAGAATAAAACTAGAACGGCGGAATGTCGTTACTACGAATTATCACTATTGTCCGCGGACGTACTATACACGGAAATCTTTTCGCGGGAGAACGATTCTAAAAATAGCCGAAGGTGTAACTACGCTGTTGTCATGAATCAGTACAGATAGAGGCTCAGGAGGGATATGCTCCTGATAAAATATGAGCGAAGCTCTGGCTTTGTTGTGAAACTAAGGTCCCGTCCACACTAATGCGTTTTCGAAACGCTCCGTTTTTATCGAAAACCATCAAAAGTTCCGCGTGTATATTATCGTTTTCGTAGCGTTTTCCCCGTCCATTCTAAAACACTCGAATACGCTCGCAAAACGCTACAAATGGGCTCCTGACAACAGTCATCTGCGCATGCGAGCGGCGATGTGAATGACGTCAGCGTTTTCGAAAGCCTCCGTTTTCGCCGTTTTCGATAGGGCTCCGTTTTCAAATGTCTCCACTCTGGACAGCGTTTTCAAATGTATATGTTTTCGATGAAAACGCTCAGCGTTTTCCATCGTATATCGTAACAATAATTTCCTTCTTGAAATTTATGTTTGATGTTTATGATTTTTTAGTGAATCAAATCAAAATTAAGAACATTTTTTGATGTGCTAATTAATCTGAGTATTGGTTTAGATATTGACAATTTTTAATACTGAGATGATAGTAAATGAACACTTGAAATTGGTAGAAATTGAAATAAAATGGATAATTTCAAGAAAAGTTTGGCTGCGATTTCAATTGATTATTTTGAGTTTTTAAAAGGGCTTTGAACGGTGATGCACTGGGCCAGGTTTTTATTACGCGGGACAACTGCCCGCGAGACTCGCGGGTCGCAACCCGAGCTGTTGTGTGCACGGATAAGCCATAATAATGTGCTTTTCAGTACAAGCTAGTACATTTTCAATAGATTTTACCTCTTCTAAACATTTTTCGCTGTACGTCAAAATGCACTTACGCGATGACTGAATTTTAAAATCAATTATTTCATGAGCAATATTAAACTGATTATCTAGTGGCTAGGCTAACCCGGTGATTGGAAAACAAATCGTTGATATCAAGAGAGAATGATCTAAGAGAAGGATTCCCGTGCCACATGATAATTTTTTGAAATCTATTAATAGTTTCGCGCCATGCTGTGAAAGTTATTTTTATTTCCTTCTGATCGAGGCTCTGACATCACGTTACTCGAACTGACCAATCAGGTAGCGCTCTTAAAATAGCTCAGCTATGGACTGAAAGTTTCCAGTTCAGTTTTTTATTATTATTAACCCTTAAGGTCCTAGAATTCGCACTGAAAAACGCATTTTTGAGTTACGGAACCCGTTTTCTTGGTGCTGTTTCCAGAAATTTGGCTAACCTTTGCTAAAAATGCCATTTGCCGGGAGAACTAGGGAAAGATGTTAAAAAGGTTTTGGGGCAAAACCGTTCAATTTTATCGCTGGCCAAAGTGCATAGCCAAAAAAAAAGATTTCCCTTCTGATTTTTTCCTTCTCTCTTTTCCTTTCCTTTTACTCCCCCTTTCTTTTCTTGCTATCTTCGGCGCTTGATACACTTCCTATCAGCTGGAAAGGTTTTGACCTAACCTTTTAAGGGAGCTGAAAAATGAACCTGGAAGTATGTTGGGTGGAAGAGCCAAATTTGCCACTGATTTTTCAACAAAATTGAACAGGTTTTAACAGCATAACTCTGGAAGAATTTGTTAGATTTCCAAAATTGATGTACGGTTACAAAGATCCATCCTTTCTGCATCAGATGCGTGTCAAACTAATCTTGTTCATTGTAAGTTCATGCAAATAGAGACAGTTATTTGGCATGAATTTGGTCAAGAGAGGATGATCTTTGATTTGGTGTAGTATTAGAGACAAACGTTTTTCACGTTCTAGTTATTTCATTGCATTCACTGCCAAGTTGTATATTTTTACTGCCTTGAAACGTTACATTAAATACGATTTTATTGTTTTTGAGTGGTAAAATGTTTGAAGGGGCCGCTACTTTCGGGGGCATCGTTACTACTGTATCGGGGTTTAATAGAATGGTAACAAATTAACGTTACTTTCGGGGAGGCGTTACTTTTCGGGGGCCCGTTACTATCGGAATTCTACGGTATTTTATTAAATTTCTAAAACGCCTAAACCTCAGTTGTAAAAATGGCTGAAATGTTTTAATCAAACGCCGGATTTGCCATCAGTTTCAGTGGAAAAATTCCGCTCGTGGCTACGGTTCTGGTTCAGTTCGCAAAAGTTATTTTCTTTTAGCAGCTAAATATTGTATTACGGAGCGGATATCCCTGCATTTCTCCCTGAACATGCTGAAAGGCCAGGGTGTGAAATCTGAATTACAGTCGAACCCCAATTAAGCGGCCACCCTCGGGGGGGTTGGCCGTTTAATCGGGGTTTTATTTACAGTATTATACTGATATTGGGACTTTGATAGCTGGCCGCTTAATCGGGGTTCGACTAGAAGAACTAAGTAATAAACCAAACTGTCTATACATACAGTGTAACAAGAAGAACGGTTCGCGTTGAAGGTGACCCAACTGAATCTAACTGACATCTTTCATTTATAAATCGACGGCCTATTTCCTTCAAAATGTCAAAACTGTCAAAAACGTCAACCTATTACTACGTATTTAATGCTTACAAACTCATTTGAAGAATTATTCCCGTCGCTCTATGGCCAGAGCAGAATTTTCACCGCTAATAAACACATCAGTGTTGAATGCGTGACGTCCACATCGACTGGCCAATAAGTAAATCGAGCCTCAAGAAACTGACTTTGTTTTCCAACAAATATAAAAGGTAAACAAAGGTTTTAATTTATTTAACCGATCAAGAGTTCGGAAATCGAACGCTCGATTAAAATTCCGTTCGATTCCGATCGATTGCCTATAGGCTGGGTCTATTCTTCTCGCAGCAACGTACCTTTTTCAAACCACAGATGTATACCGACTGCAGTACCAACACTGGGATTAATTCACTGCGACACAGGCAGTGGTACAGTGGCGTACAAAATTTTGATAAGTAAGAGAAAAAATAGAAACTGATATTTCGTATTTCTTGAGGGCAGTAAGCACATCGATGTCACGAGGAGAGCAGAATTTACACATTTAGTAATTTGGCTTTCATTGGCACTCTGTCTGTTATCAGTTCTGACATTGTGACTGATGTCGTTTGTGTCCTCGACCAAGAAAAAAGGACTTAATATAGTCAGGAACGAAAGTAAAGTTTACAAAGACAAGAAAAAAAAGGACTTAAGACAGGAAAGAAGGTAATGTGTACAAAGACAGGGATAGACTAAAAGTTCAGTATTAGTATTTTATAATCAAAAGTTAATTCGAAAATCGAACGTTCGATTTTCGGTCCGATTCACAAACGTTTTTGTGAGTTTGCCTGACTGCTTTTTTTTGAAGAGATTACAGCTCATTGCAGACAAAGAAAAAGAAAAAAGTTCGCGACGCGTACATATGGCTACTGCGTATTTTTGTACAGTAGAACCTCCCTGTGCGACCACCTCTCGTAAGAGACCACCTCCCGTAAGCGACCACTTTTTCAAAATACCAACATTTCCCCAGTTATCCGAGTATATTCAGAACCTCTCGTAAGCGACCGCGACCACAGTTTGGTCGATGGTTTGAAATTTTATATTGTTTTTAATAACATCCGGTAAGCGACCACTTGACATGATAGACCATGATAACACTTCAGTTGCCTAGTACTTAAAAGCCCAAAACATACCTATATAACAGTCCTTAGTGATCACAAACTAAAATATATAATCATATATACAAAAAAGTGTGTAATGGCAGTTGAATGATGGCATATTTTAAGCTTGGTAGAAATATGAGAAAGAATAATGTTAATCAGTCAGTGACACAAGCTACTGGGAAAACATTTCCTAGTTAGTCCCAACAGGAGTCGAACCTATGACATTCGATCCGAAGACTGTTCAACTAAATGGAAGTAAAAACTATAAAATATATTTAATAATGGTGTGTACATACCAAATATTTGACTGAATACAGATTTGGGGAAACTTCTAGACGACTATGGAGCGAGTAGACCAGATACATGCAAGGAGCGACTCTATCGAGCCCGAGAGCTTTGATGACCAGCTACACATGAAAAAGGCCGCAAATAACTTGAGCGATTCTCACGAGCTTAGTCCATCATCAGTAGGGAAAGCGACACCACAAAGACTTTTACGTTCACCTCGTAAAGTGGTAATATTGGCTTCGTTGTGTCTTATCACCGCTTTATCATTCGAAACGCTTACCATAATTGCACCATTTGTTCCACGTGAGGTAAGTCACCTTGTATAACATAATAAACAGTAGCTCAGTTTCATTTGAATGGTCTCACACTGCCGGGGTACGTCTCCACAGACAAATAGTCGTAAAACATCCACTAGATATACACTAAGGTCTGATCATAAGATTATATTGGATGTTCCACACGGTAAAATGCTTTCTACCCTTGAACATTCGTGTCAGCCACATAAAAGTACTGCTCAGTAGCTTTCATTTGAATGGTCACACACTAGGGTTTCATCCAGTTCAGTTACTGCCGGTAAATAACCTAGTTATAAGCCCTGGCCTTGTGCAACTTTGTAACTCACTGAGGGAGGCGTTTATATCCGGTAGATGGGGGTGGGGAGGGAGGGGCTTATATAAATCGATAATTTCAATCAATATTGCATTAGGAACAAAAACAAATTTCCAGTAGTCGGTACACTGAACAACATAGACTAAAACTGGAATTGAAAACGAAAGAAAGAAAATTAATACCGTCTAAATACTTACTGTTTGGACAGATGATGATCAAACGTTGCGCTATCGTCGTGTCGAACTCAATTGCCTTAAATAGAGAGGTGCCTTGTTAGCTTAGCTTCGAGAGAGAGTTGACTGTTTCACCAGATTCTCTGATGTGCAGTGCAATCATCGATACTAACTCGGCATTTTCGAACTCGTGATTGAAATAGTGTAATTTAGCAGATTGAAAATTGAATTTTTTGATTTTATTTATTCAATAATTTATGACTGGGTAGCCCTATATTTATGGAAGTAGTTCCTGTTCAGGGTTTTTCCTTCGGTACTTGTAACATTTGTATTGTTAAACTATTAAAGTTTTAAAGTTAAAGATTCTACCAGTCCGCTTCAACTGGTATTTACGGCGGCTGTACGAAACCAGCCTTAGTTTTCTTCGACCGAACATATACACTTACTGACACATAGAGCGGTTTTGAGTGTCGAAAGTAATCCGGAATTGCTTTGGGCTTTACTACGCTCGGTGATTGGTTAAAAAACTCGCGCCACCTTCTCAACCAATCAGATGCAAAACCAAAACCAATCAATTCGCAACTTCGTCGCACGCGGAGTTTCCCGCGCTTAGCGCCGGTTACGTGTATTTGCTTCGAGTTCTGATTGGTTCATTGTGTTGTTTACGTTACTCTACATGAGTCGGGTGGTGCGTTTATTTGCAAAGATTTCATAAAGATTCCTGTCCATTTACTTATTTACTTTACTCCAACAGGCAGAAGCCAAAGGAGTGTCTACCACCGTGGTTGGACTTATTTTTGGAATTGATCCATTCGTGATCTTCCTTTGTACTCCTCTCTGTGGATGTATGGTTAGCAGTGTATGCTTTAATTATTATCATATTCTTAATTATAAATGAGATTCTCTCTCTTTAACCGGCAACTTTTTTCCTCCCGGCTGCCGATCCATACATTTTCTCTTACTGAAACCGGGTCACCTCTCGAGACCCCTCCCCCCACTCCCCCATAAAACCCGCTCTTCAAAACGGCCACACAATAATCGACAAACAGCCTGGCTAATAACACTTTACAGTGAAGATGACGCTACCGTTGCCACTGGACAAAGTTTTTGATTAATTTTTGACATCTTTTTGACAACTTTGATGGGTTCCGTTTTTGGCGCCACATTTGAACTAGACTAGAAACTAAAACCATTCAAATTTCACGACTCCGCCTCCAACACTCCTTGGATTTTGATTGGTCAAGTCAAACGGAACCCATCCGAAAGTCATCAAAAAGTTGTCAAAAAGATGTCAGAAATTAATCAAAAACTTTGTCGAGTGGCAACGGTAGCGTCATCTTCACTGTAACACATACCGAGCGGGCCAACTAAGGAGAGGTGACATGCAGGGAGTCATAGAACATAAAAAAACATGAATGATGACTTAACCCATATAAATCTCTTAAACTTCAATGAGCCACATCTCTCGGCCAGTTTTGGAGAGGTACAACTGTAATTGAACCATTTGTTCGTTAGATAATTAGCTTATTTATTTATTTATTTTCTGAATCTTTCGTTTTAATTTTTTGTATTTTCACCATTAAATTGAAAGAAGTAAATACAAACAGTATAAATAAGTATATTATTTCTTTTTATTTATTTATTTATTTATTCATTTATTTATTTATCTATGTGTACATATTTGGCAGATAGCAAAGTATGGCCCTAACACTGTTCTCTTTGTTGGCATGCTTTTTGACGGGGCATCTTTGATCTTGTTTGGGTAAGAGATGTTACATGAATGATTTTTTTCTTCAATCATCAGTCATGACTGAAACTAAATATTTTCCATATGTACAGTTCCGTACCGTGGAAGAATAAACAACTCCAAAGTTTGCGTTACTTAATTTACCAAGAAGAATCAGTTTTTCAACGTTGATTATCTAGTTTCACAACACTAGAAGTTAGTATTAATCTCCAATATTTAACACGAGTCAAGTCGATAGAAACAGAGAGCAAGCAGTCTAAAAAAAACTATAGGTCACGTGGTACACTACTACCGGACAGTGATCACGTGATAATCTCCAGTTCAGAATGATGATGTCCTAGTAGAGAAATACGTGTGTGGCATTTGCTGTTCACGTGCCCTGGACCAATGCAAATCACCAAAAACTTTACACGTCCCGTTCAAAGACAAGGTATTTTAAATGACTGCGGAAAAAATTATTGGAGGATTATACTGCACCAATAAAGTACTACTGGAACACTGTTCTATCGGCTAATAAAGCCCTCGTGCGTTCGTGCGTTCATTCGTTTGTTCGTTCCCCACTCTTCCTTCCCTCTCTACCTACCTTCCTTCCTTCCTTCGTTAGTCATTTATTTGTTGTTTTAAATTTTGGGGCTGGAATGGTACGTTAATTAGAGTACTACAATAATTATTTTCGTTGTCTTGTTTTCAGCTTTTGTGGCAGGATTTCTGGTGCAACAGCGTTTGTTGTGTTAAGCTTCCTGTTGAGGTCAATCTCGGCCTTTGGAGGAGCAGCCTCTGAAACTTCAGTCCTGTCTGTTGTGATAGCAGAGTTTCCGGATAATTTGGGAATGGCTTCAGTATGTTGGTTTATAATGTACATAATGCAAAACCACTTTTACACAGCTACAAATATTTACCATTATTTAGCGTAGGGGATTTTTTTACCTTTAGTGATATAAGTTACCTCACATCACCAGAACGGGGCTGCGGATTTTACACTTCCTTGACGCTTTTCGAATTTTACTACAAAATTTCTTACATTCAAGTTCTGCGCGTGAACGTGTTTCCGAGTCAGTTTTTACTTCTGACAGGACTACCATGGACTGTGCGTTCCGCGTGAAAATGAACTGTGCGCCCTCAACTTTCCAAGTGTATTTACTCGACAAACACATGCGTGCAAATGCAGCAACAAGGAATGGCGACAAAAAAACTTTATTCTCTCCTGGTGACAGCCAATTGAATGAAAATCAGCTTCAGGCCTGAAAATTAAAGTCGCAGAAAACAAGCCACAAAGTTACAGTTTTGACATTGCTATTCCAAACAATGGGCGGCATACTAAGTACAAGGAGATCTGCTTGGATATTTAGAAGCCACATTTTCAAATGTTTAATCAAAGTTTCCAAGAAACACTTTCTTCCTTTCCTCTATTACAGGGTCTATTAAAACTAACATGAATTTAATTTATTAAAAAATGTTTCTACCATATTAAAAGACATTGTATGAAATTATTAATTTTACTTTAATTTGCTCTTTAGGGTCTCATAGAGACATTTGCAGGAGTTGGAATGTCTCTTGGACCAGTCCTTGGAGGAGTTCTCTACACAGTAAGTACAGTTGAACCTCGCTACATCAGGGGCAGAATTAACTGGCCGTTGTAGAGCCATGGCCGTAGGTTTCAATAAGACAATTAAGAATTGGTTCATGCTTAGCGTGCGTATATTCGAGTTATGGATGCACGCGGGAAGTTTGGAGAGCACGAGAGAAGCATAAGAGTGCTCTCCGAACTTCCCAAGTGCACCCATAACTCAATATACGCATAGCTAAAGCATGAACCAATTATTTTATAACATATGGGCAACAAAATATGGCGTGGAAACAGGTTTTATTTGTGATTGATTACAAAATTCAGACAGTTTTGTTTAGGGCGATTTGTTCGCGATCGAGACAGTAAAATTGGAAAAAGATATGGTTAAAATCATTAAGTAAAAAGCTTTGGCCTTTCTAAATCAGACAAAAGTTAAGTCTACTAAAGAATGCATAAAATTTAATGGAAAATGCCTGTAAAATGCGAATGAACGAGCGCTAAGCATGAGCCTGAAACAATTTATGGGAAGATCAGAAAACCGACACAAATTCGTCCAAAAAATGGCAACCTGTTTACACCACAAGTTCAAGCTTAGCCTATTCAGTATAGCCTGCGTCGCATTACCGGAGGTCAAGTCCGTCTGCGACGGGAGTATCTAATCTGCGCGGGTCGCGTGTCGCGGGTAATTTACGCGGGTCGCGGGTAAATTTTACGCGGGTAAATTTACGCGGGTAAATTTAAGAAGGTGGTATATCAAGATATTTTCGTAGAGCCGTAAAATCCAAAGTTATTTTACGTGAAACGGGAAATGTGAAATGAATATAACCTAATGAAAATGAAATGAAATGAAAATGACTTAATAGCCGTAATTTTCCAAAAATTATTTTCCGTGAAATGAGAATTGAGCACTTAATTCTTCGTGAACTGCGATCGCGGGTAAATAAATTGTCGACCACAAGTATATTCCGCATTTATTATATTTTATTTAAACACAACAAGATAAACTATGTCAATGGTACACATGTATAGTATAACAAACGTGGTTGAGCGTAAAATAAAACATATTATTGTACCATATTATAAGTATTACGAGTTAAGTTAACGCTGAGTAAAATACTGGCAAACCATCTTGCTTAAATTTGTTTAACACTGCCTCGTCAATGGTATTTTCAGCTGTAATGTTAGTAGGGGGCCTAAGGTTAGTCCACGCTGGAATTTTTTTTACACAGTCCACATTGGGACAGAAATAAAACATGGTTTCTGTTACGAAAGTTTGTTCGTATGGAACATACAACCCCTTTACTGAAACAGTTAGATCGCCTTCTTTGTGCTCTTTACGGCATGCTCGGCACCTAGGTGTCATTCCTTTCTTCTTCTTTTTAAACTTAAAGTCCAATCCTGGGAATTTTTATTTCTACTATCTTTATCCAAAAGGTCTTGCACTATTTCCCTTCTGGTGCGGGACTGATTTGTATTATACCGGAATTTTAGCTCTTCGGGAATAATCGTGGGTGAGTTTCCCAACACTGTCGATACTTCATTCTGAGTTAAATGAATCTGCTGCAAAAGAGAACTGTTCTCGGGAATTTTGCAGATGTACAGATAAATCCATATATGATATGTTTACATAGCTCTTTTCCATCGTTTTTATTGAAATCGGCACAATTACACGAGGGGCTTTTTCCTAGTATTATTCTATAAACTTATGAATAGGTCCCACTTCCACTTACAACTGTATACGTTCGACCAAGAGATGACCAAGTACTATCTACAATTTTAACCTTGATTGACTCTTTTTGTTCTTTGGCTCTCTTGAGCCTGTCCAGGAAACCCTTGCTTCGTAACGGCCTGTATCGTCCACTTCTTTCTCCGTCCTTATAAATGTTTGTCACGTTACAGGTCACTAGATTTCGCCAGTCAAACAAAGCAATTCAACAAGGTGATTTTAATAGGACTGGGCACGTGTCACACAAAATACAAAATCGCACTTCACGAAGAATTTTAAAAGTGCTCAATTCTCATTTCACGGAAAATAATTTTTGGAAAATTACGGCTATTAAGTCATTTTCATTTCATTTCATTTTTATTAGGTCATATTCATTTCACATTTCCCGTTTCACGTAAAATAACTTTGGATTTTACGGCTCTACGAAAATATCCTGATTTATTATTCTACTATTACGTCATTTCACCATATAAGGTCAAGAGAACACGTAAAATATGAGACGGTATTGACTACTTGAACAGAGCGAATATGGAAAATAGTATAATAGTCGGGAATTTTGCAGTAGAATAATAAATCCCTTATTCGATGATTTAACATATAATACGAGCGGACATTTTGCTCATTGCTCGCAAAATCGCAAAATATCCGCAACTCACAAAATATCCGCGCGTATTATATGTTAAACCATCGAATAAGGGGTATATACCACCTTCTTAAATTTACCCGCGTAAATTTACCCGCGTAAATTACCCGCGACACGCGACCCGCGCAGATTAGATACTCCCGTCTGCGACGCAGGCTAATTCAGTATTGTTACTTTGTATTTCGAAGAGGCTTGTCAATTCCAGCTGGAATCATCACAATAAATATCGGATACGAAGCTTAAATACGGCAGTTCGTCAAGCATTTGCCCGCCGTAAACAAGTGAAACCATCGGCTCCGTTCAGCTGTCCGTTCGACTTGTAAAATAAATATAATGTTCAGCTCCACAATTGTTTCGGATCTTCCCATTTTAAGCTAAACCTATTGCACACTTTTCCAGAATATACGAAACTTTAGAAGACACAGAGCGAAGATTTATAATCCGAAGAAAACTTTGTCTTGCTCTCTTTTCATTCAACTTGCTAACTGAACACCGCGCGAGACGTTTTGCCGCCGTTTTCATACAAATCATGCTTCATTTAGATTGAACTGAAAAATCACTCAGTCGATTTAATAAAGTAATACAGTCAACTCTCTCAAAGCGGACACCACTGTAAGGCGGACACCTCTTTAAGGCGGACATGGTTGGCTGGTCCCGACCTTATTAAGTTTCTCTTATTTTTCTGTAACGAAACTCTGTACAAGGCGGACACCTCTTTAAGGCGGACAGCTAGAGCTGGTCCTGAGGGTGTCCGCCTTAGAGAGAGTTCACTGTATTTCCTTTTCCCCTGTACTTGCGTTTATGCTTGCGTCGTTGCGTCGCCCGTGTATAAACCGGGATCAAAAGCGCAAACACAAGAAAACTGAAAAAAAGTGACAACTTGTCAGCGTCCGCCATGTTGGATCGCCCATGATGTAATGTTGATCAAAGTTTAAAGGCACTGCGCATGCGTATGTCACCTTGTGCGTATGGCGACACAGCGGCAAAATGAGTGCGCGTGCGCCAACCTGCTCACTCATTTCCATACAAACATAATGGCGGCAATTCAAAATTCCCGAAACATGAACTCTTTTGTTTTCGTGTTTCACTTACGATCGCTCGACTTCGAGCGATAAATTCACTATTGTGGAAACGATAATTAGTTTGCTAAAAAAGATATGTGAAAGAAGAGTCTCTCTCGGAATTGTTTTCAAGGTAAAAACCTTATCTGTTCCGTGACGGCCTTATCCACGCGAAATGAAAACAAATTCCGGGAATTTTGAATTGCCGCCATTATGTTTGTATGGAAATGAGTGAGCAGGTTGGCGCACGCGCACTCATTTTGCCGCTGTGTGGCGTATGGCAGTATGGCCGTGCGTATGCCTCTGATCGCACGTGTGAACACCCTTGCGCTTATGCTTATGCTTACCTAGACTTTCTAAAAGCCCTTTCCAATATTATTTTTCCCTTTCGTTGGTTTCGGTTTCTGTCGCGCGTCGCCGGTTTCGCTCAAAGAAGACGACTTGTGGCAAGTCTAATGCTTACCGTACGTGTAAACCAACCTTAACTGGTAATTGTACCTTCAATGTTCTTCAATGTTCTTTTTCTTCAATTTCTTTTCATTTCAGGCCGGTGGATTTCAACTGCCATTGTTTGTCATTGGTTGCTCCATGATCCTCCCTATTCCAGTTTTATTTCGTGTGCTCTCAAATGAAGGTGATTAGTTGACATTTTATACACATATTATTTAGGAGACTTGTTCTTAGATGATCTGAAATTCAAAGCTCGACTCTGTGGGTTCATTTCTTTGTCTTTAAACTATCGTTTTTCTGTTTGCATTTCAATAAGGAAAAAATCCTGGTCAAAAGGAGGCTTCATTTTCAGTAGCAAAAGCCTTAAAAATCCCTGCTGTATTTATCGTGGGTAAGTGTTTATTGAACCTTTATTCTCAAGAGCGATCAACATAGACTTTCTCTAGCCTCCTCCGCAGGCAACTCTTATATAAAGGCATGAGTGAGAGACTGGTACAGAGGACAAAAAGGTGACTGAGTCGGGTAGGGGACGGGGAGAGAGGAAAAAGAAGGAAGAGTTGCAACTCCGCTTTTCGCTCGCCTCGGCCCCAGTGCCCGCTCTTTTGCCCCTTTCTTGCCCCAGACCCGGAGACCCAGGAGTTGCCTGCGGAGGAGGCTAGACTTTCTCCTTAATTTAACAAATTAAGCAAATAATCACCAAACGAACATTCTTTGACATTTCAACCAATCCTTCCAACTTTGATTTTACAATAACTGTCAAATTTCTAGCCTGCTTGCAGACGTCTCCTATTTCCTTGCTGGAGACGTCTGCACGCAGGCTACCAAATTTCTCGTGCGCTCATTGGTCAAGAGCTATGGTCGATGTGGGTTCATACAATTTGCTGTGTAAAACTCGCGCGCGCATCATCTTCAGTTATTGTATAAACCGTGATGACAACCTTCCATTTGCTTCTAACTTTTCTCCAATGTTTCTGAAAATAGCCGCTTTGGCATTAATTCTAAAATAACCTGTCGACTTACAGGACTATAGCTTTCATCAGCTTCATGATGTAAAATTTTACTAGTTAACATATTGTTTCTGTCCGGCACAGCTAGTTGTTTCGTTACAGCTGGGATAATGTACACTTTTTTGGAACCCATTCTTGGACCGTACTTGGAAAAAGTAAGTACATTTCTATTAATACGTACCGCAGAAGACCATAATCAAGAGTGTCCCTCTCCGACGCTTGGTCTTGGATTCGTGAGAAGGTTATTTTTAGAACGAAATTTCGTGGGAAACGTTTAATTGGTCAAGCGAAGTTTCTATATGTCTATACCTGCCCTATATACCTGCTTCTCACATTTAACGTCTGGTCAGGGTATCGGGTATTGTGATCTGCTTGGGCTTGAATACCTTCAAAAGTCTTTAGGAACGCCGGAACCATTTTATTTTTGAGGGGGCAGGTTGGACATGTATCAAAAACAATTCCTCAGTGCAAAGCTTTCCAACAGAGGACAAATCGTACACAGCGAACCGAGGCAAAGAAATCTGTTGCCAACTAGTTAAATAAACGGCCATACTACGTATGCCGGCAGAAGCGATGACGGATTATATTGCCGCACACCAGAATTCCGTTGAAAAATAAAACGCCGCAAGAGGAACGATGACAGGCGGCCGTATCCACAGGCTACAAGCCTCGTCATATTTGTTGGAACACTTCGTTTTTCACTCCATCTTTTGCCCCACCAGTACAATGTTGAAAAAACACTTAGAACGGACACCCAAGTACATTTTGCCATTTTCCAACATTGAAAGGGGGGAAAGGGAGTAAATTAAAATACTCCACAATCCGCGAAGGAAAAAGCGACAAAACGCTGCAAAGTTAAGCCCGAAATGATGATTTAGTTTTTCAAATATATAATAAAACTATTATTGGATTCGGTTTTTGCATGATAGCGAAATTATCAAGGCCTCGGTTTATGTTATCCGCCTCCTTGGGCAGATAACACAAACCTCGGCCTTGATAATTCTCGCTATCATGCTCAACCTCATCCAATAATTGTTTATTATCGTTTGTCTCATGACGGATGTAGTCACTTGGATGTTGATCGCGATGTTTCGACTGCTTACCTTACTGCTAGTCTTCATAAGGCGATGGAGTTGACTGGTTACGCGTCACCATTTGTAGCACGATGGTCTGCTGTGGATGGTGGATTTCGCTAACGTTTTGGCCTGAAGATCATTCGTGATATTAAACCTGTTTGTTTTTGCATTTGTTCTGCTAGATGATGAACCTGAATACTAGTCACATAGGCATGGTATTTCTTGTCAATGCTGCGACGTATGCCATTGTAACACCACTGGCAGGCTGGATAGGAGACAAAACGGTACGTATATTAGCTGAGTTTTGGCATGCAGCCGTTTTTACCGGTTGGCAAACAGGCGCGAAGCAGAAATTACATAAATGGTGACCATCAGTCCCTCTTCTCCTTCCAGCGACGAAACTGGCAACGAGGTCTTATGCGGTCTATGTTTCTTCTCTTCCGAAAATAAAGATAATTGAGCAAGAATGCTGCAAGGTCCTGCAAAAAATGTAACTTAGGACAATCTCAAGAATGTTTACGTTGTTCAAAGTCACTCAGCTAAAAATTTCTGCTAGGAATCTTGATTTTATGTAATGTAAGTCGTTACCTTACGAGAAAACAATAAATAGAATTTGAATTTGTTTTGCAGCAATGTTACCGATGGCTGACTGTGACAGGATTCATTGGCGCTGGATTCGGTTACCTTCTGCAGGGACCTGCTCCATTTCTTACGTTTTTCTTGCCCACCAAGTATGTCTTTTATTATATGCGGAGCAGCTCTGGCCGGTGTTAACTGTCGTTATGTGGCACTGCTCCAGTTTCTCGTTTATCCCTGCGAGCGTGTGCGCAAAAATGACTGTATGGACAAGAAGGGGCTGGGGCGAGTCCCGCCCACCGCACCCTCGTGGAATCCTCGTCTCACCCCAATCCCTTCTCATCCCAACCCTCGCCCCGTGCTCTTTTCGTGATTTCGAGAGAGGAAACAGACTACAAGCAGCTTATTTTTCCTTTATTTGTCCGAATTTTGCAATACGGACCGCTAAGATGGACCACTCGCGAATTCATTTCACCGAATTACTTTTTTGAAAATCATTGTACAAAAGAAAACGTTTGAGACGCGGTGGCCTAATGGTTGGCGCGCTGGACTCCTTACCGAGCGGTCCTGGTTCGAGCCCTTTCCGGTAAATGTGTTGTGTTTTGGCAAGACACTTTGCACTCACACTGCCTCTCTCCAGTACCTAGGAGTATAAATGGGTACCGGCGACAAAATGCTGGGGGGTAACCAGCGATCACGCTAACATCCCAACCAGGGGAGTAGCAATACTTCTAGTCTCTTTATGCTACAAAAACCGGAATAAGCTCCGGCAGTTGTGGGCCACTAGGCTCGTGAATATTTTACCTTTTTTTACAAAAGAAAAGTGCTTTCTGTTACTTACTAAGTAAATAGGTGAAAACCGTCTTTGTCCTGTTCTCATGTCTGGCGGACAATATTGCTTAAATATTTACGAAATTGGCCTAAAAATAATATATGTGCTTAACATGGCGCGTTCGTTTATTCATCTGTGTCATTTATCAGCAAAGTTGTAAAATCAAATGCTTCTATGAGCCTATCGACTTTTCGTCTGTAACGTCAAGTTGTAAATGCTAAAAAGAATAAGGCTTTCCAACACATTGTTGGGGGTGATAGCGCACAAAAAAACAAAAAACAAGAACATTCGCCCTTCGGTAGCCGTCCGTGGCCCTAAAACGTCTGTGCTTCGCGACCTGGTCTGTCATATTGTCATGTGGCTCCCGTGATCGAGCAATGGAAGATGGTGGGCTCAAACCTCTCTTGTGTGATTTCATTTTCTTACTACTAAGAAAAGTAAAGGCCAGAGGTCTCATTAATAACATATCTTTCACTTTGTGCAACGATCCAGACGATCCAGGGACTTCTCACAGTCAGTGTTGAAATTTTCTGATAGATTAATAGTGTAACAGGGTCTTTTGGCGAATTTAACTTCATGGTTGAGCGGGAGGTGCCCTGCTACTCTCCGGGATCTTTTATATCAAGTGGACCAAAACATCATCAAGGAACATGGTGTTTAATGGCGATCTTGACTCACTCAAGTACAGGCAGAACTCAAAGCTCAGTTACTAAAAGTAAAATTGTCATAAACATGTTGTAGCCAATCGTATTTCGACAACTCAGTTTGACTTTCGTAAGCTAAGCAAATATAGGAAATTCTAAGGATATTACTATTCACTCCCTTAGAACCAACAGCTCATTTTTTATTCAAATTCTTTGTTCTAAGGACGGGTGCAGAACACCTTTTCAAGTAGCTTTACGATTAAAGAAGATTGCGCTGTTTCAGTGAAATGAACTGAAATCTACTTTTTACCGAAAAATGTTCCATAACCATAGGAATTAAAAAAACTCTGTGAATGTTTATGGGCGACTTGCCAAAAACAGTACTGCTATTTTACTTTCACCGGCTTTGCTATAAACGCGCATCGCTGCGTGCTGTACTGCATCAGTTCTCATTTTCACTTCCAGGAGTGTTTGGTTGGCGTGCGTCGCTATGCTGGTCGACGGTTTTTCTTGGGCATGTTTCTTTGTGCAATTGATGCCAGAATTAGTTCGAATAACAAGGTGAGAAGCCACCAATCGTGGACAGTTTTCCTGGTTCAGCTGAACCGAATTAAATTAAATTAAAGGGAATCTTGGCTAAAAATACACAACAATTTTGTTCCAAATCATAAATTGGTGTTTTTGTAAAGCTGTTTTAGGGGTACGTTTTGTAGTTGATAATTTGTTAACTGGTTCGACTGGGTGTTTTGTTTCGCTTTTTTGCTTTTAAATTTCCCGCTGGCTGCCTTGTTTTTTTTTGCAAAGTTTGATGGGATATTATGACGTCAGTGCATTGTTGCGCGAATACGTACGAAGTCAGTCCCATTGAACATTATAGGGAAAAAACCCATGGCGGCGAGCCGGTTATTTAATGAAAACCGAACGCTTCCCATTCGAACAAGTTGCGGAAATATCAACTTAAAATCCAGGGCCGATTAAAGGGAAACAAAACACTGTTTTCACGTTTCACGTTCATCATGAAATTTATCATATTTCAGTTGCATTTTCTTTATGCCTAGTGCTGTAGTGTCTGTATGTAGTTTTATAGTAAGTAAATAGGGTCCTTCTGCATATCAGCCTCGCAATTGAAATATTAAATAACACAACTGAATGAATGCAATAAAAACACTTTATCTTGTTTTAAGAGTTAAACCTATGATTTCCTCAAATGTATCGTTCTTGTCAATGTCACGTGACTTAGTTTGTATCGTCGTTCGATCCAATGATTGTAAGTAGACTACGAACGGTCCCTCTTTCCCTTAGTTCGTCAAGTGAAAAGCGAAATATTTAAAGCGATTCGATTCTTGACGGACTAAGGGAAAGACGGACTGTTCGTAGTCTAATTGTTAAAGGAAAAAATGGAGTTTGTTTATATCTTTTATGTTGTGTTTATAGGGATAAAGGAATGCCTGACAACTCAGCCACGAGTGCAATGGTTACAAGCATCTTCAGTGGCATGTTTAACTTGGGGTATGCGCCGTTTATAAGCTGATAACAAATATGATCACTTCACACCATTCGCTTATCGATAACCGTTTACTCTTACATTCCCAAGACCATGGTAAATTCCCAAGATCATGGTAATCAGAATTTATCAAGAGAAGATGATCTAAGAGAAGCATTCCCCCATACATGGGTCTCTTCCAATGATAAGGTTTTGAAATCTATTTTTAATGTTCAGTCCATAGCTGAGCTATTTTAAGAACGTAACCCTTATTGGTCATTTCGAGTAACATGATCTCCGAGCCTCGATCAGAAGGAAATAACAATAACTTTCACAGCATAGCACGAAACTATTAATAGACTTCAATAATGCAATTTTCCATGTGTATATGTCTAAATTTGCTTTACAATTTGAACCCATAGTCAGCATATAAAGGCGCCTATGACAGCCGCTATCAGTCCATTCATAATCTCACCCCACCCACCCAACCCATGAATGAATGACCATACAATAATAATAATAATAATAATAATAACAATAATGACATTTATATTGCGCAAATTCCATAAAAATGTTCAAATGCGCATAACAAAACCATTAAAATTACAATTAAAAGATAAAATTACAATAAAAAGCTATGATAAAAATGCCCGACGAAAAAGGTGAGATTTTAACCTGGCTTTAAAAATACCAATAGTATTGGCGCTCCTTATGTCAAATGGTAGCGCATTCCAGAGTTTCGGTGCAGCACAGGTAAAAGAACGGTCACCAAGGGTAGCTTTAGATTTAAAACATGGATAACTAAGTAAAAGTTTATCACTGGAATTCCTAAGATTATATTTCGATAGGGGCCTAAGAGAAATAAGAGATGATAAATAAATAGGAGCTAAAAAATTAAGAATCTTAAAAGTAATTAAAAGTATTTTGAACTCAATTCTGTATCTAATCGGTAACCAGTGTAACTTAGAAATAAGCGGCGTTATATGGCAAAATTTTCGTTCTTTATAAATCAGTCTAGCACAAGCATTCTGTACCCGTTGCAGTTTGTTTAACAAGCAATCTGGGAGTCCATATAAAAGACTGTTGCAGTAGTCGAGGCGACTCGTTACGAATGCATGGATGAGAGTCTCAGTTGACTGCTGTGAAAGATATTTCCTGATGCGACGAATATTGTAGATATAGTAAAATGAAGAGCCACAGATTTTTGTGTAGTATACGTCCCCTACTCGTTTTGAATAGTGATATGGGTTCTTAGGGTCCGTCCACACTGATGCGTTTTCGTTTGAAAACGCATACTTTTCGATGCGTTTTCGCCTAAGGTCCACACCAGAACGCTGAGCGTTTTCATCGAAAACGCATACATTTGAAAACGCTGTCCAGAGTGGAGACATTTGAAATTGGAGCATTTCGAAAACGGAGCCAAACGAAAATTCATTAGTGTGGACAGGGCCTTAGTTGAACGTCCCGTCACTTTAGTATGAGGAAGTGCATGTAGGAGACGAGGCCAATGGCCTCACCTGACGGCTTAATTTCATCGCCCAATGACGCGATCATATGAACTGAGTACAAGGTGCAATTTCGTCTCACACTCTCAATACATTGTCAAGCAATCAGAATACAGAAAGTCATTACCTACGGATATTTATTTGTACAATCGATATACCATCATTGAATTCGCCATTAATAGATTAAGTACAATCGGTGTGGGAGAACCTAGTCGGGGTCGTTATGTTATGTTCTTGGGAAAGACACTTTACTTTCACCGTGCCTCTCTCCACTCCAGGTGCCAGGGCAACCTGATAAAATGCTGGGGGGGTAACCTGAGATGGACTAGCATCCCATCCATGGGCAGTAGCAATACTCATAGCCGCTTCATGCTTCGGAAACCGGAGTTAAAACCGGCCTGTTGAGTCACTAGGTTCCGAAAAGGATTATCGATAAAAACTTAAAACTACCTAAGTTTAGACTGAAATACGAAATAGAAAGGGCTAATTAAAATATTAGTTAATTCTTGCTCGATTCTCGCTGGCAGCATCCTAAGCTCAGCAAAATCAAATTCAGTGTAAATTCGTCATCTAACTTGAACACAAATTGAATTTGGTTCAAAGTGTAGACGAGGCACAGGGAGCAGAGGAGCTAAATTTGACTTGTGCGAGCTTCGATTTAAATGCTTTATACGTGACCTTTGCGAGTTTCTATCTGTTTGCTTTCATACGCGGCGTATTGCGTTACTGCGTTATTCGATCTTTTTGTTTTCGTTTTTTCGTCCCAGCGGGAATTCCTTAGGGTCACATGCACACAAGATCGTTACGCTGTAAGAAGAGAGACACTTGTCGTTATTTCTTCTCGGCACTTCGTGCCTCGCTCGGAAAGCTTTCGCTTTCCGGTCGTTGCCCTTCGGGCAACGACCGGAAAAGCGACCGATTACCCGCTGGGAAAAAAACGAAACAAAAAGATCGAATAACGCAGTAACGCAATACACCGCGTATAAAGCAAACAGATCGAAACTCGCAAGGTCACATATAAAGCATTTAGATCGAAGCTCGCACAAGTCAAATTTAGCTCCTCTGCTCCCTGTGGACGAGGTGCTAATTGAGCTGCCCATGTTAATTGTAGTGCAACCATTGGTCCGATTCTCGCTGGGATCTTAGATGAGCACATTGGATTTCAATGGGCAATGGTGGTAAGATTGATTCTTACACAGTTGAGTCCGTTATCTTCTTACAGATATAGAGTGATTTCTAAACTTGTTTTGTACCTGGCTTGGCAAAATTGCTGGTTTACAACCATTCCCGAGAGATTTAAATGACAAAGACCCTGGCGGCCATGTTGGATGACAGGAACAATAAAGCTAATTATAATTATTTTGTTAATGGTCATCCAACATGGCGGCGATGACGTCGGTTGCAAACCAAGAATTGCGGCGTTCCCTTTCAAATCAGCGCGAAGATGATGTTTATATGTAGGGAGAAAAGAAAATTGACGTGCGGAGCGAGCCGAGTGCGGACTGGGGAGGACGCCTCTCTGACCTCTCGACGCTCGGCTCACCGACGGCTCGCGGATTTTCTTTTCGCAGTAATTACCCCAATAAGGAATCTGTTCAAAGGATAATTCCAACAACCAGTGGTCTCCTACGCAGCCGTAGTAGTATAGTCGATAATTGATGTTAGTGTAATCTACTCTTTTCTTTGAATTTTGACAGGTTGCGAGTTTCATCAGTTTTGCTCAAGTAAGTTATTGACAATTTTAAATTTTAAATTTAAATTTTAAAAATTCTCAAGAGTGATCAACATCTAATGTCTCCTTTATTATATTTAACACCGTTTATATTATTCCGCAGTTGTTTTTGTTCTGAATTTTTGAAAAAACGTATAATCTAGTGTTTGTCTTTAGGCTGTAATATTGATAGCCTTTACGTTGTTGGAAAAAACTGAAGTTGGAAGGTAAGTCAAAGTAGAAGTAGACAAGCCAGCGAACTTTTTCATGCTCCGAACTGTTGCAATATATAAATCTAGGAGAAAATGTTTTACTGCTTCTTTTTAACAATTTTGAAAAAGAAGTTACATCGGGCCAACAATTGTCGATTCCCCTCTCCTCTTATGATCTTTATTATATTCTTACACCTTATCTCTTACAGTGAAGAGCGCCGTACCATTGTCACTCGACAAAGTTTTTGATTAATTTTTGACAACTTTTTGACATCTTTTTGATAACTTTCTGTTGGCTTCCATTTAAACTAGCAAATCAATTGCAAGAATTGTGGGAGGCAGAGATGTCAATTGTCAGAACGCGAACGTGGAGCTTGACAACTCCACCTCTCATAGTTATTGCATTTTGATTGGCCAGTTGAAACGAAAGCCAGTTGTCAAAAGTTGTCAAAAAGATGTCAAAAGTTGACAAAAATTAATCCAGAACTTTGTCGAGTAGCAACGGTAGGGCACTCTTTACTGTAAACTATATACTATACTATACTATGTACTATATTTTATACTTTTATAACATTATCTTTACTCTTATTTTTAATGATACAGCTTTCATGATAAGTAAATAAGTTTCAGTAAACTTATCGAAACTACCCTCTCCCCTCAACTCTCGCTCTCTCTCTCTCTCTCTAGTCACCAGTCCCTCGGCCGCTCTTCTCTCTCTGCTTTTTTTTTACATCCGATGGCGCCAAGAAGAAGGTCGAACTTGCTGATGCGAATGCTCCGCGTAGACCAATAAAAAACGATCAGTAGCTATTGTGTCATTTCTTCCCCGTTTCAAAGATAGCGATTATTGTTCATACATTTTTGTGTGCACGTCAGAATCTCTGTGCCGCAAATTAAATGAAGAAAATGCCTAGACTCCAAAACATTGCAATGCCTCAAAAATATGGCACAAGCACAAGCTTGAGTCGTGTCCATAGATTGGTTCAGTTATTTTTACTATTCATTTTAGCCGGAGAAAATCATATGCCAGTAATGGAGAGGAAGAATTGATGTTGGATTCTACGCATGAACAAGAAACGGACTGAGACAGTGGATGGATAATCAAATGCAAACGAGGTGTGCGGGGTGTAATGGGAATTAAGAGACGAACGGGAAGCAGTCTCGAGCAGTCAGCGGTGCTACCATGTGGGTATGTAACATTGCAGGGGAATCAAAGTACACTTTTCTGAATGGAAAATGTTTTGTGAGTGGCAGTTTTACCTCTCCTCTGTGTCTTCTCTTCCGTTAACACGCCTAATTAAATCAACCACTGATATTTTCGCATTTCACGTGTGACCGGAAGAAATAGATAGAAAAACAGTTCAACATATTTCTGCCAAAAACAAAACTGTTTGATATTGGGATGTTTTACGGCGAAATTTGACAGCACTACTCAAGGTTCACGGAGACGAAATCCGCTGTCTTTCGGCTTCTGGACGCAACCGCCATTTTCGATCAGACAGAGTAGACCCTGGGAACGAGCTTGTACTGACGGCAACCGGCAAGCAGTCTTTTGGAGTAACTTGTACACAGTACTATTGAAGAAAACGTATGAAGATATTCTTACAAATACTGTTCATCGACAATATCAAATGTACTGTGAAGAAGAACGACAGGGGAAAAAACTCATATTTAGGTTTAAAAAAAAAATGTATTGCGTAAGGAGCTACAAGTCTCCTACGCAGCCGTTATTTGGCTTGTCACGCAACGCTCTCCTCCCCACCCAAATAACGGTTGCGCGCGTAGGAGACTGGGAGCCACCCGGAGCGTCCATCTTCCATACACGGTGCGTCTGTGAAACAGCGTTTTCACAAGTTGGGTTATTTTTACTGATAAGTCTTTCCCGCGAATTGGTTTCGCCGATTGCGTAATAGATCCGTCGACGTGGGAAAAAAACATGGCGGACACCAACGGCTTTATCCGAAAATAACTCTACTTGTAAAAACGCCGTTGCACGAAAATATGGAAGTTTGCGTAGTCCCACATCTCATAGGCTATTTACTTCTCTAAATGACCACGCCAAGCCAAGTGGAGCTATTACTTCTTTATTTTTAGTAATAAAAACAATCATGATCTAGCAAGATCTGGAAGTTACTGACAAATTGTTGTACGACAAACAAACAAACAAACAAACAAACAAACAAACAAACAACAAATAAACAAACAAACTTTCTCGAGTGTTTGCATCAGGTTATGTAAACATTTATTTTTTTAAATAAAACCAACAAAACGCAGTGATACGTCAAAACCGTGTTACATAGCCTCATGCAAAACGACTACACAACCAATCAGGACGCGCGTTATACATAACCTGATGCAAACACGAGGGGCGACGCCCGATTAAAATTCCATTCGATTCTGATCGATTGCCTAGGTTGGGACTATTCTTCTTGCAGCAATCTTTTTCAAACCACAGATGTATATGCTGATTGCAGTACCAACACTGGGATTAATTCATAGCGACGGCGGTACAGCGCCAGGCGTACAAAATTTTGATAAGTAAGAAAAAAAATAGAAATATTAGGCACAACAAATTTTTCGTATTTCTTGAGGACAGCAAGGAGGGGAGCAGAATCTCACATATTCAGTGATTTGGCTTTCATTGGCACTCTGTCTGTTATCAGTTCTAACACTATGGCTGATGTCGTTTGTGTCCTCGACCAAGAAAAAAGGACCTTATAGCAGGGACCGGCGCAGGGGGAGGGGCTGGGGGGCTTTAGCCCCCCCACTTTTCTAAAAAATAATCGAATAATAAACATTTTCAGAAATCATTTCACTAGTTTTTTACTGGAAGTTGGTGATAAAATTCTAGATCTCTTTTTGATCTACAGTAGTTCGCCACGGACAAAAGTTGCAATGACCATTAGCAAAGTAGACGCGATTACAACTGAAAAAAGATAACTTTGAGTTGACTGACTTTATGCTATTGGGCAGTTGTATCTTGCGTTTTATAGAGAAACGTTTTTATGACAACTTTTTATCGCCATAGATACTTTAAACTGAGAATTATACACAGCTCTGGACATCGCGGGACACGAGAGTCCTGCGTGATAACCAACAGAAAAGTGCACATGGTAAAATGAGCATAATTAATGAAGGCTTTTGGCTGTTGGAAAGAAAATATCTACGAAAATCTCTGATTGCTTTTCGAATTTAAATGGACAACTCTCTCTGACCGGATAATAAATGTTGATTCTTATATTAAAAACAGTCGCTTTTTAAGCGCTGAAAGTTGGTAATTTGCACCATGCTTGTGAATTTTAGACCCATTTCCAGCCATTTCAGAGGACTTAAATTCACAATTTTCCCGGGGGAGCATGCCCCCGGACACCCCTAGATGGCTAACGCTAACGAGTTCGCATTAGCCCCCCCCCCCCCCCCCCCCATAGTCAGGAACGAAAGTAAAGTGTACATGTTGTGGTTCAAATTTTTTTTGGTTTAAAATTTTACAAACCAGTTTGATTTTTATTTTCTTTCATCTAATATGAATTACCATAATCTGAAACAAAGGAAAATAAAAATCAAACTGGTTTGAAAATTTTAAACCAAAAATAAATTTAACCCACAACATACATGTACAAAGACAAGAAAAAAGCCGGTCCCGTTTTAGCCTAGTGCCTCTCTCACTTTCACGGGAGAGCGCGAAGTACACGTAAGAGCCTGGGAACGGGTTGCGTGCCATTTGCTGACGTCATAAAATGAACGATAAAAGTGACGGGGGTGATCGTCGATTCGTCGTACCTTTTACGGGTTAAAATTCATGGTTTGGTACCGCTTCGTTAGGGGTGTAAAAATCTAAAATGACCAGCGAAGAGTTATTCCGGTACCTTTTAGGGTATTAAGCCGGAAAAATGATCACAAGAACTAGTTTTGTCTTAGTCTTAGAATTGGTACCTCTTATACGGGTGAAAAATAATTCGAGCCACGCCCACAAAACGAGATTTTGGTACCTTTTAGGGGTTCTTTTCAAAACTTCCGACGATCACCCCCCGTCACGGGAATCTAATCCCGTTCCTAGTTTATGGACCGTTGCAGAAAAGAACGAGACCAATATTCCCCACCTGAATATTCCCCCAGTACGGACCCAACAAGCTTCAATAGTTCAATAACATCGAATTCATGCGTCCCACGCTACACGCGATTATAAGGACTGCATGTGGTCGAGTGTCTCTTCTTGTAGCTCTGAGTAGCTTTACTGGTGTGACACTTCTGGAGAAGCGTTGCGTGACGTCCTAAGGAGACCACTGAGTACACGAGCCTGAGTCGAGTGTGCACGTGTTTCCCAATGAGTTTTTGAAACCCAAGCCATGCGTGCACCAAGAATTGGATCTATCGTGTAAGCCCGTGAAGCGTTTAACTGTGTCCTTGACCCGGCGGCACGTTTGATGTTTCTTACTGGGGGTCGGCCACTTAGTTCCGTGTCCGTTTCCCATGAGGCGAATTTATTCTATGCTGACGTACTGCTTCAACTTGTCAATCTGTTGTTATTTCTAGCAGCAAGCACGATTCCACCTGTGCTCTACCGTTTGCTTTCGTAACTAAGATTAGATAAACACAAACACTAATTTAAGACCGTCAAGAGCTAGATGTTTGTAGACGAATGAAGGCGGTAACCATTGTTAGTCATTGTTTTTATACGCATTCCCTTGCGCTCAGCGAAAAGAACTGTTGAATTAATTCACAGGTTTGAGGTTTGACACTGTAACAAGTGCATAAGGGAAATTTCAATGTGGTACCTGTTGCATTTGAAGTAATTTGTTCGTCTGATAGAAATCTCAGTATACTGCAAATGTTTCTCGTGTTTTGAATGCTGCATACGGCAACGATGAGATTTAATCAACGTTACGTCTCGATCTGGAGCATGTCGTCGCTTGCGATTGGCTCCTGTTATAGTCTTATTCAAACACTGCTTCAGCATTTTCCATTTCAATACCTTTGCAGTGCGCGCGCGGTAGGAAACTTTCTCCTATACAGCTCTGCTTGTGATCGTCTCCGTTAATTGATTCACATCCTTAAGCCAATTTTACCATTTAAGAACGGATTATCGACAAATAAGGTAAAATTCAATTCTAGCAGATATGATATCCGTAATTCCGTGAACACTGCGACAAGGTCATTAATGTCTTCAATAAACAAGGCACGCAAGCGTGTCAAAGTAATGGCCTGTTCGCGCGATCGCGATTCAAATGACCGGAAGAACGTATACAAACAGTTACATGTGTTTAGTAGTTCAAAACCACAACATAATCGTAGCAGCGATTCGTTATTCCTTTTGGACCATGGCACTTTGATTGCTCATCAATCATTTCCCACCAGGACGAAACGATCCATTGGATTGTGGAATTACTGGAATGGACTCGGAGGAAGGAATGGGACTTTCGTGCATGGCTGGATTATATACCAAGCAATTTGGATCAAAAACAAAAACAATTGATGGAATCATTTTATCTCGCATATTTAAACCGCACAATGAACTAGGAAAACAAACGATTAATAAAAGCATTTTTGTGACAACAGTGATAACATAACGAACCAACCATGACCGTGCGAGTGTTGGCCGACTCGGGTTACAGCTAAAACGGAAAACTTCCTTCACTGCGAACTGTTCTCTGTTAGAAGATTCGTCGCTGTTCGGAAATTGAAAAACCAATGAAATGATGCATGATTACAGCTTGTACGTACGTGTTCATTTACTAGAAACGCCTCAGTGAGCTTAGTGATCCCGCCTCTGTAATGGAACCAACCATCGAATCGTAAACACCGAGAAATCGGCTTTACTGATTGTAATATATACCCATTCGGTAACAAGCTCGGGGCACACATGTCAGTTCTTACTGATTTCTATGCATTTTATTTGTAAAAGGTTACTTCTGAGTTCAGTGTTTGATTGCCCCTCAAGGCAGCATCCCATCGTTGACGAATATCTTTATTCTACTCACTGACGTCACTGACAAAGCATTGGTACGTTGCAAGGAGAAATGAGACTTGATCTATTTTGGGAATTATTTAAAGACTTCCTTCATAGATCCTTGACACGTTCCATGGCATATCTTATCTGATCCGTTGTTCCTGGGGCCTGTTCCTGTTTTCTCGATTTGGATCGCGCGCAGACAGCTTTTTGACCCAGTCCGATCACGGAGTCTGTTTGTCAAAATCATTGAAGCGAGTCAACCTTGAACCCAACGGGAAAAACAAAGAGTGTACAAGCATCAGGTTTGTTTGTTCGTCACCTCCCACTGGAAATCAGCTCGCAAACAACTATAAAACGTCTTGCGTGCCCGCAACCTGAACCTTTCAAGCACCGCTTGGAGCGTGCAACACCTCATTCCATATTCTACATAAATAAAGAGTCGCGGGACGCTGGTTTGGACAATCTGATCACTTTAATTCGTTTTCAGGGAGTTCTGGAAGAGCCTATATTGAATTGTCAACATGTACTGGGCATACCTCGCAGTCGCCTTTGCGGAGCATTCCATTTTGATTATTTTCCTTGCACTCGTGGTTGTTTTGCTGTTTTTAAGACACACCAGGCAATCGAACAAGAGAAAACCACCCGGGCCGTGGAGTCTACCCGTTATTGGGAATATATTTCTCTTCGGCTCAGCTCCTCACAAGAACGTCACAAAGCTCGCTCAACAATACGGAAGAATATTTTCCATGAGGCTTGGAAGTCGAGAGGTCGTCATTCTTAACGATATCCGCACTGTGAAAGAGGCCCTGCTCAAGAATGGCTCTGACTTCTCATCTCGACCACCCTTGCACAGTTTCATCTCATCCAGCCGAGGTGACAGGACAGTCGCATGGCCCGTGTTTGGTCCAAAGTATGCCAAGAACAAGCGAGCGACGGAACTGGCCATGCGAGCCATCCTTGACAATGACAAACACTTCTCTAAAATAGTCCTCCGAGAGACACACGTGTTAATCAAGAGTTTCCTGTACTCGGAAGAGAGCCGTTTCGATCCCTCTTATCTGCTAAAATTCTTGGCCTGCAGTCTGCAGTTTTGTTTGTTTTTTGGTGATAAGCTGCGAGACCCTTGCGTTAAGAAGGCGCAATTTATGATGGACGGTTCAACAGATTTTATAGAGAACAGTGCGGTGGGAAACGGCGTAGATTTTATGCCGTGGATGAAAGTGGTCTTCAAGAAACAAGTGCAGAAACTTGACGAATCTGTTGCCGAACTGACAGCCTTTGTCAAGAAAGTTTACTTCATCATCAAGAGGGATTCCAAACTGAACAACTTGGGAGAGTCATCTTCCAGGAGCGGGAAAGCACCTTTAACGCGGCATTGGAAAAAGTGGTGAAAGATAAAGAGGCATTAGATTTCGGACTGAAAGAACATTTTGAAAAAGATGGAGTAGATGGAAACTCAGACCACTTTGACGACGAAACCTTGATTAACATAACAGCTGACTGTTTCGGCGGGGGATACGAAAAGTTATCCACCGCCCTTCGATGGGCCGTGGCTTATCTTGTGTCACACCGGGATGTGCAGACCGAGCTGCAGAGAGAATTGGAACGCGTGAAAGGATCTTCACCGCTGTCTCTCCACGACAGAAACAAACTGCCACTCTTGGAGGCCACAGTTCTTGAAGTCTTACGAATGAGCAGCTTCCTGCCATTTGCCTTGCCACACTGCACAACCCGAGACACCAACGTGGCTGGATACTCACTGCCCAAAGGATCTATCGTGTTTATCAACCTATGGGCTTGCTCCCGGGATCCAGAATACTTTGAGGAGCCTGACAAGTTCAATCCCTATCGTTTCATAGATGAAAATACACAAAACGTTGTACGATCACCGTGTTTTCTGGCGTTTTCTGCAGGGGACAGAAAATGCCCCGGAGAGAGCTATGCCAAATCGGTCATATTCCTGGTGCTTGGCACGTTGTTGCAGAAACTCAAGCTTCGGAATGGAACCGAGGACCCGATTGAAGACAAATTTGGGCTGACTGTTCGTCCTAAGCCTTACAAGATCCATGTCGAAGCTATGTAGTGAGCACAGAACTTGCAGAGCAATAACCATACACAGGCAAGCAAGCAAGCACTGATGTATTCACATTGAGTGAGTTTAAAGACAGTGTGAACTGAAGTTGAAGTTATTTCATGATCATTTGCAGTGACGATTAAAATAGTCAATGACTGCTGCGCTAAAAAGCCGTCATTTATTGTAGGCTTTTGTTAAGACTGAAAAACTGAGATTTAGAGAGATACAATTGATTTGAGTAATCACGCAGGCATGTCCAAGCCTTTATACTCGGTGAGAAATAAGTGATAGCTATATATACATGACTATTCAGCAGAACTTTTCATTTACGTTTAATTTTGTCAAGCAAAATCTGCTTTGATATATGTATTTTTTATCTAAAACGATCTGCATCTTACTGAGTGCAGTGACATAAAACAAGCTATATAAGCGTTTGTTTGCATAAGCCAATCAATTTAGTTTCCCAGGAGTTTTCGTTGCAGCAGATGTCACGTCATACATATATCACAATACACGAGCTCTTTAGTTGTTTTTTTAAGCTGAATTGTACGGCTAAATGGTTAGTATTTTATATTGTATCGGGCTTTGATATTCAATATATCACTGGAGCACAATCTCACAATACTGCACAATAGTTGACTAAGGTTAGGAGAGCGTGCTGGACTAACTGGGGCGACACAGCTTTACTGCTAAGCTAAGCGTAGATATTATAAAACCTTATGGAAATAGAAACGTTGACAAAAAAACAACTTTAACTGCGGATACTTAATCCGCCAAACGCAGAAGCGCTTTTGTAAGCTGACGTGTTCACTGGAAACATGGCGGCAGCCATCACGGCACATGTATGCCGCCAACTGATAAATTGCTACTTAAGTATGCTTCTAAGTTAAGATATTTGGCAGGCCATATGGCTGCATATAAGTATCGAATTTGAATGTGAAATCACCACCTTATAATATTTAATAATAAAAAAACATGGTGATAAAAATGAGTGTGGCTTTTCTTCAAAACAAACCGGGTCAGTTTTCTCTTGGAAATTCTGCATGTCGAAGCAAAAACGGATTGATTGCACATAGCTCGAATGAAGTGCTTCAAATCGCAAACTTTAATCAAGCGGAGGCTACACTGCACGATGTAAGTGTAGATATACTGAAAAATTTAGAACTGAGGAACCTGCAAGGGCATATGATCGTGTTTTCTTGGGACCAGTCTTGTTGCAGACGGTATAGTTGCGTTAACTTGCTAGTCTCTGGTGTTTTATTATACCACCTAACTGGAATGAACAACAATTTCAATTTCAATTTGGTTTAATCCTTTACTTTTTATCCGCTCAGGGGCATTCCGTCTTCTTATCTCCAGACTGGAATGCTGTAATGAATTGAGTCGTTTAGGAATAAAATCCCAGACGATGCTACCTGCTCTAGCTCGTTTGACACTGATGGCCTTATAATTAAATTTTCTCAGCATTCCCACCTTTGCTTACTGTGTGTAGCCCAATCAACACCCAATTAAGTAAAAGCCCAAAGCGCTAGCTAGTGTTACAGGAACTAGCGTACCATGTATGGAGGTTCACGGTAGCAGATGTTTACAGTACAGTAGTGCATGGGGTGGTGGTATTTTTTCTTTTTGTTTTCTTTTTTTCCACACTGTGATTTAAGCCCTTTGTGTCGCAAGAGTATTCAATTTCTCGTCCTAATATCAAAACACAACGAAACAAGCATACAGGTCAGGAGACTTGATTTATTAACTAAAGAGAATAGTGACGTTTTAATAGATTTTCCCAACTAGTACTATACGAAATGCATAGAGACCTGTAAGGGGAATGTGTACAGTTGACTCCAGATAACTTACTTTACTTCGAGTTAGCGGGAGGTTCCAGTTCTCGAGGGTTCGAGTTATCGGGAGTCAATTGTATGGGCCCTCGAGAGTCCAATTTGGTATTTGTCGAGAGTTTGGCATTCCGGCCCAGCAGAGAAGTACCATACACGGCTGAAAGAATCACATGGTAATTATAACAACAAAATAAAATTGGCTTCATTTGAAATGGAACCAGTTTGTAGCTAGTAGTTTCTTTGACGTTGGTAAATTGTTTAGTGGAATACTAAGACATTCGGGCTGTCCTCCTGACTTTTAAAAAACATAAGAAGAAATATAAATATTTGTGTGTGATACTGTTACATTGTGAACCCTTAATTGCAGTCGGGTTTTCAATTTTACAGTGAACTCGATTTATTCTTGTTTATTTTATCTGAACACCGTCATGGGTCAGTGTTTGTTGAAATTTAAGGATCTAATCCTAAACCTAATGATTTGTCGGGTCAGCTATTTCCAAACCTTGCCAATTGCTCTACTGTAGATCACTGTAGACACATGTAGTATAATATAATTTTGGTCCAAAATATGGTGGTGCATTCGGCTAGACAAAAAGGTTCTTTAGCTTCTAATGTTACCTTTCAAATAAAGTAGATAAACATCATCTCATATTTAGAAGTGGTGGATTATGATGAATTTAAAAGCTTTGCGGCAGACCACGTGCATGGAACCTTAGAACTTGTTTGTTATTAGTCAAGCAGCTTATGGATTCGCTATGACGGTCAAGGGCAACAGTTCTATAGCATCAATCGGAATGTCAAGCTTTTCTACCTAGGAAAGCTAGAAAGATGAAAAACAACTGAAATTGAATCGAACACGGTGGATTGGATTTAATTCGCTTAGTGCAGTTTGCCATGGGCATTATTGAAGCTGATGCCCGGTGGGGGGGGGGGGGGGTGGGCTACTCCCTTATATAAGCTATATAGGTATGTGCGGCGCCAAAGGGTATGGTTTTTGAGCCGTTTTGGTCTGAAATAGGGTAAAGATTTTGACCATTTTGGTCTGAAATAGGGTATGTTTTGCTTACTGGTCTGAAATAGGGTATAGATTTTTGCCATTTTGACTTTAAAACGGGGAAATTTTCCCCGAAATTTTAAGGGTCAGGTCTGAAATAGGGTATGGAAAATCACATATTTTGGTCTGAAATAGGGTAAGGGTTTCAATAAGCGTGCCGCACACCCCCACCCAAATTATTGGGGAGTACCCCCCCCCCTGGAGCTGATGTGGCATTTGGTAAAACGGGCCATTTTTAGCATTCCAGAGGGACGAATTATCTTGTGAAAGTTCGGTTTCTATGAAAGTAGTTGTGCAGGCGTTTTCCGTCTTTTCCACTGGAAATGAAAGAAGAATGTAGAACTAGTTTGTTAAACTGTGGTTTTAGTTGAGAGAAAACGTCTCGTTTGCATCTCTAAGATCTGATGTTCGAGACCATATTAGTGATTCTTATCGCGTTTACGTAAATTACATAATAAAAGGTTGGACCTATTCAGAGTGCTTCGGGCACTTCTTGAAAGCCTCCGTATTCATTTTATCTTGATCGTAACAAAATGTATTTATAAGCAATAGTGAGAAGCTAAGAAGGAAACATTTTATTTGATACTAGATTGATTGTGTCAAAACAGCTCAGAGATATTGATTTACCGGCTTCGCGAAGCAAGCCACGTCAACAATCGAGTCCCGATGACTTTGGCCTTGGCCTTTGTATTTGCATTTAAATACAATTAAAATGTGTCCTCCAGGGTTTTCCGCTCTTTTCAAAAAAATAATTGTCCCGTTATTTTTTGCTCGCCTAAACAGGATGTTGGTGAATTCTATTGTCCCGTTGTTAATTTTGATAATACAAGCGTTGGGCACTTGACTACATCCGCTTCATAATTTTTTTAAAACAAACAGTTTAGCTATCACGACATGTCTCTGTTCTCTCAGTTGCGGAATTGGAAATTTGGAATTGGGAACGGGTGAGGTGTACGTGTGGGCGAGGGCATTAGCGGTGTGGGAACACGGTGAGCATATGTAACAAACCGTTAACCTTGGGATGCAGGTGTTCAATTAGCTTAACATTCTTCACTTTAGCGGGAGGTAAAAGTAAAATGTCTGCAACAATTCACGGAATTTGCTAATTCACTAAAGTTGTGGGAAAATCTTGTCGGGGTAATTGGAAAAATGTTTAGTCTGGATGGTTGTTTGAAGATATAAAGCATGCGTTTGTAATAAGATCAAATCTTACAGACGCAATTTACAGACGAAAAAATGCGACAGTAGTCGTAATATAATTTTGTAAAAGCAACCCTGTTGTGAGACATACTTATATCTGCATGGCTAAAATGCAATGTTTTCCTTCAGTAACGAAACCGAGCCCATTCTTCAAAGAGCAGCCTTGCCCAGATGTTCTACATGGTCTGGGTTCACGGTTTTTTCCACAGTCAAAGATTGCCTGCAGATGTTGTGTCGAGCTAAAGTGATCACGTTACCATAGCAAACGTTTTATAATACGTACTGATGGATTGCATGACTTTGCATGTTGAAACTCGTATAAAGAGAAGACTTGAAACAATGTAGCCTATTTGGTCAATGGTGCAGAAGATCTTTCTAGAAAACAGTCGGTTCGTTGGAGCAAATAATTTTCAATTTTGCTTCTTTTTAGCCTGTTCTGGGATTGATTCTTCTACGTTTACCATTATAATAATTATGTATATATTTTTAGTTTTACATTGAACACTACCGTTTTAGCTTAAAGGGACGTGTATTTCATGATATTGTGATGACATTGGCCTTGGTAATTATTGACGGGGCCCCGCCCATGTCGGCATGGGAGCCGGAGTCGACACTTGAACCAGGATTAACTCTCAACTTTTTCTTTGTCCACCTACCTTACATCGTATGCGTATGGCGTTAGACTAAAGTCCATCTGACTCAGTAGCGAAATTAAAATCTACCTTACCGTATATTCTCTGTAAAAGCCCATTGCTAGAGGAAAGGTTTGGTATAACTTGCATGATACATGCTCGACTACCCTTTGCTTGTATTGTATTAATCATGTTATTGACAGGTCGACGTATGGCATTGGTCTGTGTTTGAAGGTCAACTTTACTTTCTGTTTCGCTAGCAAATAAGGGATCATTGTCACGGTAAACGCCACCAAAACATTTCAAATAACAAAAAACCATAAAGTCAATTTGATTTTTTACACCAACAACGTGCATGCTTGAGAAGTAGTAGCTGTTTTCCATGTAGATCTGTCAAGTGCCCACACGCAAGCCTAGCCTGTGAGCAAGCAACGAAGCAAACCGGATTTAGCTCAGTTAGGCATTTTTTGCTCATGTGACTAGAGAACAAAAGTAAAGAAAATAGACAAATTCAGTAAAGCCGGGTCAATGTCCGAACCCACAAACATAATAAAAAGAGGGTTAATTTCTGCTAATGACGATGATCTAATATAAATCATGAGGAAAATGGCCCCCCTCTCTGATGCTTGGCTGGAATAACATTCCTTTTACTTTAAAGTTTTAGGCTACGTCACCCACTTTAGGAACTGTATTTTCCTTGTTCGATCTCGACTGATTTATGTTTCGTGACAGATTCATATGAACGTACTTTAATCCTTTATCTGGATAAATGACTAATCCCCAGTTTAGAACGTGCTAAGTAATTGAACAGTGGCCAAGAGTGAACGTCAGTTAAAGAGATTATCTGTGCCTTCATTTTCTCAGGGCTTTTAGGGTCGCGAAGACTGGCTCTGTTCTTTGTTTGATTTCAATCTCTTCCGTGACTAATTAAACCTTTATCCGAGACTGAGAATTATCTCCCTTTCACCTTTGGCCAGTTAATTAGCTCGTTCTATAGAACGAGCTAATTAACTGGCCATATATAGAACGAGCTAATTAACTGGCCAAAGGTGAACTTCACACGAAAAGGGGGATGATTTGTGTCTCTATTCTTCTTAAGCCCGTTTCTCGACACTGATGTAATCTCTTTATGGATTAAACTCTAGCAGATGAAGGTCTTCCAAACGCTTCACTCGGCTCAGGCAGAGGAAAAAAAGTTGTCATTCATTAGAACATACACTTGCTTTGGTTCCATCCCTTGGACCTACATGTAGGAGACAAAAATAAATATTTTTTTACATCATACACGAAGACAACATCAAAGAAAGATAATACAGTCAGTGCCTAACAATAACAGTTGGGAGAACCCAGAATTATTTTTCAGGACTACATTTACATGTATGTATAGCTTGCATTACTGACTGAATAATACATTTGAAACATCATTCAAAAATCACGGAAAGTCAAAATGATATAATGGTAATAAACTAATGTTCAGTGTGTGTACATAAAAGTGATACAGGTATTGTAGTCAATTTATAATTATGAATAAATTATTTGAAATAATTTATATATGTTTTTGCATTATAATGCAGCTTTGCTCCTTGGATAACACACATACATTTCTGCCATGTGAATCCCTACATAGTACTTAAGACGGATTCCGCTTAACGTTCGAGCAATAAGTGCAAAAATTAATGACTAAAAAACTACTCATAGCACGGTAACATTTTGAATACTATTTGAAACATATCACTTTAATTCACTTCTCCAAGTGACCCCGCAATTAAATTCTCAAGCATTCTCGAGAAAATTAATGTCAAACCTCGTAAAAAATGATAAAAACGCACGCCATTTTGTTTTGAACTGACATGAAGGGTCTTTTTAATTAAAATATGTAATGATTTCTCTCGCGGGGTCAGCTTGGGAGCTTATTTATCGATAATTTCTTCTTAACTGTATTCAAAATGTTACTGTGCTATGAGTATTTTTTTGGTAACTTAATTTGTTGCACTTTTTGCTCGAACGTCCAGCGGAAATCGTCTTAATAGCTGTCAGTCATTAGACAGTGGCCAAATAATCAAATAATGTATATCATGCATACCTTATGAACTGTCACTGCCCAGCCAAGAACCAGTGGAAACTGCTGTCTCACAGTTGTTGCAGTGCCAGCCCTGTGAGTCAAGTTTTGACGGAACCGAGACAAGGCGAGAAGTGTTCCCTCTTTCATGTGCCTGATAAATATGCAATCATTCACCCATTTATTTTTAACATCTATGTTTTTCAGGATCGAGGACTACTCTTGCTCCACTTTGAGCACCAACTTATCCGGCAGGCGTTCTCTGTGGTACTTCTTCACTTTCTCCTGGTCTGTAGCACTCAGTAGGTTTCCATTGCCATCAGTATCTATAGCCTCAAAGACATGCTCCTCTCCTTCCATGTCCTGCAAGAACTTGTCATTCCAATAATCCCTCTCGCATCTCAGTGCGACAATGATGCAACCATTACAGAGATCAATCTCGTGATTACTGCCAACCATGCGTGAAGTAAGCACCAACTTCACTTCCTCGTCGACTATGCCAAACCTCACTTTGTTCAGCATGCTGGCAAATGCAGGATCTTCTTGCCTCTTTACGTCTTTTAACATAAAGATGTCAAAATTCTGCCACAGCCAACTGTCGTAAATATCCTTGTCAATGGCTGGACGTTGAGCAGGATCACCGATCAGAATGACGTGCTTGCCTCCAAGTGGAGATCCACGCTTCTTTGGAATAGATGCCTGTCTGGTTATTCTGTCCATGGCAAGAAAACATTAAATTCAAGCATGGAGAACTCGTCAATGATAAGGACTGCAGTGCCTCTCATGCACAATCTTGTGTTCTAATGTGCCCTTCTCCAGATAACTCTGACGGTTGATGTCCATTCGAAAAAAGTGGTGAACAGTGGTGCACCGACAACAACAGCTGCAACTCCTGTCGTTGCCAACTTGGCGACTGCTATGTTTTCAACCTGCTTGATATGTTCCACGATGGCTTTCAGTAGGTATGATTTCCCAGTACCTGCTGGACCGATAATACATGCCTGAACATGTTCACCCTTGGTGAGGAATACATTTGAATATTGAGTGTCCGCTTTAGAGAGAGTTGACTGTAGTTTTAGCACAAAACTGCTTCATGCTGGGGAGTGACCAAATCTGAAATAGGGTTACAGTCAACTCTCTCTAAAACGGACACCATCGGGACTGGCACAAACTGCCCGTCTTAGAGAGGTGTCCGGCTTAAATAGATTGGGTTTAGATGCAGTAAAATGACCGAAAAACGGCGCGCAGGGACCAATACCAGCAATCCGTTTTATAGAGGTGTGCGACTTATAGAGGTGCCCGTTAAGAGAGAGTTGACTGTATAGATTTTGACTTTATGGTTTGACATTAGGTATCATTAAACTGCTTGTTGATTATGACTAGTAGGGCACAGGTTTTAATGTATGTCAGGTCTGAAATAGGGTGCTACAGATTTCCGAGGTAAGCTCTCAAAAGGGTATGGAAAATTATATTTTCTCGTGTAAAATAGGGTAAGCACCACTCCGGGTATCTAGATGGGGTTCATTAGAAGAATTTTCTCATTTGCAACATCAACCGGAATATTTAACAATTATCCTACGAAATCTCGCGCAATATCGCCCGAGTTGTAAAATCAGACGATATTCCGCAAGATTGCATTGAGTAGGATAATTGTTTTATTATTCTGGCAACAAATTGTCAACGAGTCGCAAAATGAAAGCATCGAAATGTCCTAAAAGTCCTCTCAAAACTCAGCAGCGCTTTCCAATATGTCGGACGACTCTTCTTGAGTGCACTTCCAATATGGCAAACGACATATACCGCAGGATATCTGTCATGTACGGATGACAGATAACAAGGGCTCGTTGACCATATATGCATGGGCATCGTGACAATTTGTGGAAGTAAAAAGAAAATCATATACTCTTGAATAGCGCCCTAGACATTCCGCCCAAGAATGCTGAGATGGTGCATAGAACACGGAAAGGGATTGAAGGGATAGAACTTACGAGACAAGTATAGGAGGAGTAGAAGATAATAACCGATTTAGGTCAAGATTGTGCGATAGCCAAGTTACTTTTTGCTTGCGTGTTTATGGACCAATATGGAAGTCAATATCCCGACAATAATGCCAATAGCCTGAGCAAGCATGCCAGCAATATAATAAACGTTAATCACATTACTGTGTTGCCTCTCAGTGCTATAATTAAGGATTCTTGGCGGCCGGTAAGTCATGTACTTCATGTGCTCAGTTCTCTAACCCTTAAGAGTCATGCACCATCCCTAATCTAGGACATGGAAACGTTTTTAATTCCTAAAACTGCACAGCAGAGACGGCGAGTGGAAAATGAAGGAATATGGATAGGGCCTGGAATATCATATTGCCCAACGCACATATCGCAACCTTTCGGTATTGCATTGATTGTTTCGGTGCCTGTGTATTTCAGCCCCGCCCAGAGGCTATTGGATATGCTAATCTTGTTGAACTAAGAAAACCGACGACGAAACCACATTCTAAGTTATATGGATAATTTTAATTATCCATATAACGTAAAAGATAACCTTCGAATTACCGACTTTCTAGGTTATAAATAGGGATGAAGAAGTCATTGACAAACAATACCGCTGGAACGGGTTCGCTCACGTGACATTAGCAGACTTTGACGAGAAGTGCATAGATTTCATAGATGATATCGAATTAGTTGCCCCATACCATGCAAAATTCATGTCAGTTGAAGTGGCGTACTTTATTTCTGATTTCAAGTATATGAGGGTCTTCTCTCTTGCTTTCCTCTCGTACACAATTGATAGCTGCTATCAAGTGTATGGTTAGCGTCAGCGCGCCTTGAACTTCGGTGTCATTGTGTCGTGTTCTTGGGAAAGATACCAGTGCCTCTCTCCACCCAGGAGTATAAATGGGTAGCGGGGAACTGATAGGGCAACCTGCCAAAATGCTGAGGTAAACCTGCGATGGACTAGCATCCCATCCAAGCCACTTTGGGGTTTAATTCAAAATTTCCGACGAGCATCCCCGTCCCTTTCATAAGGGAGTCCCCCCCCCCCCCCGGGGTTGGCGGCCGTAGTACTGACTGTACTGTTTAGCTATATTTTAGTCTATGTGTTCTTTGTCTCACATGTAAAATCCTCTCAACGAAACATTCGTAAGTTTCAGCCCAAGTTTGAAAAGGAGAGAAGTGTGTAATGTTGTTGAAACAATCAGGGCTAACGAGACATTCTAACACACAGTCATTTTGAAAATAGCTAGGGCGATTATTGATGTGTACGAAAATACTGTGTACGAAATACTGTGTTCGAAAATCCCATGCCAAATAATTTCCGAAAAATTCAGTCAATTTCTAAGTCCGTAAACTAAAGATATATACCTGGCTGAAGATTTTACAGTTGAAATTAACTTGAGATATACCGGTGTGCTAGGAAGCGTGCAGTTGCGTTTTGTATTTTTCAAACATTTCTCTGTAAAACAGATCTAAGCATCGTCCTTCCGCTGGTAAAATTTTAAGACAAACATATGGAAAACTTGTGGCTGATCCAGACCTCCTTATAAGGCGGGGGCCCAGAGAAGGAGGGGCCCCAAGAAAGATTTTTGGCCATTCGGGCCTGTCTGCACGTTTCCCAGTGTTTGACTAGAGCCCTCAAGTTTACATACTTTGAATATTTCAGAATTCTAATCTTATGGAAAACATTTTATACTGGTTCTAAAACTTGGAAACACTGTATATCCGCGCCATGTTTGCCCTACATTAACAGTGAAATCCCAGACACTGCTATTTGTCATACAGTCGAAGCTCTCGTAAGCGACCACCTCGGGAATTCGAAAAAGTTGTCGTAACTAGAGCTTGTCGCTTACAAGAATGGGCTGTCGTAAGCGACAGATATTGAAAACTTCTCTTATTCAGATGATTACAAATAATACACACTGAATACAATGTCTCCGTGTAGCACAACAAGTGGTCGCTTCCTTTGTTTTTAAGCTCTCGTAAGCCACCAGTTGGTAATTCCCAAAAGTGGTCGCAGTCGCTTACGGATGCCGGGGGCAGTCGCTTATGAGAGCTTTTAATTACAAAGTTTGAGTGGCAATTCAAACGGGGTTTTACAATGGTGGTCGTAACTAGAGCTTGGTCGCTCACGAGAATGGTCGCAAGGAGAGCTTCGACTGTATTTGGCTATTTAGGTTTGTTGGGCAGAAATCGTCTTTATTATAAAAGTTGACATTACTAACATTACTAAAAATCGTTCAACTTGTTTCGTCATTAAAATGACTGGTTTTCTGAATGTGAGACGTCTGGTTTTCTACGTGCAAGGAGGATAACAAGATACGAGTTTCTTCCCTGTGTGTGTGACTGGGGTGCGTGACCTCCATTGCTCAGGACGTTTGGCGCCCAAAATTAATTAACTAACTCAAGCTCAACAGATAAGTTGACCTTGGCCGTAGTAGTTATTATTGATTTTTTTTCCTGTTTCTAATATTAGAAGTTCTAATTCCGGTCTGGCTGTACGTGACGTTTTTAACATTTTTCCTCAGGGCGTTTCTATTTTTTTTCAGCATATATCAATTACCATCAGCAATGTAGGATGTAGAAGTCAAGAGCACAAGCGAAGCAAAGTCAACAGTAATTCATATATATATATTTTTATTATAATTTCCTTTCCTAGCATATTACATTTGTCTGTTTTCATCTTGTCGTACTAAACATCCACATGGCTAATTTCACTTCGTTTTTAAGAGGTGCGAGAATGCTCCATATAAGGTCATTTAAGATCGTAATGTTCAGTATTGAAAGTCTGCAGTATTGATGCCTTCGTTCAGGTTGTCTTTCGAGTCTAGAATTGTTTTAGGAAAGTTTTATTCACTCGCCACTCTTCGCGCTTCGCGCGTCGTTTCGCGTCGCTCCCCCACTATCCGAACGCCTGGAACAGGCTATATAAAACTTAGTCGTAGCTTTCACATTTGCGTACCTTTAGCAATTCTACAGAATAATGTTTAATCAGTCAAAACTTACATTACTTTAATGTAAAGAGAAACTGCGGAGACGAACACCAAACTTGACTTTGGGCATCGGCCGCGACCTGTCCTGAGATAATACAGATCAAGAAATGATATCTAGCGGTTTTCCTGCTTAGAATTTCTTGCAAAACGTAAACAAATATAATACAATTTTAAGTGAAGAGAGCATAATGGGCATAAGTTTCGGTATCTGATCCTTTGTTTTTCAAGATTGGATCGGTGTTATTTTCTGCTAGTCAGCCGTTTGGGCAATGTACTAAATGCTAGCTGCCTTGGTTCTGCCCCAGTACTCGGCCATGCATGCTAATTTTCACGTTTTCCACTGTACGTGTCATGAATATTAACGATAACCAGTTAGTCATCATCTTCCAAGAGGAAATAGGTTTCTATATACAAATCTCTTGTTTGTTTTCTCTGACATGAGATCGCAGTGGTTTTCATTATGTATCATTCCTCGCAGTTTGTCACGTAAAGTTCTGTCTTTGTACCATGATAGCTGTGCTCTTTTTCACGTTGAGCGAGAACAGCGAGATTAACTGATAATGCATTATGATTGAAAATAGATTTTAGGTTCCTATACAATGGACTTTTTGTTTTTGGATCGATGCGCTTTTCGTCCTGTGTTCCGCGTTTTCAAATACCATAATTATGTCTTTGTATGCTTGCCACGCCTTTTTACACTTGTTGTGTTGTAAGACTATAGATGTCCACTCGAGATATTTAAACTGAACGTGCACGAATTTCGAAAAAAAGCGTAAGCTTTTGTATAATCTCTTGTTTTTGTTGGAATTCAATTGATGTGGTTTTTGCCATGTGTTTGGTGTTTTTGCACACGATTCACGTTTTGCAAACATTGGAGTACGTGTTCGTGACAAGGTAAAGTGCACATGTATTGTTTGGAGAACGCCGTAAACAGCACGTAACAGTCTTTAACAGTAAACAGTCTACAGAATGACAACATTTATTCATACCAAAAAAGAAAGGAAAAAATAGAATGGAATGGAATGGTTTGATTTGCAAGAGAATGAACGCGGAAGTAAAATTTAGTAAAATTTATTTTCATATGAATGAATAGCCTGAGATCAGGCTCCTAAAGAAAATCGGCGAGCGAAGCGAGCCGAGTGCGGCTTGGGGCGGGAGCGAGGGACGACGGAAAAGGTTGTACACCAAGACTCGTTTTGAAACAGAGGTAACAGGCAACTCGGAAAGTGATGGTCTATTTGACTTTGTAAAACAAATAATAATAATAACTGCAACGGAGGGATGAGAGATACTCCATGCAGCTGTGTACCAAAATAAATATACTTGTCATGTTATGGTTTATGGTAGGTGTTAGACAATACATTACGTAGACTGCAAACAGTCCCCTCTCAGGGGAGTGGAGCTTTGCGCTCGCTCTACTGTCCTAGTTGCAGTCTGTACATTACTTTGTTCTGATACTTGGGGATCTTCTTTTTAACTTGTTTTATATGATAATGGCAAAAAGATCTGAATTTCCAACAACTCAAATAGCAACTGAAAGAGTATACGACTGCTTCTTATCTAATCGTAAAAATATGTCGACCATACGACTGCCGGAGTTCTTTCTAAATTTTATGCAAAACAAAATTTTTCGTTTGAATACTTTTGAAGAAATTTAATATGGCCTAAAACTACACAATGATTCGTTGTGATATGATATTTCTCGTTATCCAATTCCTTCTTTAGTTGTAGACATTCTAGTACGTGGACATATTTTTTAGGTACTTTAGTTTATTTGGAGTCTTGGAGTTTCTTAGCTTCATTCATTCATCCTCTTCGCCCCTAGTGAGGCATAAGGCCGCAACTATCCTACGCCATCTATCCCGGTATTTCGCCACCTTCCCAGCTTCACCCCATGTAAGGCCCATCTCTCTCAGCTCAGTTTCCACAGTTCTTCGCCATGTTGTTTTTGGCCTCCCTGGCTTTCTTTTCCATGGTGGTGTCCATCTTAGGGCTTTATGCGATATGCGTTCCTGGGCATTCTTAGTATATGGCCGAGCCACCTGATCCTGCGCTTCTTTATTTCCATGACTACACTGTGACAGCCTGTCTTCTCATACAAGTCTTTGTTTGATATTTTACTGGCCAAAAGATGTTGCAGATTTTTCGTAAACAGCCGTTGTGGAAAGATTCCACCTTTGCCATGTCCTTCTTTGTCACTCTCCAACACTCGGAGCCATATAGCAACACTGATTTCACATTGCTATTGTACAGCTGGATCTTAGTCTTCAAGCTGTATTGTTTTGACTTCCACGGATTGGTTGAAGTCTACTAAATGCTCCTCTGGCCTTACTGAGCCTTGCCTTAATGTCTTTCTGAGTGCCATTATCCTTGCTAATAACGCTGCCCAAATATATAAAATCATCAACAGCCTCCGTCACCTTGGTCTTCGTCTCGCTGATATACAGGCCTGTTTGCTTTGCGTAGTTGTTTAACTTAGTTGTTTTCTCTTGAAGATGGGCGTAATTAGTCGAGAGTACAGCCAGATCGTCGGCGTAGTCAATGTCTTCAAGATGGGAAAACAAAGTCCATTGTATACCTCCAGGTTGGTCCAAGGTGGTATTTCTCATGATCCAGTCGATGATGGTAAGAAACAGGATCGGAGAAAGAATACACCCCTGTCTCACTCCAGACTCAACAGGAAATGCCTCTGACAATGTATTGTCAAGAATGACACTACACTCGAAGTGGTCGTAGAAAATGCCTATGAGTGAGATGATCTTAGGTGGAATTCCATAATGTCTTAGTATCCTCCACAGGCTCTCCCGGTGCACACTGTCAAAGGCCTTCTTGAAGTCGAATATCCCCGCGGGGACTCTTTTCAAATGCAAATATTTTTAATGACATTCCCACGCATGAGCCTCGATTGCAAGCTAGTTCCAGTCCAACCGTGAGAATACGAATATTGTCTATTACTTTATAGAATTCAGTGCTTCTTTCAAATCTAATCAAGTTTTCTTAGTTTTTTTCTAGGCGCTAGAAGAAGGCATAGCGCTAGCGATGGATCTAGCCTTGAGCGTCAAAGACTAATTTGCCTAATTATAGTATCTGAGATGACAGTTGCCAGTGTTCGTTTTTCCAAAACCTGATCAGAATGCAGTCTAACGGATGCTGAGTCGTTTCGATCTGTTTCGTACGAAGAAGAACTTCAGAGAACCAAGTGGTAAAAAGAATACTTGGATAAAGGTGACGGCTGGACTCTAGCAGACAAAGGGTCCTGGTATAGTTACTGGATTAAGACCAACTATGGTGATGAGGTTTCCACTAAGATAGTTTACACAGTTGACACGCCCTTCTCCGCCGAAGTTTTCGCAGTTATTGGACCCCAAAAATCTGCAAGCTCGTAACGACTGGGACAAGTCTTTTGTGAAGCATCAGATTTTAAAAGCCTACCCTGACGGTGGATACGTGATATACATGCCAGCACTTTAATTTTATATTGGCCATTGACAGATCGATCGTTCGTCTTGTACCTTGCAACAAGTAAAGAGCAGTCGATTGGTATGGTAAGCGAGCACTTTTCATGTTGACCAAGCACGCATCCATCAAAACCCGAAGGCGAAGATGGCCTTGTTCGCGAGCGACAAATGGCGGGAACTTCTACATGATGATGCCAGATGAAACCCAACCAGAGGCTGCCTGTCGAGTGTCCGGCTTAAAACAATCTCTACAACGGATGGATTCCTAAAACTAACATGGAATGGATGCAGAAGAGGATTGTACCAGACAAATTTAACGAGTGGAGAGAAAATATGGTGGAGGGTTATGAGAAGTACAAGGTGGCCCGCGGGTATTTATCGGGCTGACAGGTCCTTTTTAAAACGCGCTTTTGAACAGGAAAACGTAAAGCGATTTCTATAATTTTTCAGAATCTGATAAAAGAATCCTAAAATAATATAAAATGATAAATTTTGTGGCGATCAAACTCGATTTGTTTCAGTTATAAGAGGATTTCCGTAGCCTTCCTTTTTATTAAAATGCGATTATTTTTCATACGCCACGGTGAATTTTGTAATGACCTCAAACAGCTGGCATTACATGATAATCCGTACCGCCCGCCGTACCGTAGATTTCCCAAACGAGCGACCTCTTAATTTTGCTATTAAAACTGCTCTGTTGTTGCGTCTGTCGCAATTGCCGCATAAATGTCGCTTTTATGCGGCAAATGTACATTTATGCGGCAATTGTGACAGACGCAACAACAGAGCAGTTTTAATAGCAAAATTAAGAGGTCGCTCGTTTGGGAAATCTACGGTGCGGATTATCATGTAACTTGCTGTGAGTAAACTTAAACTGTTTGCCAGCTGTTTGAGGTCATTACAAAAAATTCACCGTGGCGTATGAAAAATAATCGCATTTTAATAAAAAGGAAGGCTACGGAAAACCTCTTATAACTGAAACAAATCGAGTTTGATCGCCACAACATTTATCATTTTATATTATTTTAGGATTCTTTTATCAGATTCTGAAAAATTATAGAAATCGCTTTACGTTTTCCTGTTCAAAAGCGCGTTTTAAAAAGGACCTGTCAGCCCGATAAATACCCGCGGGCCACCTTTTTTTTCTCTAAATTTTTATTTCTAAGGTTATTGTAACATCCATAGCGCTTAACAAATATTTTTTCCTTTGAATTTCAACCTCGTTTCAAGTCGGTTTCCAAGGAACTCTGAAAACGTTTTTATTATTCTATCAGCCCTGATGTCAGCACTAGACGAAATGGCGTGACAGGTTGCACCAGTACAGTGTTACTTCGAACAGCCCTGGTCCCAGAGGTTTCTTTCTTCTTTCTTCTACTATTTCTGAATCGTATTTGAGCCACGAAGAGCGACGAGAGAGAAAACAGAGTTATTCTCTGGCGCGCGTCAACCCTTCGAGACCTTCGACTCGCTTCAATCGATTTCAGTAGAATATTTAACTTTGTTGTGAGACTATATTAACTGGGCCGGCGTCAAAACTAGCCTAAAACTTTTCTTGTTTCTAAAACCCCGGTAGATACTCATCACTTTTTAATTTTTGCATACAGTGAACTCTCTCTAAGGCGGACACCCTCGGGACCAGCTCTAGCTATCCGCCTTACTGAGAGTAGGCCTGTCCTGATTATGCTCGTAAAATGCTGAAAAGTTGCTAAAAAATCCAAAAAGTTGCTACCTAAATTTCTTGATATTTTTATACAAACGTTAATTGAAAGCTTCATTTTTCGATTTAAAATATTAAAAAAAAAAACGTCGACAGGAGCCATGATTATGGCTCCTGACGTCGATAAACATTCAATAAATTCGTATAAATTGACGTTTTCTATCAAATTGTTCACTTTTTCGTGCTTGATATGTGCTGTAAGCCTATATTTTGCTCAAAAGTTGCTCAGAAAGGCAAAACTTGCTCGAGGTTGCTATAACTGCAAAAAGTTGCTCAAAAGGTGCCGAGCACAATCGGGACATGCCTAACTGAGAGCTGTCCGAGTTTATTTATAGACAAACAGGTGAAATTCGGTCAGGACCAGCTAACCAACCATGTCCGCCTTAGGGAGATTTCCGCCTTATAGTGGTGTCCGCTTTGAGAGAGTTGACTGTATTCGAAAATATTTCTAATAGTCCATCTTTCAAACACTTTCCTTGTTTCCCGCGAAATTCCACTCGCATGTTCGAGGGGCGGGGGCCATAGTATCCCATATATCCCACAGGCCTTTGCGGGCTCACAAACAGACATGGCGGCTTGCCGGTGAGTGCGAAAGAAAGCAGCACTGATTTTCAACCAAGCCTCAACTTTCGCGGCTCCACGGAACATCAATCGCTGCGAGAATGAGTGACTGGGAAGATGACGGAGACGATTCCACGAGCGTTTCTCAGAATGCGTACATTCCACCACACGGGACGGGGAGAGGATGGTATGACAAGACCGAGGACGAAACATCCTCTGATGCAAGAAGACCCGGGTTTGGACGTGGACGAGCAAATCGATTTGGAAATTCAACGCAAAGTGGAAACGAGTACTCAAGTCCAGGGAGGAGCAATGGCTATTCCAAGGAGGTGAATTCTGGAGGCTTTGGCCGTGGAGAGAGCGGTTTTGGGCGCAGAAATGATGATTCAAAGTTTTCACGTGGTGAGCCTCGCAATGACAGCTCTTGGAGAGGTGACCGTGATGAAAACAACGATGGCGGACACTGGAGGGATCGAGGAACTAGAGATAATTCACGGGGGGATTTGGGCGCTCTCGTGGAGGCCAGGGACGTGAAAGAAATAGTACTGAGATGATGGTGCCTTCTGAAGACGTTCGTTTTATTATTGGTTAGTAAGTTCATACATGTAGCTTTGTTGTGTCAAGATTATTGGGCCATTCCATTTTATATCCGCACCCGCCCTATTGAGGGGTTTCCTGTAAGACCCCTTTGGATAAAACATTTCAGAGACGCCAATACCCCCCCCCCCCTCCCCCGGGAAATCTGTGCATTACCATGGAAACATGTGAAGAACAAAGAAAAAATGCCATTAACCCCCTTCGAAATTTGATATCCAAGACCCCCTCCCTCCCCCTAGGATTTCCTTATCCCTCAATAGGGGGGGGGGGGGTGTGGATATTAAATGGAATGGCCCATTCATCCTCTCGCCTTCAATGCACAGACCTTCTTGGGAATGGATGGACCCCATTCCCTTCATCTGAGTGGGATCTTTTTTGTGTAAAAACGAAAAATGGAGCATTTGCAGAATACCCTGCAGTTATATGAGGTTATATACCGTACATTTCTGCAATCAACGTGATGCTACATGTACACTGTATTATTTGGAAATTTAAAATGTTCATAGCACTCTAAGATAAAATCTGGCTATGCATCTACATGTACATGTACAGGGTTCAAAATAGCAGCGGCTGCCGGCGGTAGCTGTCACTTTGACCACACTTGCCGGCGACTTTTCACCGAAGAAATAGAAAATGTCATGCTTTGATCGGCCAACTGAAATCAATGTTGCTGTAATGTTATAGTATTACATTTAACATTTCATATCAGACAATGAAGCAGCCAAGAAACATTTTAAAAGCTTTTTGGAAACGTTTTAAAATGAGTAGAAAAAGGTTTGGAAATTTGAAGCGTGCTGCAAAAGTTGAAATGGAGAATTCTTGTTCACCGTGAACGACCAACTCTTTTACGCATTTGTTCAAGCGTGAAACATGCAAATTTGTCTAAACAAAACGTTGCGTTACCGTGTTTCTGCACGTGTAATCAAGATTTATTTTGCACAAAAACTTGTTTAGTGCTGGTCATTCAAATTAAAGTCAGTTTTGTATTCATATTGCTCGACAGAACGGATAAAATTCCCATGATGTTTGTGAGTGAAGAAGTGCGACGGTTTGTCTAGACAAAGTTGCATTTTACGCTTGAACAAACACCTAAAAAAGAGAGCCGTTCACGATGCGTTGTTTGGAAGGGAATTGTCGCAATGAAACACGTTAATTAAAATGAAGATTCTGACGCTGACATTATTTTAGCAGTTCAAAGCATGCGATATGTGCGAAATCTTTTTAAAATCAGGTTTTTCAAGGAAGAAACAGGAAAATTTTGGTCACATGCTAGGCAACAGGTTCTTGGCAGATTCCCGTTTAATTAGTGTAGCAGTACACACATGCAAATCGCGGAAAGTGAAAAAAGTGATTCATAGAATGTGCCATTCTGCTCATTCATTATTGACAGCCGGGGGAAAATGAGCCTTGACAAAAAAGCCTACAAATTCAAGCTAAAAGCTGTGATTTTATTTTGAACCCTGATGTATGTGTAGCCAGTATCTGTTGGATACACTGATCAGCTTGTGGGGTTTTCTGCGATTTAACCAAAAATATGGGACTCGTAGAATCTTGGTAGGATTGGGTGCCTTTTTGCGGGGAGTGGGGAGGAGAGCCCCGGATTGTTAGCTGTGGGTTTATTTGGATTTGGGCCCATCTGATGGAAAGGAAGCACATACACCATTTTTTTGACGAGCAGGTCTGATCATTGTTCTGTGCCAGAGTCCATGGCCAGTAGGAATATAAAAATTATTATTATACATTTTGCTCACTATCTCTATTCTTATTGGCTGAGAGCATACAGATGATTCACGCTATTCATTACCTACAGCAATCTGTATCTGAAGTCTGTAAGCGACGTTCGTGGGAGACGAAAGATTGCTAATGCATGAGGACACAAAGAGCATCTGCGTACTGTTACATGTACATGTGTAGGAGGCAATATTATAGTGGATTTCTTTCATGATTTCTTCATTGTAGGCAAAGGTGGTCAGAAGATAAAAGAGATGCAGGAACAAAGTGGAGCTTACATAAAGGTGTGTGCTAGTAGACCAGGGCCTGGTTGCTCGAAGGGTGGATAACGCTATCCACCGGATAAATCACTCTCCAGTCAGGATAGCGTAGTTTGTTTTGTTAACACTTACTGTATCCACTGGATAGTGATTTATCCGGTGGATAGCGTTATCCACCCTTCGAACAACCGGGCCCAGTAAACTTGAAATACTTGGTTAAAATGTTGTCACCATGGGGTTGATAAGCGCGAGTCAATGAGCCTTAATGTACAATGTAAATAATTAACCCCTCTGCTACTTGCATTTTGGGCTCTTGTCATGTCTGCATTGTTTTTTGCCAGTTTTTTAATTGCTGTTTGTTGTTTTGCTTCATCGCTTACATGTAAATGTACATGTACATATATCAGTTACCCTGGCCTGACCAATCGATGGAAATCGATGATCGGAAATGAACTGATCAATCGATATCAATGTTAATTAATTGATATCGATTGGTATCAGCCAATCGATGACCAATCGATAGTCACAAGTAAAATTTCCTTAATTATATCGATTGCTATCGATTGTCATCGATATCTTACAGCGTATATAGCCTGATATAGATATAAGGTATTGATCGTTTTTAGGAGTTGCTGAGTTGATGTAATAAGAATCGATCCAAATACTAAGAAAAAAATCGATGACAATCAATGATAATCAATGAAAATCAATCATGTTAAAAGTTACAAAATTTTCCCTCATTGATTGGTCATCGATTTCCAATATCAATCGATTAATTGGGATTGATTGTTATCGATTGATATCGATTATCATCGATTATCAAGCCGGGCAGTTACAGATCTGCTAACTCTCCTGGATAATCCAGGAGTCTTCCAGATACAAATCAAATCTTCTGGTTTCCTGGCAGGGTTGTCAAATCTCCCAGATACAGAGAAAAATGCTTAATGTATTCAGTCAAAGCTCCTGTATGCAGACACCCTTGTGAAGCAGGAAAAGTGTCCGCAACTGGAGCTAGCCAGTGACTTATATTTTTGTATGGGAATGTGTTCATGTAGTAAATACAGAGTTTGTATGAGCTAGAGTTCAAACAGGGTTTTGTCAAGGCAGCCATAAGTAGAGCTGTCCGCTTACAAGAATGTCCCCTCAGAAAGCTTCGACTGCATACAGATTCTCTTGTTAAACATTGTACAGTATGTACATTGTATACTAGTTATTGTAATTTCTGTACTGATATTGTCTTAGTTAATGTTGTTTTTTTCTTACACAAATCTGCAATTACATGTACATGTAGGTGAAAAACGATGATGCCACCTGCTCTGAAACTCCAGTTGAAATTTCTGGCAGTGATGAGCAAATTAAGAATGCTAAAGAACTTATTGAGCAAATCATTGCTCCAAGTTCTTCAATAACCGACAGCATGGGAGGTATGGCTTTTATTATTTTTTAAATACAGTATTATAGACACATGATTGTGTATTCTAAATGAATCATGTTTACAAGCATCTACATGTACTGTAGTATAAGATACATATTATAAACAAGGAGCTCTATGGGGCTATTGAGCAATTCAGTGTTCCATGTATTAACAGTAATTTGTTAGTAATAATTTATTTATTTATTTTTAGGTTTATCAATGGAAAATGGTACTTCAAATGGAAGGTGTGTTTCTGCATTATTCTGCATAATTACATTGTTGAGTTCCTTTTGTTTCCGAAAAACCAAGGGGACAGTTTTGCCCGGAGCCCTTGAAGTTCCTGCGTAAAAGTACTTACAGTTAAAGTGCCTATAACGCTTAGCCAATTTCTTTTTTCTCAAAAGTAGACATTGAAATAAGCCATAACAAGCAGAATAATGTGATTTGAAGTTATTCTCGATTTTTAAAACGCGATTGAAATCACGGTTTTCGAACTACAAACCGCGCCTTAGTGGACTGGCACTAGTGACGTCGACCCAGTATCTCATCTCAAGTGCACAACAAAGAAGAAGGGAGTCAGAGTGAATTCGACGCGAGTTATTCGGGTTTCTGGCTGATTATTTGAGCCTAAATGTCAAAAAGTGACTCCAATTCCGAGACGAGCTATACTTCAGATGATTCTAGATTCAATTACGTCCAGGGTACGTGATTGAAGTTGAAGAAGCGATATTAGATGAAGAGCAAGGCGTCTCGCCAACAAAGTTGGACCCAGACGTAAGCTTATTTAAAATCATACAAGGACAAACTTATTGCAAGTGAAGTGTGGGTTTCAGAGAATCAGCAAAAGCAAGAAGCCCAAGTTAACTTTGAATGGAAGCTTCTGGACCGTAATGCGAGTTTTAAACCGTTTTTCGTTTGTTTGACATTTTGTTTATTTCGGACTTTTGCTTTGCGCGCAAGTCACGCAATCGATGTTTTGAATCAAAAGTTTTGTAGCAATAGCTCATCAAGTTTGCGTTATTTACCGATTCTGTCGACGTATGGTAGTTAAAAATCTCCATAAAGATACAATTTCGAATTTATTTTGTTGTAATAAGCAATTTATGGCGAGAATTACCCGTATTTGATAACTTTTCTGCAAAACAAATATTTGATTCTACTTACAATCCTTGCGTGTATAAAACACTTCGCGAGGAGTAAGAAATTACATTTAATCAGTGCAAGTAATCTTAAATTTTGCTTTCGTTTTGCCCCAAAAACAGTCGAATTGTGATACAAAACTAATTGTGATTTTCAGACGACAATACTGCATGATATTGACGGCGTTGAAATAAAATATATTCTCCAAACTGAATATATTTTCTTCCAAGTAGCCGTCAATAAATTATTAAATGCAGCAATCGCAAAATAGTTTATATTATTTGTGAAAATGTTTTAAAGTCTAAGCGATTAGATACATGTACCCCAACCACTTTGCTCATTATGTTATTGTAATTTTTATGTCAACAGTCCTCTATAAACCAGTGATCCCAAACATTTCACCCAAAACCTGTGAACATTTTCCTATAACACTGTATATAAACTTTGAGATGGCAATAATTTATTGCATTATATTGACGGCTACTTGGAAGAAAATATATTCCATATAGCCCAATACAGGGAATATATTTTATTTCAACGTCGTCAATATACATGTAATGCAGTATTGCTGTCTGACATGCGCATTGCTAGTTTCTATCCACTTGTGTGAGAAATAAAAAATCTGAAATTAATACAAGTCATTTTTATTTTTATATTTTAATCAGACTATGAATAAACTTATGGTCTGTTGCACTGCCCTAAACCTTGAGATCTTCTAGATCTGTTACTGCGTGGTATTGCTTATCACAAATTCACTTGCCTTGTTCATGGGTACTTGGGTGGAAAAAGGATACCTTTGCCTGCATGTAGCAGTATCATGCCATAAGAAAAACATTTCCAGAGCCTGCATATAATGCTGGATTTGAAACTGAAGATGCTGAATTACTGTTTTAAAGTGAAGTAAAGTAGCCTGTAAACAGGCTCCTAAGTGGGGTATAGGGCAAAAAAAATTGGGGAGCCGAGTGTGGACTGAGGTGAGCAAAGCGAGCTGGGCGCCGACAGGCTAGAAATGAAGCAAAGTCTTTTTAGAGCCAAGTGGCCAGGCAGGCACTTGTATCTCTGGTTTCCATAGCATGAAGTGGCTAAGAGTACTGCTACTCCCCACTAACTGGGATGCTAGTCCATCGCAGGGTTACCCCCGGCATTTTGTTAGGTTTCCCTAATGGTTATGCCGGCACCCATTTATAAACCTGCATGGATAGAAACAGATAATGTGGAGCAAAGTTTTTTGTCTAAGGAGACAACACAATGGCAGAGACCAGGCTCAAACCACCGACCCTCCAGAAAGAAGTCTGGCGTACTAACCACCAGACCACCGCACCTCGACGATACTGTTTTAGGTTCCCATAATAAGTACTGGTTGCTCTATGTTGACTGCTTTGAGATGGGGAAGTAACAGCATTGTTTTTAACAATAAACTGATGCATGCAGGAAAGGAATAATTATCAGTCTGCTGAATAACTAGTTTTACAGTGGTTAATAGCAGTTGCTGTACGACAGACATAAGGTCAATAATCATTCACAAGTTATTGGTAATTGGCACTTTATTTTACATACAAAATTCTGACATTAATGCTGAGAACAAAATCGATGAGTGATTCAAATTCTAGAGCTACAAAAAATTGTAGCATGCAATACATTATGAGTGTTATCTCAAATGTACTCACTATATATAGCTATACTTCTCATTCTGCTCAGTATAATTCAGACTTGTTTATGTTACTGGTAACTGCAGTTGATTTCTTGGGCAATTGGTTACATTTTTATGCCCTTTCATAGGCAGTTTGCTTGAAGAACATTGTATTCATCACTCAAATCCTACATATAGCAACCGGCCTAAGCAACAAGAAATGTCTGTATACAAACATGTGTATCCTCCACATAATCTACAGAGTAATAAGACACATTGTCTGTTCAAGCAAGATATACTAAGAGGATATGAGCAATAAGAGGATAAGCAAAACAGACACCAGACAATTCAAAGTGCCATTATATTTTGGCCAGGTTCAACTCTGCATAAATTTATATTTAGCTCCCTCACCTCAATAATTTCAATTATTGAAAGATTGTAAATCACTTCCCTAATCCAGGCACCATTCTGAATATTGCACTCCTTATGAGTAAAAATATAAAGATTTAAAACCTAATAAACTTAAGCTTAAGGTTATTTCGGTTTGAGAATACAGTGTAAGTTGCCAGAAATTATTATATAAGCTTACATCAGTTATTCTCTGGTGATATAACATTGATGGTGCAAATCAGACACAACATGTCAAAGACTCCATTCGCCTCTTCGCATTCTTGAGCGTCTCACGTATTACTAGTTATTTCAGTAGGTTTGTTATTGGCTGTACATATAAGCTTAAGTTATTATAAAGCTTAAATAAAGAATTAAGATCGAAACAGTTGACAAATTATCAGTTCTCACCGCGGCTCGTCGATCGGTGGCGACGTTTGGCACTTTCACTCACAATTGGATTTCTGGTCACTTCGCTTTGCAAGAACAGTTGGCACAACATTTATGCCGATATCGTCTCATTTCAGTCTTGGGAACACTGGCTTGTCTCGTCATCAACAAAGCTGAAGCGACGCATATGCATGAAGGTATATTAGGTAAATGGAGCGATATTGAGGAGTTTCGGATCGGCCTTTTGCTTTACGAAATCGACCACTTCTTTCTGTGTTTCCTTGCTTCGGGACGATCGTCGTCAAAGAAAGGTATAGCATACAGAACTATACCCTTCTGCAAATCTGGGAAGGCTGAACATCCACCCGCAACACATTTACCCGGCATATTTCTACTGAGTTTGGTATACAGAGAATCAAGTGATAAACAAGCAAAGCTCTGTAGCCGTGATACTGGGTTGACGTCACAAGCTAGTGCCAGTCTCTCAATAAATTGCTCCTTTTTGTTTTCAAAATGGCGGAAAATGGGCTCTTTTCGGGGATTTTGTCCTCTGATAAAAAAAAGACTAAACACAGAATACGATTTATTTCTTCGCAAAACGTCTTAGACAGACATAAATTTTCAAAATCCATTATAACTGGGTAAACGTTATAGGCACTTTAAAATGTACAGTATATATACGTAATGCGATCTTGATGTTCCTAAACAGGGCGCGAACTAAAAAAAAAAAAAATCGAACGGAGTAATCGGGTAATGATGACGTAGAATCAACTAAAGCGTGAACAGAGTAATCGGGTAATGATGACGTAGAATCAAGTAAAGGACCGATCAAACGGTCACAACATTCTCACAACATTTGTTGTGAGCCGATGTTGAGACCGTTTGACCACCCCTCACAACAATGTTGTGACAACATTTCTTTTGTTCTTGAAATGTTGTGAGGTTGTTGTGGCCGTTTGACCGGGCATGGTCACAACATGTCACAACAAATGTTGTGAGAATGTTGCGACCATTTGATCGTGCCTTAATGCTCGAACGGAGTAACCAGGTAATCATGAAGTACTCTACAAAAGTGGGAGTCTTGGACAATATTTTAGGAGAAATCTTGACGCTTCAGTCACTTTGCATGAAGTTTGATTGGTAAAGTTTTTTAGTTAAGTGCAAGAACAGATCACAGCCCGAGACTGTGTACACAATTGAAATGGTTGGAAAGACTCATTTGCTCCACTTTTATATCGATCGAAGTTCATAGTTACGGACCGAAATCCGTCGCGATTGCAAGACACTACAGCCGCTGGAAAACATCGGATATTTACATGTATGATACAAATAAAATACAGAAAAAAGTTATGATACAAGGCGCGTCTTATATGACGAGGACATGTACATGTATGTATTTGATCAACTCATGAAAAACATCCTTTTTTAATCATTTTAAATATTTAAACAATACTACATGTTTTTAAAACTAATTGTTACATAATCACAGGCCTCTGTAAAGTGTAAAGTGCATGCGTACATGATCACTTGGACCTTTACCGTTTTGCTCTAACCAGTATGTCTTTTAAGGATCTGTTCCTCCTACAGGATATTAGAGGGGGTTCCTTAATATATTTTTGAGCAAAGGTTGTGTTTCTATGAGGTGCCACTTGTCCATGAGGATTTGTTTGACAGATGGATTGTATTGCATGACAAAGGGCAATATTGTACAATGCACTTTATCTTTCTCGCCAACTTCCCGGCTGTCAGAGAATTTCACTTCCTTTAGTACATGTACATGTACCTTTTGAGTGAAATTTTCAGGGTTACATTATTCTCTTCAAATTTTTTTTCTTATAGGAGTTTGCTCTGAGAAGCCTTGGGCCCTCCCCTTGATAAAGCCTTTCTTGACCCCAGGAGCCCATTAATGGGTAATGGGCTCCTGTTGACCCCTATTGGGTGTGTACTGAAAAGTTTCAGTTGGCTTGAAATGAGTGTGCAAATCGAGGATCGATTCCTGTTCAAATCTAGTACCCTTGTAGGAGGTCTTGTAGACATAAGTGTCTAGAAAAGTTATTTCTTTGTCAGAAATCTCAGACGTAAATCTAATGGTTGGGTAACCTTTGGCAGGGTGATATATGTTTGCTGTCTCGTCTTTGCTTGAACATTGTATTCTTATTTCTAGCTCCCTGCCGCCTCCGCCGCCTAAACCCATTCCATGGGCTAAGCTTCGTATAGATCAGGCGGAAAGAGCGATCGCTAGATGGGCAGGTAAAAAACGTAGTTATTTGTATTTACATGTACATGTACAGTGTATAATAAATTATTAGTATATTGCTTGTAATATTAGCTGCAGTACCGCGTGAAGCTATTGAGTCAGATCCATTTGCCGTGGTTTCGCCTTGACTGATTGCAGATTGATACCACATTCTTGCCTCTGCAATGATGTGGCTGCCGTACTTTGTCTGACCACTTTTGTCAGGATTTTGTGAAGAGTTTAATACAGTTGAACCTCTCTAATACGGACACCGAAGGGACGGAGCAAAGTGTCCGTATTAGAGTCTGAGGTGTCCGTATTATAGAAGTCATGAATATGACGTCACTTTAAAGGCTCCACTAACGATAAGAAATGTTGATGATAAATGGTGATAAAATGTCTATAAACTGAATGAAAACAAATCCTACTTTTATTGTATGGACGATGGGACAATTGATTAACTTTGATCTGTAACCACAAAATTAATAGAAAATTGTATTGAATACGAACTGTTATCACTGGAGTGTCCGTAATAAAGAGGTTAAATTTATATGAATTTGCTCTCTGGGGCAGAGATTTAGTGTCCGTTGTCCGTATTATAGAGGGTCTGTATTATAGAGGTTTTCTTTATAGAGAATATATGGGCATTTTGCCGGGATCAAGGGAGAGAGGTGTCCGTATTAGAGAGGTGTCTGTAATACATATAGTAACAAGTCATGTATTTGTAATACATGTACTCTTATGCATACTAGGGAATGACTGTCCAATTAGGACAACTGTACAATCATGTACATGAAATAACATCTTAATAATGACAATAATGCAGTGGAGCTTGCAATCAATACTGTGCCTTGTTGCATTTTTTGCTGCCATCAATCATCTACATGTATGCAAAGATTCGCAAAGAATCATCATTGTAAGCCTTCAATAAGATATGCAATGAATCATGCCTTTGATAAGATACGCAATGAATCTACATGTAGCCTTCGATAAGATACGCAATAAATCAAACCTTTGATCGATACGCAAAGAATCAAGCATTCGATAGGATACGCAAAGAATCAAGCCTTCGATAAGATTACACAATAAATCAAGCCTTCGATAAAATACACATGTACGCAATAAATCAAGCCTTTGAACAATACGATACGTATAAATCAAGCCCTTCGATGCCATACGCACATCAAACCTTCGATGCGATACGCTTATCTTCAGTCATTGATACCATGCATTACTGTGTACTTACAGTTTTCTGATGGCCTCTCGCAAGAAACAAGATGTGTCTTGCGAGAAACAAGACGCGTCTCACACGTAGGTGGTAACTTACTTTTGAGCGGTATTGTAGCAGACATCTCAGAAAACAGAAACTTTGTTCACTTCAAGAGGCTCAATAAGCCGTATCTGTGGGCATAGTTAGTAGAGGGGACTGGTTATGAAAGCCGGCGAACTTCAAAGAACGATAACAATAGCGCGTCTCGCATGTTGAACTGTCCCGTCACGTGACACTGAACCTGCACAGATCGTGTTGTCAAAAGAAACAACATGGCGGCTGACGAAGGTTTATTCATGTTGGGTGATGATTTAGAGACGATTTTGGAGCTTTTAGAAAGCGATGAAGCAATGGAAGAACAGTTTGTGTCTGCTGTTAGTGAAGTAAGTAAAAGTTATTCTATTTGATAGTAAAATTAGTCCAACAAACCAAATCGAAGTGTGTAATTTTCCATGCAAACAAATCAGCACGTTATAAGCTAAATTAAACTCTACATTCTGTTCGTGTTTAATGTCCTCTAGACATTTATAAACCAAGAGTTTTAATATATAACGCATATATGATGTAACTAGACGGATTTATTCTGCTAAGAAGTTCAAAATAGAGCTTAAATTCGAGCCAATGCGTTTGTAATCTCGATGTAAACAAACCAGCAGGCTACAATTTACTCTACATGCTGTTCGAGTTTAATGTTCTCTAGACATTTAGAACGCATATATGATGTAACTACAGTACACGGATTTATTCTGCTAAGAAGTTCAAAATAGAGTTTAAATTCGAGTCAATACGTTTGCTGGTCTTTTTTATTCGTGACAGAACAGCATGGATAATATTGTAAACATTCTTGTGTGCCTAATTTTTCATGTTTTTATGTCTCTCTAATCTCAAATTTTTGTCTATTGTGTATAGGTCCAGTCTGTAGAACTTGTGTGCCACTGCGGCAAAAAGTATAAGACGAAAGGTGGCCTTGAGAGGCATCGTGCTGCAAAGCATAGCCAGAACAGCCAAGCTCCTCAGTTGCTCACCCAGAGTGTTCTGATGGAAATAGTGAGCACTGCTATACAGAAAATTAAAGAATCCAAGGTGTTTTCAGAAGGCATAAGAAGTGAGTTATCTCTCTATCAGTATGAAGTGCTTGAGGAAGGAAGTGAAGAATTCAAGAACTTGAAAAGTCTATTTGAAGGGCATATGAAAAATAGCCATGTTGAAAAATTTTATGGAAAGTATTATGGAACAGTGCCTTTGAACTCTGCCAGATATTTTAAAGGACTTTCACGAAATTGTGCAACACTGCTCTCAACCAAAGTTGCAGACTGTATGCTTGCATTCTGCAAGAAAGAGAAATCGGTGGATGATAGCTGCAAAGAGTCAACTGTCACAAAACTCTCAGACAGAGAAAAGGCTGGTCTCCAGTATGTTGGTGGCTATGTTATGCACAATCTCCACAAGAAACATTCCATCAAGAAAACGTCAGAGAGCCAAGAAGCAATGGCAATCTTGAAAGCAGGCAAGCTTGAGGCTACTGTAGAGAAACAGAAACTAATTTCAGCTCTTAATCGTGGAGGGTTATGGTCTATAACTGAGGCAACACAGAAGATATTTCTCAAGACTGAACATTATTTTAGACATTTTACATCTGGAAGTTGTATGCAGAAATTGACACTGTCAGTATCATTCAGAAATCACTGAGTGATTCTGATGTATTATCATACTATGAATTAATTTTATCTGATGCTGAGTTAGTTCCTGAGAGGCACGTGAGCAAAGACATCTTGCGAAGTATGGTAATATTGTATGTTAGGGTGCGTGCATTCTCGCTAGCAAAGGATTTAATCCAGCGGTATAAGATGAAGGCAAAACAGACGAAGGCCAAGTCACTAAGGAAAGAAATAAGCAGAAGCTGCCAAATTGAAGAACCACGCCATGATTAGAAATAACAAGTTGTTTATTATGTTAATATTTTACATCTTAGATCCAGACATTATGTAAAATATAATATTAACAGCTGTTTCAAGCTTTCCAAAAACTACTTTCTCTTTATGTCCATTCATTTATATGTACATGTATATACAGACTGTACTAATCTAAGCATTTTAATACCAGCTACATGTAAAGGAAGTTTCACATAAAATATTAAAGAATATTGATGTTATCCTCTTTGCCTACAGTACATGATGTTGAAATGGATATTATCAACTGCTAAAAATATGAAATGACCAATTTCTGTCAACAACAAAAATATATACATTTCCTATATGACTAGCAAGGGTATAGGAGTAAACTATATGTACCATACAGTCTGTTACCTGGTTCAAACACTTGTTTGTTCCATGACAGAGCATTTGACATTCTAATTGTCACCCCATCCAGTTGTTTATAAATATGACAAGGACATTCAAATGCATGCTCGAGGATCCAGCATACTTTGCGAGCGCTCCCAAAGGGATTTTAGTGGCAGAGAAAAAATAAAGCTGGATCCTCGAGCATGATTCAAATGTGAAATTGAGTGTTTCTGTATAAGCTTACCCCTATCCTTGCTTTTCTCCTATTTCTCACTTTTTTCTGTATAATGATGTGTCATTTTATGTTTACAAAAATTGACTGTTTATACTAAAAGCCACATCAATAATCCAACATATTGAATTCAGCAAGACTTTCAATACGTTCCCTTAATGCTACAGGGCTGCAAATAACAGTTGGTCATCGGACAATGGCCGACCAAACTTTGCCAATTTGCCAATCTCAACTGTGGTCAGACATACAATGTAATGTCCGTACAATTTTTTTTTGGCCTTCCAACGCAAACACTAATTGTTCTAAACGCAAACTAGTTTACTCTGCGTTGACAATGCATTAGATTAGTAGGTTGCTTATTAAGCAGGGCCCGGTCGGACACATGTCCTTTCAAGAAAAAAAATTATTTGCAGCCCTGTGCTATAATTTTTAATTCAGTCTAAGTTTTTTTCGAGATGGCAGTTTGTCATCGGTAACCTGTTCCCATGCTTTCTTCTTGTCCTTTCGTCCTCTTGTGTTCCCGCTCTGGCATGATACTGATCTCTGTATTCTAATAGTGTTACTGTTATAGCCAAACGCTCTAATGTCAGGATTGTCACTTCTTCTGCCTAGTTTCCGCTGGTTGCCAAAGAACTCCTCAATAGTATCCTGACAGAAGCGCTCTGTCAACACAAACTCCACACCCTCTTGAAGAAGGAACTTGGTCACTTCTATGGCAGAGTGGACAGTGATCTTGAAGCCCTCGTACGTCTGCCATGAAATGAACATTCGGTTTCTTGCATTTGGTGTGAAGTTTCCTGGTCGGGTATCCGTACTTTCTTTCCAGCTCCTCAAGTATTCCAGGAAATCCATCAACCACTGGAACCTAAAACAATATTAACAATATATTGGATTTAATATTTTGTTACAGTATGGTACTTGTTAATGTAAAATACTGTAATCATGATGCAATTAAGCGCCCACCTTCTAATAAGCGCCCCCTCCCAAATATAAGCCCCCTCTCATACCCCAAAAATTAAATAAGCACCATGAATCATTACAGTAGTTTAGTCATAAAAGTGCACTAGTGTCCATTTCACAGGTTTATTAAAGTCTAGACTATTAAAAATTAAAACAAACCTTTCATCATGAAGAGAAGTGTATGGAGCAAGGAGTGGTTTTCGTTTCTTTTGATGCTCTGATGTGCTCCGTACATTGAGACAATCGAAGAAACCATCTACCATCTCGCACAACTTTGCTGTTGCTGCTGCTTCTGCTGGACCAAATGACTTCAGGACAGCAGCTACAGATGAACTCAGAACTTGAGCAGCCAGGTTAACACGCATCACAGAGTAGGAGTTCAGGTTAATATGGTCATATGTCAGTCGTGGCAGTAACTTTAATCCATTATCAATGTCCTGGTAGAACATCTGTGCTATATGGGACCACAGAATATAATGACCATTGTTCCACATGTATCTTGTGCATGTTCCAGAGCCAGAGTGGAGCAGACAGTTTCTGGTGGTCTTGATCAGATGTGGGGCATCCGAAAAGAAGTATATGAACCGGTGTGGTGCATACAGGTTCACAGTTCGGTTGCACACATCCCCGTCATCTCCATCCAACTGTTTATGTAGCCGGTAGAACCTCCTGTTAGGGGAGGCGCCATCAGAGGTGGTAGCGATAACCCACAGGTTACATGTGGTCTCCAGTATACCAACTGCCTCCCAAAACAGTGGCATCAGCTGCGCTGCAGTCACACCAGTGGTAGCAAGGTGAGCCAAGCAAAACTTCAGTTCTGTGCATACTCCACGCACAAGGAAAGCCAGAGCATGGGTAGCAATCTCATCTGATTTCTCAAGAACTGCAAGTTCAATTCCAGGTCACCAAGATCAGTAAATCCAATCAGTTCTCCAGTGTTCTTATCCAAAACAAGGTTTGACATAACTTTCATTTCGTCAAACAATAGCACCACATATCTTTGGACATCAAAATAAGAACTAGTAGTGTCATTTAACTCTTTCACAACTTCTTCTTGAAAACCTCTCTGTGGCCTTATAGCATTCCGATAATCCTTCAACCGCGCTGGCTTGGTAGCACTAACACTCTGCTGTTTCGTAACTCCTCGTAACATGATGGTGATTTGGCTGCTAGTGATAAACAGAACCGTATAATCATCGGGTGGTACCGAACACCAGTCTTGCTACTTGAGAAGAGCTTCTTCTGCTGTTGCCAGAACAAATTCATAAATGGTGTAACATTTTCATCATTTTCATCAAGAATTCTAGTAAAGTCATTACTTAGTTCATGGTCCACCTCAATGTTCGACTTAATAATTTCTGTTCGCATTTCAGCCAGTTCACGTTCGAGCTCTGCACACCTCAATCTCTGCCCTTGCAAGGTCAGCTTCAGTCTCTTTGGGTCCGTCTTTGAAACTGGTGCCTTAACATGAGCCGGTGTGGCAAGTCGCTTTTCCTTTGCTTTGATGTTCGCACTTGAATAAGCTGAATAATCTGCACATGATACACAATTTGTTTTTGCGCAGAGCAAATTACAGTCCTTTGCCCTCCAGTAGTCCTTGCTGGGAAACTGCTCCTCACTGTCATCAAACATTGCATCAACATCGATGGGAATTACATGGTGGTACAGGTGACTAGTCAGTTCTATGGCCTGTACACCACAGCACAGTTTATAGTTGTCAATATCCTTCACAAGACTTGATACAGTCACATTCCGCACTGACCGCCGGTATTTCACATATAAGTCATGGTCCTCTGGTAGATAGCATCCATATGTTTTAACTGTAAATCCAAGGCTGTCATCCACAATAAGCTCAAACTCTGGTAATAGAAATGGGTCCACCATCTTTTTCAATACCAGCTTGTCATTTACTCTCTTGTACTGCCATTCCTTCAGACTTTGCAATGACTTCACCCACTGGCACACTTCTTCAAAGGTTTTGTAGCATTGGCTGGGAGCTGGATCGCTAAAATCGCTCACGACAGAACGTTCTGCTCTCGGTGTTGGCTTGGCAGTTTCGTTGCTCTTTTTAGGGAGATTTAGCTTCGGGATCGCGCCAAAGCGTGGTTTCTTCTTCGTCATTTTCTCTCCATAGACTGCAAGATAGAAAATACACACATCTAAACTCAGTATAACCATAGTTAGTAGAGCAAATGCAATAGCGCGTGCGTTTCGCGATCATAACAGTTCATAACAACTGCGAAATTCACAACTAACAACAAGCGTTTTTTACTTACATATCTCGATATCTTCGGCTTCAAAATGCCTCTCACAGGTAAACACCTTGTCGTTCTTGATTCTCTCTCTGAATTCTCGATCTACTTCTCTCGTTTTCGTTATCTCGTTCAACCAATCGTCTCTCCATTTCTTGTTCGCGTCGTCCTTCGCTGCTGGTAGCTTCCAAATTCCTACATTTTTCGTTCTTCTGCACGTTCCACAACCCATCACTGCACAGTTCTCACCTGGCATTGTGATACTGAACTTTTCTTTTTCGTATTTATGATATTTTATCCTCGATCGCACAACAATTTAGCAAAATATAAGCAAAAGATTACTCGCGCTTCGAGAGTCATGTCACTCCGGACGCCATCTTTAGTTTTTATGTGCAGGGTCAATATCACGTGACTACGCAAAAAGAATAACAAAGACATCGTTCTTTGAAGTTCGCCGGCTTTCATAACCAGTCCCCTCTACTAACTATGCTGTGGGTTATGATTGCTATCTAGATTTCAATCCATTTTGTTTGTTTCTGCTTGTTAAGCGGCCGATGCCCATATATGGGCATCGAGCCGCTTCAAGAAATGGACGTTTTTTTTTCATAGTCACTAGCCCTAGCCCTCTACACGGTTGACATGATGTTATCGCATCTCGATCTAAAATTAGCCAGTAGAGAATTTCTCTTCCACAGGCTTTCTGTAGTGTCGTGTAAGTGCGTACATGTATTGAGTTTATTACAGGAATCGCATTGAAAAAAGCAAAGACAAATGTCCCACAGCAGTGAACAGCAGTGTTGTTGCAAAATGTGCTAAATTTGGCGGTGTGACCTTTGCGCGTTATTCGATCCCAGCGGGGAATCGGCTTCCGGTTTCACGCAAACTGCAGACTTTAGCGAGACTGGCGTGACTACTTGTTTTTTTCGTAGTCACTGCACTTTCCCCAGTTGACATTGCATTGCATTGTCTAAAATTAGCCACTAGAGAATTTCTCTTCCACAAGCTTTCTGGATAATTTCTTCCTACTTTTAGAGAAAATTTCGATTTTCGTATCGTGTAAGTGCTCTTTTCATGTTCTTTACAAAGAAACAAGCAAAATCCACACGGTTGACATGACGCAATCCGACAGTGTCTAAAATTAGCCACTAGAGAATTTCTTCCACAGTCTTTCTGTAGAATTTATTTCTACTTTTAGAGAAAATTTCGATTTTCGTGTCGTGTCAGTACTCTTTAACTCTTTGCCACCTGCCTCAAAAATGTGAAATTTGATACTATTGTTTGTTTATTTATTTTCTCAACAGTCATTTACAATTGTGTGGAAAGCTACATCTCTTTTGAAAGGGTAGTAAATAAACTTTCAGGAAAAAAAAATTATTTCCCAAAGAAACTCATAATATGTTAATTAGTTAATTATTAACTAGCATAAATTAATATTAATAGCCGCAAAATTTGGACAAAAAAGCAACTTATTTCAAAATGATGACTTGTTATAAGGAAAAGTTAAGAGCAAAAATGTTCCTTGTTATATTGGCAACATATCTTGCAAATTTGGCTGAAAATTGTAAGTATAGAATAAATTAGTATTTTTTAGTTTGGTGTCACATTTTAATTTATGCAGGAATTTGACCCCAAACATTGTGTCAACAATCCACTCTAAATTTATCTCTGTCGTTCCATAAGAACGTTTTCTCCTCTCCCTATACTGAAATATGAATCTTAACATGTATTCAAAGCATCAAACAAGGTTTTCAAATGTAAAAAGCGAATCAAAATATCATTTCAGTTGCATTTGTGTTCATTCGATCGATCGATGCAATCTTGGTTCTTCGCTCGATTTTCGAGCTACAGATGCAATTCAATTTCCTCACTGCTTGGTATCCCTCCTGGATCACTTTCCTCGTCCAAAACTCTTGCTAAAATTTCCCAAAGATCGCCAGTTCCGTTCGCAACGTTTTAAAATTGAAAAATCACTTTACGGGAAAATACGTTGTGTAACTTACAATAGAATGTACCTGTTCAAACTTGCTAGGGGACTGGGCTAGAGCCTAGTCACGCCAGTCTCAAAAAATCACGCAAAGCGGTCAAGGGACAAATTTTTGGCAAATTTTTTCGTCATCGTAACTGGAGTTACGAAATCCTGGTAAGCCGTCGGCAATGAGTTAAAGAAACATTCGAAATATTGAATTTGACAATGGAAAATAACAGTTTTTCTTCATACAATTACAGTATGTCAATTTATATACGAGGAAAAACGCATGACTGACCTTTTGATCAAGAGGGGTTTTCCCATTACATTGTAAACGAAGCCAGGAGACATGCAAATAAATAGCCACTAGAGAATTTCTGTTCTGTTTAATACATGCACCTCAACCAGTAAACGAACTATAAAACCCGGTCCCAAAAACATAATAGTTTTTCTTAACACAATTCCACAGCATATATGTCATTCACAATTTTTTTTCACGTTGAGCGAAAACACATTTTTTCCCTCGTTGAACATGAAAATTAACCACAAGAGAATTTCTCCGTCTTCCTTAGCATGATGCAATATTACATCAGGCAGTCACGTTTTTCGTCACGCAGGTTCGTGTGTTGACTCTTTATAGGCCTTAGAGTCCAGTGTCAAACACAGCGCTCGTTTGTAAACAGGTGAATAAAATTACGTTTTACTTGGCTTGTGTATGTGTAAGCTTGTTATTTTTTAATTTTCACGACTTACATTAACAATCAACGTTATCCTATTCTGAACGTATGGGTTACCCTGTGGAAGACAAAAATGCTCAAAAACCAAACCCTGTCCAGCGGGACATTCCTATATAGCGTACACAAGGGAGAGCCCCCCACCCCCCCCCCCCCCCCCCCCCTCCCGAGGAAATCGGCCGCTTGTAATCCCTTCAGGGGATCTTGTTGTTGTCATAATTTATTATGAATGACAGCTGCGGAAAATGCAATCTTTAGTTGGGTTTTGAACTTCAAAGTTTGCATGTTATTGAAAGGCTGAGTAAAGAACTACTACATGTACATGTAACTGTAAAACACAGCAAGTGAATTATAATCATAAAGTATTTTATTTACTGTTATTTGGAAATAATGATCTGAGTGTTCATAAGCTACATGTATGTAACATTTGTCTTTTTATCCATTCATCTTTACACTGGCAGTGCTGGCGGTAAATTGTGTGTTTTGATGCATACATGTATTTATAATGCAGTTTTGTTTGCAATATCCAGATCTCCCACCTATAAAGAAAGTGTTCTATTATGAGCAGCCATCAGTTGCAAATATGGATGAAGAGGAAGTGGAAAAATTCAGGTAACCTTACACTGTATGTTAATAATAATTATTTACATGTACATGACTGTATGCGTACCTCATAAGAGTACCAAAGCACTAATTTGACAAAATTAATGTTTCTAAAAGCCTCACTTGAGAAAAATTGAACAGAAAAGTTCAACTCGGTGGTATGCAAGAGTATAAAACGTGTTATCCTTGGTTGTTTTTACTCAAAATCCGATCCAGAAGGAAGACGTGGATTTGAGTGGAGGCTGAGTATAGTGCACTATTCTACCTTTTGTTTCTTAGATTCGATAACAACAAGATCATGGTGGAAAACTATGGAGAATCTGTTCAAGATAGACATATTCCCAATCCTGTTAGAACATTTGGTGAAGCTTATGCTGATTATCGTAAGTCACCTGCTTTTTTATCAATAATCCTTGAAAGGACAATCTAATTCAGACTACCACCACTGCCTGAGGAAGGAGGGGAATGGATAGACTCCACCTCCCCCCTCTCCCCTGCCTTTGGGTTGTTGTTTTTGTAAAAAATACTTTGAAAAGACTGTCTATTTTACCCTCTACAAGATACATTTAAGATTACATGTGTACATGTATATCATTCATGTATTTTAGCTCTTACTAGCTCAAATTATATGCGCTGTGTGGAAATGGTATTCTTCAAAATTGCAGATTTGTGACAAGTTTTTTAACTTTTACCTGAAAGCTTCTACATGTTAGTAATGCTTTTCTTACTTTTTTGTGAATAATTATTGGACTATGTACAGAAAATAAGTGATCTTTAATAATAAAAAGAAATCTTTAATAATACACCACCACCCTGTTGATAAAACCACCTTGTTATTATGGCTGCTTTTATTTTCGCTTGAACAAAAACTCAGTCCGCAGTTTGTTATCTGAAAACCCTGTTAATCTCATCACCTTGTTTATGTGACCAATGTCTACAATGTACATTTTTGAGTCGCTTATAATTTACCCTGTGCATTTTTGGTATTTCAGCTGAAATCATGGAAGAGATGGATAAAGCTGGATTTCAACGACCATCCCCAATCCAGGTTAGTCACTATCTGGCAAAAAAAAAATTCAAATTCAATGTTATTTTATTATGCTTGTTTTTTTACTTTTTTGTTAGTAAACGTGATCATTCAGATGATTATAAATTGATATATTTTTAATAATTATATTTTTTTAATGCAAATTTTTGTCTTTGCCACTTTGGTGCTGTACTTTTTCTGCCATTGTCGATTCACTTGATTGTGGATTACTTTTTTGAACCCCACAGCAAACTTAATAAGCCTTGGTCAAACGGCGCATGATAGTCGATGATAGTTTAGCTCACGTAACTATCATCAACTATCATCAACTATCATGCGCCGCATGGTCAAACGGAAAAAACTCTCATTGACTCTCATGAAAAATTTGAGCAGGTTCAAATGCGATGAGAGTCGATGATAGTGCATGATAGTTGGTGGTCAAATGGTAGCACGAGTTTCAACTATCATTGACTCTCATGCACCATTTGACCAGGGCTTTACATGTAGATGTTTAAATCTTTGATCATTGGTCTGATTTTGTTTTAACAGTGCCAGTCATGGCCAATAGTCATGTCTGGAATGGACTTGATAGGGATTGCTCAGGTAAGTAATAACTACTTATTTAGGAAACCTTCGTGAATACTGTCTTAGCATTACATCATCATAAGAAACCCAACAACAACAACTTACAGTATTAGACAAATAAAAGTGTTCAAAAGTGCAGATGGATAGTTAGCGTGATTCTCAGACAGTCCGAGTCGCTCACTCTGAAAATCAGGCTAATGAATAGATTAGTGAAAGTAAAGATGGAAATAAGTTAATAATAACTGGCAGAATTCTCTCAACGAGATACATGTACATGTACATGACTTGTATACATGTAGGTCAATGAGAGTACATGTATAACTATTAGACCATGCAAATGAAGTGATGATTTTGCTCAGTAATGGTGATGCATTTTCAATATAATTTATGTTGAAATGCGCTTTACAATATATTATTGAACTTAGCGGTGAGATCAGTCGTCAGGGCCTGGTTGTTCAAAGGATAATGCTATCCACCGGATAAATCACTATCCAGTGGATAAGTGTTTAAAAATAAACTATGCTATTCACTGGATAAACAACCAGGTCCAGCATAGTTTAGTTTGGTAAATTTTTGATGCTATTTGTAAATACACATGAAAACTATTGACAAGTCTATTTATTATACTGTACCTGTAATCCTATTTTTTTCTTCTTCTCCTCAACAGACAGGTACAGGGAAAACATTGGCTTTTCTACTTCCAGCTTTTCTTCATATCGATGGACAAAAAACGTATGTTACATTTAAAACAAGCTGTAATGTTCTTTCTTCGTGACCTTCTTGTTATTGGGAAACCACATCATGATGGGTTACCACTGATTTCATTGCTATGCGGCCTTCGAAGTCAAACGAAGTTGGCAATACACTTCCGTCAATCATGCGTAACGATATCTAGACGTTATTATGCAAATTTGTGTCGTGTAACACAATCGTAGACAGTGCTGTTTGTAGACGACGACAACGGATCCAGAAAAGTTCTTTCCTTTGCAAATGGCGGTCGCGAAGTGTAAAAGTAGAAAGCAGTGGCCTTTCAGTACATTACAATCCTGCGTGCACAATTTTGTTGCACCGTAGGAGAAAAGCCGTATAAGGTATGCATGATTGACGGAAGTGTATTGCCAAGTGAATTTTGATTTCGAAGGTCGCGTAGCATTGAAATCAGTGGTAACGTTTTTCACTCTGTTCAGCACAAATCCAATCCAGAGATTTAACAGTGACCTGTTCCAATAAAAAGTAGCAGTGTCTGTCAGAGTTTGTGGCAGATATGGTGGCCTAAAGGTTAGTTCATTGGACTCCAGATCGAGTGATCCAGGTCCGAGTGCTGATTGGGGTCACTGTGTTGTGTTCTTGGGCAAGACACTTTACTCTTACAGTGTCTCTCTCCACCCTGACCAGCAAATTGTCAGGGCAACCTGACAAAAATGCCTGGGGTTGCCTGCAATGGACTAGCATCCCATCCAGGGAAGTAGCGGTAGTGCTAATTGCTTAATGTTACATGTATGTGTCTCTTTCTTCTTAGGTGGTGGAAATGTCAGCTTATTGGCAGATGTTCAATTGCACTAATTTTTAAATGTTATATTTTATTTCACAGCTTGGTTTTGTGTATCACAGGGTTATCTAGTTGTGACATAATTTTTTTCTGTTCATCTTTCAGACCTCGTGAAAGAAGAGGTGGCCCGACCGTCTTGGTCTTGTCTCCAACTCGAGAACTTGCGTTGCAGATTGAGTCGGAAGTGAAGAAATTTTCATTACAGAGGCATAAAAAGGTTGGTGGATCTTTGCTGAGGGTAAAAGATAAAAAATTCAAGTTCCAGGCATATAATGTTTGTTCAGTTACTGTTTGACATCTGTAATCACAATAAAATGAAGTGCTATTAGAGCAGTTTTCCATTGACTGGACAATTACGTTGGTTTTGCTTTACTATGCTCTATGATTGGTTTAAAATCTTGTGCCACCTTCACAATCAATCAGATGCAAACCAAACCAAAACCAATCGCGACCTGGTTGCACACATTTTCCCATGCTTGACACCGGTTACGACTATTTGCTTTCATGACATTCAATTGAAATTAATACTACATGTAGGGAAAAAAATTGTTGCTGTGAAAATGATAGTTTTTCAGTCCAATGTTCATTGTTTCTAGCTTGGATTGGTGATGGAAGGGTAAAGGAAAGTTCTGAGTTTTGTAAATGTCACGTACATCATCTGGAAAAGCCTAAAATTAATTTTTATCACAAGAATAGACCAAACAGTGTCTGAGCCCATGCCATGCACCTGTCGCAGAACGATTTTCTATTGCCATAATGGTACATGTATGTGACTAAAACAGTTACAGTTACATGTACAGTTACAGCTTTACAGCTTGTGCTGTGGGTGAGATACATTGTTGTATCAATCACAAGTTAAGACAACTTGCATATTTTGACATCTGAATTGTAGTTATAAACAAAAACAGCATAATGATTTTACAGGCTTTGTGATCACCAGCAGCTTCCTGCACATGTCCATGTCGCATTTGTTCAATATTGTAATGCAACCAAAACTGTTGTTTTCAGTGTCTGTGTTTATGGAGGAGGAAGCCGTAAAGGGCAGATTCAAGTGGTGAAAAAAGGAGTGGAGATTGTGATAGGTAGGTGCACTGATAAAACAATGCAACAATATCCACCAGCACCTTCTATGTCTTAGCCACACTCTTTCCACGCTCTCCAACTCCTATAGTGTAGACCAGCTTTGACGTACTGCAAACTGCCTCTTATAAGCCCTGTGCTTATACAACTGCGTAAGGGGTTTTGTGTGGGCTTATAAATGGGGGGGGGGGGGGGGGGGGGGGGGGCTTAAAGTACAGGTACAGTAGTATCAATACATGTACATGTATATATACGTTTTCTGCAGTGTTTCCTAATTTTCTAAAGTTCTACAGTGTTCTGTGAAAGTGTTTATTATTAAGGAAACAAGGAAAAGGAGAGGGGGGGGGGGGGGGCTTATATCCAGGGGGGTAGCAATGTGCCCAGTCCCATAATGCTACAGAAACCAGAGTCAAGCATCAGCATGAATGTAACTGATTTAAGGAATTTTGGCCATGAGAAAAGTTTAATTACCATGGCTAAGCTATATGTACATGTACTTTATGATAAATTAAATTTGCTGATTACAATGTATTTGAATTGTTGCAATACAATACATGTAAATTAACATATTCATCAATTTTAAGATCATTATGATCAGTTGTACAATGTAACAGTACCATACACTAGCAGTGAACTGTCGTTCCTTTCTTTACCAGCTACTCCTGGTCGACTGAATGATCTGCTTATGAATGACATTATGGATGTCAAAAGTGTCACATATTTGGTGAGATTACTGCACCTTTCAATAACATACATGTACGATCTCTGCTCAATCAGCGGTTTCATTTTTTTGCTGCCATCAATCATATTAGCAGACCTCTCAGGAAACTGAAGTTCACTTCAATGAGTTCAAAAGGTCATGTTCGTGGACTGTGATTGGTACATGTAGATTTTGATCCATATTGTTTTTTTTTCTCAAGGTCCATTGGTTGTCGTCGTAATTGGGATTGATGGCAGCAAAAAAACGCAATCCTATTGTGAGTTGGGTTGTAAACTTCAGAGTTCACGTGCTCTAACTTGTAAACTCTGATCATTGCAGTGTCATTCTTTGCATTGTTGAAGGTTCTTGATGAGGCAGATCGTATGCTTGACATGGGATTTGAACCAGAGATCAAAAGATTCTACTTGATATCAGACCTGACAGGCAAAACACTAATGACCAGGTACACATTGTGATAATATTTAAAACCTCCCTCAAAAGGTCTTGAAAAGAAATAAAATAAGTGAATGATTTTATTGTCAGTAGATTTAGCACTATTGTGCTAATTGTAGACACTGTAAATCAACTTGTAAACAATAAAATTATTGTAAATTGAACTTAAACTTGTTGAGAATCCCGACTTGTGGGAGGCAAACCAGTTTGCTATTTACATAGCATGGCCGAGGTGTTGAACTCGGGACTACCAAGAACATAAGCCAGCTAGCACTTGGCTAGTTGGGGTAGAGTACGAGGAAAGAGACGCGTTTCCTTCTTCGTGTGTGCCCCTTCAACTGCCCTCTATTTTACTCCAGTGGGCTTACGCAGGCTAGCACTTGGCAAGGTGAAGGTTTGTATTCCACACCCTAAACCACTCGGCCATGCCACCTCCCCCTGATAAGGTCCCTGTGGATCACAGCATGGTAATGACCAGCCAATTCTCTTAACTAGTACCAGACGTTTCTTTTAATGTTAGGTCTGAGAATTTGGGTGTACATCAAGATGATATTCTACAAGTCACTTGGTCTTCTTGAAAATGTATTGATATTGATCACTGTCTCTTGTTACAGTGCGACTTGGCCTAAAGGAGTCCAAAGAATGGCTGATCAGTACATGAAAGATCCTGTGAGAGTGTTTGTGGGATCACTGGATTTGAACGTAAAGTATGGACTAGGGCTTCCTTTTGGGTTACTGGCAACCTGTTAGGGCAACCTGACAAAACGCTGGGTCCGAGTAGCAATACTCCTAGTCGGCTTCATGTTACAGACTGGCATAAAGCTCTAGCAGTGTGGGCCAGTTTGGCTTGAGGTGCAGCTTTAACCTTGTACCATGCACTCACTTAAAAGTTAGAACCACTTTACCAAGGTACAGGTGTATGACTGTTGTATATGTCACACTTGTCTAACCTCAGAACTGATGATTAACAAACTTGTGATTTGGCTCTGCAGGCATGTCATAATGTCACTCAACTTGTCGAGATAATTGATCCTGCTGACAAGAAAGAAAGGGTAAGCTTTTACGTCTGTTAAATAATTCTCTTTTAACATAGAGCCTGAGGGCAGCATTGCTGAATGGTCGTCAAGAGAAAATTACTCCGCTCTGAAGATTACCCGAGGACTTCCTAGGATTCCAAAATTGACCCGAAGACCTCAAAGAGATGGCCCAAAGATTTCTCAAGATGCAGACCTGAGTAATTCTGAAGATTTTTTAAATGTAATTCCCGTGTAAACGGCACATCCTCATGTAAACTACAATTCAGCTGTAAACCAGATCTAACAAGACTTTGTTTAAATAATCGCCACAAATGTCAGTGTCTGGGTTTTGACGCCACCGGAGGAGTGGTGGGGGATGGTAAAGTTTCCAACAATTTGACAATTTCCAATTATGTGACATAAATCAATAAATTATTTCTTTTATTGATCAAGTTACATGTACATAAATTATGTTGAAAATTTGTCATAATAATTTATTATTGTCCTAGCTACTGCCTTGGATTATGTTGTGTGGTGTGGTTGAACGGCTATATGTAGCTAATTGTTTCTTCTTTCTTCTTAGACTCTGGACTTTATCTCAGGAATGAGCGTGCACGACAAAGTACTCATTTTTGTCGGCAAGAAATCAAGTAAGATACAGTAATAACATAAAACAAGCTAGATTTACATGTAGCTCTGTAGTTATTTTTGAGTAACTTTTACCTGGTACTGTTTTTTTCTCTCTTTTGTGTTTGTTTTGTGAGTCTATCTTTTAGTTGAGGGTTGTTGTCGAGGGTCCATATTTTCATATACAAAATAATTTTGTAACAAAGCCTAAATGATAGTTTTGATTGGTTCTTAGAGCTGATGACGTTGCGAGTGACTTCATGCTGGCTGGAATACAGGGTGTGCAGTGTATTCATGGAGACAGGTGAATAGCTAGCTCAAAATATCAATTCTCCTTAGGAATGATTGTGAGAATTTAGTGATACATGTTCATCACTAAAACATTAGAGCGGTTTTCAGTTGAGTGTCAAACGTAATCCTGGATTGCTTTGGTTTTGCTCTACTACGCTTTGTGACAATCTCGTTCCAGGGTCTCTCCCAAGAGCTCTTGGGGGCGGGGGAGAGAGACCCTGGGAACGAGGTTGGCTTTGTGATTGGTTAAACTACTCAACCAATCAGATGCAAAACCAAACGCAACTTGGTCGCCTGCGTTTTCCCGCGCTTGGCGCCGGTTACGTGTATTTGCTTAGACAGAAATCGAAAAGTTGCCCTCTGACAGACCCGCTATTACGGACAAAATCCAGCCCTCTCCCCGGCGAAAGCTATAGAGGTTTGACTGACAACGACTCCCGCTATTACGGAATTACATGTACGGACACTTTCGTGGTACCAACATAACAATTTTATTATTTTGACTCTCGATAAAGCGAACACCTTCAACTTCTCATTAAACATATTTATGTATTAACTGCAGTCTGTTGTTCGTTTATGTGTCAAGTTTATTTTCGCGGACTCTCGTTATTGCGGACTCCAAACTACGTCCCAAGGGTGTCCGCTAAAACGAGAGTTGACTGTAAAGCCTTTTTCCCGATTATTTCGTTCTCATCTCTAACGTTGTGTTTCTTTTCAGGGAACAATTTGACCGTGAGCAAGCCCTGGAAGATTTCAAAACAGGCAGAGCAAGGATCCTTATAGCAACAGACGTAGCCTCAAGGGGACTGGACATTCGTGATGTGACGTGAGTCATGTGCTCTGTTCTCAAATGAAGTGTGGGGCTGGGAATAGGGAAAGGGGACATAACATTTTAGGGGGTGGGAGGCCATATTACAAACTATCCCCATGGGGAGACCGAAGGTAGTTGTTGTCGTGTTGTGTAGCATGGTTTTAAGAAGCTCAAACACAACCTACAATCTCGGACAATACCTGTTGAGACAAATCAAGCTTGCGCACTTTATACAAGTCGGGAGCCGATATACACGCAGAAAAATAATATTCCCCCCTCCCCTTATTCAATGTTGTCTTTAAAGGCTTAAAATATTGTGGCCTACACATTCAGACCAAAACAACATTGATTAGAGGGGAGGGGGAAATGAAATGACTATGAAACAAGCATAGAAGCAAAAAATGACTCTAATTAAAGTAAGTGTCTCAACAGTATTGTCCGAGATTGTAGATCATAGAAAACCCAACAATAATGGCTTGATTTTGTAGAAACAGTACTCGACAAATGACAGGAAACCCATTAGGAAGTGAGGATGACTAACGACAGCGAGGATGGAAATGGATTACAAAATGGGCACACGTGAAAACGCGATGCTCGCGCTTTGTCAAGTTAGGCTCAAAAACAAAAGCCTTGCTGCAACGTGGAATTTAGAAGTTTTGTGTTGTTGTAGTTTACTCAGGTTTATTCCAAACCACGAAGGAACATTTGCTGAATTTCTTATGTATTTTTCAGATGCGTGCTCAATTTTGATTACCCGAGAAACATTGAGGACTACGTTCATCGAATTGGCCGCACAGGCAGGGCAGGGTGAGTGTAGCGATATCTTGCACAGTCTGACCATTCATGTTGTGGTTCTATATTATCTATTTTGAGTGCAAAGAATATCTGTCTGCCAAAGCTCGTATTCTCCACAGAGAAAACAGACACGACGCCTCACTTGTATTACTCCCCCACCCCACCCCCACTCCTGTTGGGAGAACTCGGATTTTTTTAACGAGTATCTTGTGTGACTGGCTGATTAACATCTTTCTCTAATTCTTCATTTGTTTGTTTCAGTAAAAAGGGCACCTCGCTAACCTTTGTGACCCGAGAGGACTGGAGACAGGTTCATAAACTCATCGAAATCATGGTCGAGGCTAATCAGGTAACTGACTATAAGAACATTAATTCCAAGCGGCTTTGGTAATTTAGAGAGCGCTTCTAGTCGTAAGACAAAAGGCAATCTGATTGAATCACTAAAAGTACACAAATCATGTAGTGCGACAGGAGCGAAGAAAGCAAAAACATGTAACCAGCGGCAAGCACGGGAAATCAGAAGCATGTGACACAGAGGCGTGTGCGGGAATAACAAAAACATGTAACCAATGCGACGTCCCATACGCGGGAAAAGCAAAAGCATGTAACCAGTGACAAGCGCGGGAAAAGCAAAAGCATGTAACCAGTGACAAGCGCGGGAAAAGCAAAAGCATGTAACCAGTGACAAGCGCGGGAACAGCAAAAAGCATGTAACCAGTGACAAGCGCGGGAAAAGCTAAAGCATGTAACCAGTGACAAGCGCGGGAAAAGCAAAAGCATGTAACCAGTGACAAGCGCGGGAAAAGCTAAAGCATGTAACCAGTGACAAGCGCGGGAAAAGCAAAAGCATGTAACCAGTGACAAGCGCGGAAAAAGCTAAAGCATGTAACCAGTGACAAGCGCGGGAAACAAGCTAAAGCATGTAACCAGTGACAAGCGCGGGAAAAGCTAAAGCATGTAACCAGTGACAAGCGCGGGAAAAGCAAAGCATGTAACCAGTGACAAGCGCGGGAAAAGCAAAGCAAAAGCATGTAACCAGTGACAAGCACGGAAAAGCAAAAGCATGTAACTGGTGGCTTTGCTCTGATTGCGAGTGCGTACTACCCCGCCGTACATATAATAGGTAGATTCGTCAGCCCCAAGTAGGTACATGTAATTACTTCAGTCTAGCTGAAGTCATTCTTATTTCCTTTTGGATTGAACCATTCATCATTTGCAGGAAGTGCCCGATGAATTAGCGGAAATGGCTCAACGCTACGAACAGTACCGTGAACGGAACGGTTACAATAACGACCGAGGAGGGAGGGGAGACAGGGGAGACAGGCGAGGTGGTGGTGGAGGAGGAGGAGGTGGAGGTATGGATTGCTTGATTTATAACAAAACATTCGGTGGCTCTCTTCCAAGAGTAAATTAAATTTATTAACAGAAAAAAACTCGTTGGAAAGTTACAAAACTGAAATCAAAATTCACTCTTAATCCTGGGTAAGCTTAATCGTGCTTTGAACACTGACAAACAAGAAACTTAAGTTTCTGTGCTTAAAAGGCTCTAGAAGTTTGCTGAATTATGACCAGAAGCTGGTTAGATTAAATAGCAAGCAATAGATTAAAAATATATTTGGATTGAAGATCCAAATAAAAAACATCTGTTGTTCATTTTACAGGCGGAGGTGATGGCTGTTACAACTGTGGTGGAAGCGGCCATTTTGCTCGCGAGTGCCCCGAGGGAGGGGGTGACAGGCGAGGGGGAGGACGTGGGGAGGAGGACGAGGGGAGGACGAGGGGGAGGAGGAGGACGAGGGGGAGGAGGGACGAGGGGGAGGAGGACGAGGGGGGCGGAGTAGTCGCGATGAAGATGAATACTGGCAGCAGGGATATGGGTTTTGGTTAATGAGCTGTTTACCCAGTGAGACAGACCCCCACCACCTCACTCCTGTTAGTCTGAGAGTCAGAGATATTCACAGGCAATCAAATGGCTTACAAGTACAGTTTACCCGTTTCAGAAGAAAACGGTTTGTTCGATGTACCTTTGCAGGAGACATACATGGTGCAGTGAGCAATGTTATGAACCCTGACGCATATTCTCCCGTGCGCTATTTATGGAAACTTTTCACATTGTTTTTCCCTCGAGCTGCCTGTAGAGGTCTTGTGCCTTGTGAAGACTGAAAGAAAAGGGCCGTTTATGTTTACAATATTCGATAGTTATATCGTGACTCGAGTTATACCATTTGCTAATCCTTCACAGAATCTAATTTGAGTCAAGATGTTTTATTCCCGAGAAGATCAGGTCCTTCGTTCTCATGACCGTTGATTTGAATTTGTTATTATATAAGAAGCCTGAGGTTGCGAGAAATTCAATGTTGATCATTTCTGGGAGTTATAGGGCCGAATATTTAAACAAAGTCTAAGTTAGGCCGTGGTTTAAGGAGAATGTACTAAATTTACTTATAAGCAGGTCAGTCTAAGTAGCTAATTGTAGTTTAGTCTGTGTTATACTATACACCTTCTAAACATGGTTTACTCCTGTTGAGAGAACTGAAATCTTTTTCGGGTAAATGACGTTAACACATTTACGTTGGCCTGTTTTAAAGTCGGGTTAGGCCACGTTTTTTGCTTAACCCCGTCTAAACCTTGTTTAAATATTCGGCCCATAGAGTTGGTGTGAACCCGCATTCCGTCGTTTTCGTGTCTGGTAAAGTCGGTTTAACTTTTACCGTGAACCTCTTTGTGCCATTTGGCACATAAGGACTCCTTTACTCCTGTAATCAAGCGAGTTTTTATGGTGTGTGGGGTGATTGGTCCTTTGTCAGGCCTCTCCCCCTTGTATTGACCAATCCGACATGGTTGAACCTACCAGGTACCGAGGCACCAGCTGGCAAAGCTCTTGGGATCACTAAAACACACAAGCTTCGTCACTACGTCAAGGTAACATGCCCAAGGTGAAGCGTACATATAAGTCGGTTATAGCTCGTGATAAACATTACGCTGGCGTAATGATTCTAAAATAAGTAAGCAACACTGATATGAAATGATTAACACAGTCTTCAAGCTCCGCAAACAGCCGTAAGACCTCTGGCGGAATACGGGCTCACAGAACAACCTTGTTTGACATTGTAAAGTGGCAATCTTTGGGGGGTCTGAACTCCCCGCTTCCCGTACAGTTTACTTCCGGTTCCAGCCGGCCCTTTACTTAGTGACTTCCGCCTCTTTGTGCTTTAACTTTTGCGAAATATTGGGAATTTTTAACTATTTACTTTCTCCCCTCCTCTGCAGTCTGCGGAGGAGAGAGCTTTCTCCCGGTTCCGTAGGCTTCCAGTCCCCATTTACTCTCTGAATGCCGTCCCCTTGCCCCCGCCCCCCACTTACTCAACATCTAGTTTCTAAACTTCTTTAAATGCCGCAGAGGGAACGAGAGAGAGCTGAGGGTGATTTCGTCAGAGGGATATTCTAGTTACGTTAAACATGGTACGATTCAAACCGCACCTACTGTGAAAAGGTGTGCGTTTTTATATTTTGCTAAAATTGTTATTAAGATAAAATATAATTATATCTGTAGGCTTAAGTATTTAAGGAAAGATACGAGAACAGATATTTTATGGAAAGAAAATAAATATTTGGTCGTGTTATTGTTAAGGCGGCGTTGCGTGAATTGCTGTATCGGTTGTATAGGTGACAAACTGCTCGCTTCCTTCCTCAAATTGACCTCAAAAGTTAAAATCCCAAAAGCCAAAGTACTTTGTAATAACATGGGAAAAAAATCAATAACTGATCAGAGGCCAACAATAGATGATTTGCGCCGGGTGTCCTGCCGACGTCCTTGCCTCGTCCCCAGGCGGTGCGCGTGGGACTGTTGCAGGCTCCGCGCTTCGCCTCCTAACCATCCAGCCCCGCGCTCCCTGTTTTCCCGCTCGCAACGGCGCCTGGGACCAGGCAGCCGGGTGTCAATGGCGGGAAATACTGCTGTGTAAGCGCGGGAGCTGTGAGAGAAAAGCGCTAGAAACCAATCAGAACTCCAACCAAAAATACAAAAGGAAAAGTCAAGTCACGATTGGTCAGAGAGCCATAAGTGTTGTGAACCAAATGTATCCAGCTCATGAAGCACAATAATTAATATTGCCATCCTCGCTGCAGTTAGTGGGGGCGAGCGAAAAAAGTTCTCGTCCTCTCCCACTTTCCTTTGCCGATTTGTTTCGCCCGCCCCCCACTAACTGCCCCTGGGTCAGTCCGGTCAATTTTACTGCGCGACCTTGCATTGCGGTACGACCTGAATGTACCATAATACTAATCCTCTTCGCCCCCCGGTGGAACGTAATACTGCGTTCACCTGACTCGTCCCCAGTCCGTCTCTCTTGTCTCCTTAGTTTGGAGTCGCAAGGGGGATGCTGGGAAGGAAGAAAGTGACTTTCCTCCCACGATCGTACGACCCCTCGCGCTCCCCTCGGCCGCGCTTCTCTCGTTAATATTAATAGGAGGCAAGAGAGACGACTGGGGAAGAGTCAGCTGCGTTCACACTAAACCAAACATTCAAAACATGTTCAGTCTCATCACGAATGTAACATGTTCACTATGTTCATATCAGGCGGTGCATTGTGCGAATCATGATCGAAACATGTTTATTCTGAACATAATTGAAACTATACCTTGTGAGGTAGTTTCGATCTAAGTCAGATGAAACACGTTTAACATGACAGCCAAGGGAGGACAGAAAAGCGAGTACCGAAGGGCTTGACAGTGAGATTAAACCACAGATGAATGCAACACCAAGTTCGAGCTACATTTGCGGTTTAAGTGTTATTATAAAGATTTGATGCGTGTACCGTAAAACCACAAATTATAGAACCAGGTATGAAAAGTGTTTGAAACGGACACCTAATGTGAACATTGCAATTAGAAGTTCCGGTATAAAAGGGGCCTGGCCTGACCATTCTCGCGCCAACCGTAAAAGCTATATTAAGCCCCCGGGGGCCTTATTTAATTTCAGTTTAGGCCTCAAGAAGGAGGGGGGTGGGGGGTGTTTCAAATCATAAAATTTCGAGAAAATTCACATTAATTTTTCAAACTTTACTATTATACACTAACTAAAACAGAACGAGATGGGTTATGTATGACCGTCTTACAAATGCAACGTCATTTTTACCGTAACTCAATGATTAAAGACCATGTTTCAATACAGTGACTGAAACGCCAGAAAATATTGCTGAAAAAGTCATTTACATCAGCCTGACGGAAGGGGAGGGGCTTAATAGAGAGGGGACTTATTACAAAATCTGACTTCCAAAGGGGGGGGGGGGGGGGGGGGGGGGGGGGGGGGGGGTGACACTTGGCTTAACAACGTGCCACGACTACAGGAGCACTAAATTTGTATTTCGCACACGAAAGGTCAGTGAAATGTGGGAGGTGCCATCCCTTTTATAGCGGAACTTCTTGCTTAAAACATGTTTACTCTAAACATGTTTCGGTGCTAGTGTGAACACAATTAGGCTGCAACTATGCTACGCCACTTGTCCCGATCCTTTGCCGCCATCTGAGCTTCTCCCTATGTAAGTCCCTTCTTGGCCTTCACGACCTGATTAGAATTCAACTACGCGCCCCGCACGTATTGAGAAAGAGCCTGATATACTTGTGATTATATCTGCAAGCGCGCGCTGAATCAACGGCATAGCGCGCGCGCGAAGCGCCGGCTGCGATTGTGACGGCTACAAACGTCATAAACGCTTGCAGTAAAGAACGTTTTTGACGAAGGAAGTGTGCGCTGAAAAGTTGGTAGCCACGATAACGTGAGTTTTACGCAGACTATCTGTACCCTTTTGCTGTTTATCGTGCTTTCAAGTTGTAATATGGCGGCAGTGTTGAGAAGTCGCTTTGGAGCACGATTTGCATGGAAAACTGAAGTCAAGAGTCTTCAAGGAATTAGCAACGATGAAGTTTATGAGGTGGCCAGCACTGGAGATGGCTTAATAAAAGGCAGAACAGTAACTGGCGGCGAGAAATCGAAGAGAGGCAAGAGTTATTTCATGAATGAAACCTCTACAAGAAACACAAATGGGTTTGCTGCGAGGACATTTGCGTGGAAAAGAACGCTCAGAAGTGAGCGAAGACAAGCAAAAGCGAACAGCGAAATTGCCTTCAACTGCTCACTTACTCCTGGCGGGAAAGAAAGCGACATTGGCAATCGTTTTGCAAGGCGCGATTCATACCAAAAGTGGAACACAAAGACTGGCAAAGAAATCAAAAGTGACGCAACACAATCTTCCACTTACGGAACCTTTGACAAATGTCCAGTCTTATTTGTCAACGAACTAGCCCCGCCCACACCTGTCAATTTTGACGCGCATCAATCACGTGAGCAGTCATCATGTGACCCAGCTCTCGTTCACGGGGGCTGCTCGGGACTGTGCGGGTGTTCCCACTAATCACGTGACCTTGAATGTTGTGGCGGGGAATGCCTGGGATGAGACAAGAATTCGCACGACAATAAAATCAACTGCAGTTAACTTCTTCTCGAGATTCAAGCCAGAAAAGAAAACCAAAGTTGTGAGAATTCGAATTTGAAAGACTACCAAGCTATACTTTCCTCATCAAAATCATGAATATGTTAATGTAGACTACCATGTCTAACATTGTTTCACTTAAAAATTTTGCAGAAAAAATAACGTTTGTTTTGTTCTGCGTTTTTATTCGTAGCCTGATGCCAGCCGGGCTTTTATTGTGTAATACGTTATTTATTTAATATTCTAGGGAAAGGCTTCTTAACATAGAAGGTTTTTTAGTGTAATAAAAATGATGTTCCAGTTTCTTTCGTGTAAAACGTTTATTATTCATATTTCGAATTCTCCAAACTATCTCCAGTGTTTGCATAAATAAGGCTATGTAAACAAGAAACAGGCATTTTCTATCTACATTTATTTATTTTATAAAATATACCGCCAGCAAAACGCAATGATACGTCACTAGATTATACGTGTTTACATAGCCTCATGCAATCTATCAGAGCGCGCGTTTTAAGCCCCGATCAAACGGTCTCAAAACGTTCTCTCAACATTTGTTGAGTCCTGTTCAGGAGAGATGTTGAGACCATGCCGTGTCAAACGGCTTCAACATTTCGAGTAGGCTCGTTTTTCCGAACAGCGGCTGGTAATCGAGCCTACATTTCGAGAACAAAAGGATGATGAGAAGATGTTGAGACCTCTCTTGGCTTTATATAAATTTCAAGCTCAGTTCAACATTCCCTCATATCTGTATGTTTATTTAAATTTGCCTTCAATGGCTTCACTCGTTGTGATCACGGTTTTTCTGACATGATTGGGGCCTTTACTCTTATGAATAGAAAGAAAGATCAGTGAAATAGAGAATAATAGATGGGTGCGCGGAGATATCAAATTTATCTTCGAGTGTTCAATATTTTAGTTATGCAATGCTTTCGAGTAGTATATATTTGAACGCGAGAAGATCAATTTCATATCGGCAAGCAACCATGTATTATTTTGTTCATTATATAAACATACTAATAAGGAAGTTTTTGACGATTTTCCTAAGATTTCCGACAATTTCACGAAGGTTTTCTGAATGTTGTCCGAAGGTCGTGGGGACGTTTCCGAACATTTTATGAACTTTCCCGAAAATTTCTGAAGATTAGAAAAGTTTGCCGAAGATTGCCGAGGAAGATATGAAGTTGTTTCGACTTACTAGTATCAACAAATAACGACACATTCAGCCATCCGACATGGACCATCATGGCAAAATCGTCAGCAAACGTAATGTCGTCGATATCAAGTTCTTCACATGTGAAATATATTGGATGTTTTACAATGTAAAGATATGATTTTTCTCAGCCGGGGAGAAGTCCTTGTAGATCATTCTTGTTTATATAATAAAAAGAGTTAACTAGCTAGGTATCCTCATCGTAAAAATTTACAAGACTTCACAAAATTCTTTACATTAGCGCATAGTTAATAGAGGAAATGGTTATGAAGCCTGGCAAACTTCAAAGGAGCAAAACAAAGAGGCCAAGATTTATGTTGGAAGGTCCATGACCGTGCACATCTTTTGTTTTGAGCTCACACACTATGCATGAATTACGTAATCGAAACGTTTCTATTGGTTAGTTGCTTGAACACACGTAGCCACCTATTGTATTTTGTCAGGTTTTGTGCACGGTCAACCCCCCCCCCCCCCCCCCCCCTATGATTAGCGTTTACAGTTTACCATTCATTTTTGCCATCGAATTAATGGGAATTTGAATTCCATGCACTTAATGAATTGTATGCTGTACGAATAAAGTGGTCAGTACTAAATATCGTCCATGTCGTCCTCCATACTGGCCATTTCGTTATGTACTTCTTCGATCTTTTTTTTCTCTTCCGCTATCTCGGCTGTGATCCTGTCTTGAACAGCTCTAGGTTAACTACTTGTCGCTCTTTTTCCTCTGCCTCGGTCACCATGGTGTGCAACTCTTTCGTGAGGAAGGTCAACTTTTTGTCGTTTTCGTCTTCCTTTTCGTAAGCTCCATCTTCTTTATCCTTCAGACAATCCATTTCGGATGTGGCTGTTTGAATGTTGTTTCTCAGCCTTTCAACTTTTTCCAGGGCCTCGCCTTCTCTTCTGAACACCTACAGAAGTCAACAAGAACAAATGTTTCAAGTAATATATCACACACGAGAGACAGTGTTTCATCCGATATCCAAACATCGAGAAGAAACGCAGTGTAGTATTTTTGACATAATATGAGGTGTTTGGAAATCGGATGAAACACTGTCTCGAGTGAACTTGGGTTTCGTCCAAAAGAGAGACCTGGGAACGAAATTAGTAACCCGTGAATTGTTATTTCAGTTTACTTTAATTTGATTGATGCAAGAAAAATTGAAACCTCAATTATTGTTTTGACTTTTTCGAACAATTGGGGCCAGACGCCTAATTTCAGTCGGGTCTCTCTTCTTTCTTTGACCTGGTTGGTATAGCATAAAGCAACTAGCAGTATTCATCTACTCTCCCTGGATAGATTGCTAGTCGATTTTGGAGAGTTTCTGACATTTTTGAAAAATCTTGAAATCCAAGATGGCGGATCCAAGATGGCGATTTTTTTTGCAATGTATGACGTCATTTTGGCGTAATATGACGTCATAATTGACACTTCTGTCACTGAAATGAACATAGCTATTCTTGGATACTTAACACACCATAGAGGTTTCGTTTCATCTTTACGAGATACATGGGGAAGGGGGGGGGGGGGGGGGGGCGCCTTCTGTTCACCCTCACGAACGCCAATAAAGTCCAGGCAGCCTTAGGGTTTACGTCAAATCGAGTAGCGGTAGACCAGTGTAGTCAAGAGTTTGACTTACTGTTGGATCTAACATACACTGTCACACACTGTCTTAGTTGGTTCGTCAATTGGTGGTTTTCATCAACATTACAAAAACTGTTTGCTTGCATGAACAACATCAGGAAATTAACAGGTAAAAGAACTGGCAGAAAGAAACGTTTTGTCCAAATTATAGCTTTGTAGCGTTTTTTATAACCGAGTAATTGCCAAACTAATTTTCAGAAAATTACAGTGTTTAGTATGCAGCCGCCATCTTGGTGCCCTTCTCTGCATGGGGCACCAACATGGCCACATAAAATTGCACAAGAAGTAGAGTATATTATACCGTCAATATCATTAGCTTTCACTTCAAATCTGTTTAGACACCACTTCTAAATTATTATCACATCTGAAAATTTAAAAATGATATAAAATATCCGTTTTGTGACAGTTCAGAAACACGTTCATCCGGGACATCACAAATTTCAAATAGCTTTATTTCCAAAAGGAATCACTGGATCGATACCAAACTTTGCATAGAGATTAATTATTTCCATGTCTAGAAGATATAAAAAGAATAGCTTTGTAGAATTAACTGTTTAGATTTTAGAATTTTGATGACGTCAGATGAAAACAAAGAATAGGCCCAAGTTAAATTAGCTTGCGTGAGAAAATTAGTCATCTGAAACGTAATTACAACATCAAAATGCTTCTGACATGGTTAATGAATTTACTTACAGACTGTTCATTTCAGAAATCATATATTACGGGAATTACTTGATGTAAGTTTTCCATACCAACACTGTATTATTGCTATACACACCCTTTAATTTTCAATAAAGCGGAATTAGCCGCGTATACTGAGTCAGGTCTGTTTTGTTGTGTTCATCGTAACAAATCATGCGTGTTATTTCATGTTGTATAGGCGTAGCTACCGGCTTACCGCAACTCTGACTTTCAACCATTTCTGATACAAGAACAAAACTGACTAGCTGGAAAGTTCATCCAATTTAGTTGCCACTTTAACTCCGGAAATGTTCAGAATAACTTGTTTTGAGAGCTTCATTTTCCGCGGACTATTCAAGCAAGAGATCGCATCACAAATAATAACGAAACTAATTTAAAATTCACGACAGTGTCTATAGCTTTTAAAAACACCACACAAAGGAAAAACTAATAAAACCGTTCTTCAGTAGTTTCTTTTCGTTTATGTCATTTCGTTTCGACTAATACTTCGTTTTTGATAACTATGTAGCTTATTAACTGAGATATTTCACGTTGAATATATATTCCTAATCGAAAGGGAGGGTTTCGCGGTTAATATGCATCAGAGAGCACGCAATTTGTTTGGAAAGCAGTTGAATGTTCGATGAATTCAATTCTCCTGGGTGGCAAGCTATGCTTTCTTTGTCTATAAAAACGGCTGGTTTAGATAATACTTTGGATTAAACTTCTGGATTGACTTATTAGCTTGATACTATTGGTAAAGTCATTGTTCTAATCGCCTGTTTTCCCGCCCCCTAGGCCTTACTGAAGTTCAACTCATGACTAGTTTATTCAACACGGAGTGAGTCCTTACCTTGTCGTATTCACTCTCTAACTGTGCCTGGCGAAGGGTTAATTCTTTATTCTCCGACTCCTTAATATCAGCTATGTGTTGAATTTTCTGTAACTCCTTCTCTAGGTCGTTTAACTTTTCGTCGCCATCCAACTCCATGTTTTCAAGGGTCTTCACCAACTCGCTTTCTCGCTCGTCTTTTTCACCGATTTCTTCCAGCCTCGCGTCTTTTTTTGCCAGCTCCCTCTTCTTCGTCGCCAGAGCTTTTTTCATAAGTGTGATTTTTCTCTCTTTGGAGCCGCATTCTGACTCGAACTGGTAGGCTTTTTCTTCAACTTCTTTGAGCACTTCTTTGGCGTCGTGTTCCCTGTCTTCGGCAAGGTCGATCCTGTCTTTTAGTTGTTGCATTCGTTCACGAAGCTTGTTCGCCGACGGCTTGATAACTGCTGACATTGTGGACTCAGTGAGTATTTTAAACCGTGAAAAAATGTGAGAGTCGGGAAGAAAAATCGACCGGATTAACTCGTGCACTTGTTATGTTGTGGGATTTTGAAGATGTGGATTTTCAGAAGAATGATGAATATGTGAAGTGATATTGCAGGTGAACATGAGCTAGCAATCCACTGTATTGTGCTGACCATTTTCATGTAAATGTATCATAGTTTTCGAAAACGTCATTGGTCCAAACCCGGTCTGATATCATGAACGTGACTCTGTCGATCTCTTAAATAAGTTCTCATAACTGGTGCCAATACAGTTCTTAAGGTGTTGGTTAAGAGAATCTGATTGTGTATCAATGCAATGACTCCTTTGTGATCATAAAAGATATTCTCATAATCTACAGTCTTAGTGTTTGTGGTTATTTTAAGGAGAAACTAGAAGTTGACCTTCGCCAAGGTCAATTTCCTGCTAATGGACGTGATTTGGTTCGCCGGTTGTGGCTTTATATTTTCCTTTGGTTTTTAATGACTTCTTTTGTGTTATGAAAGGAATTAAAAGAATACGCATAAACGTAGCAAAACACAGTTTAATTAGGATCGTTTATCTCGTATTTAGCTAAAGATACTGGCGGATTAGTTCGACCAACGTGCCACAATTGCAGACTCAGATTTATCGCTTATTGGATAAACTTTGGGAAACTTGTACAGACATGTTTTTAGCAAAGAACTTCAGGGTGTGTCTTACAAAGGAAGTGACGCGTGACTCTCTTTGCATGTCTTTCGGTTTCTTTGATGATTTAATGGATAAATTATGCACTTTCATAATATATTCAAAACAGCTGAGTTTATATAGAGTAGGCTTCCGTGACGTCTGGACAGGTAAGCACGCGAGCTGACGTGGCTAAGATAACATTTCCGTGACGTATTTTCCAAAGAATCCGGGAAATTAAACGACAAAGCGCGCCACGAACTATCTAATTGCAGCATTTAGTTTGTCACGAACATGAGATCGAACTTCATAAAATTTTAGTCAAGACTCTGAAACGGCTACATGGCCTGAATTTTAACCTTATTCAGACGGGGGGGGGGGGGGGGGGGGGGGGGGTGGGTGGTGAGAGGGGGTGTATTATCTTAAAGGAGCATGTCGCGGATGGCGCATCTTGAAAAAATTGGCCAAATTTTTCAAGTTCGCCATTCACAATCCGTCTTAATATTCTCCATCCTTGTTCCTGTTTGGTTTATTATTACCTCTTTGGTGTTTTTCTACCTTAGAAAACTATTAATTTGGGGCTTCCTTCAGTTTGAAGGTGATTTTGCATTTCGCAAAAATAAAATAAAATAATACCTTAGCCGGCGAAAAGTATGAGTGAGGTACAGTGATGGATTGATTCGGTTCCAAGGCCAAACCACGTGACAGAGAACCGCGGGCTAAACTCCTGAACCGGGCTGGCGAAATTCGTGGTGAACAGGTCGCGCTAGTTTAGAAAAACAATTTCCACCTTGTCTTAACATAGAATAAATCCTCTGCGAAATAATGACTTGAAATGAGAAGTACTATATACTGAGGAAGCCGTAAAAAATAAAGATGTACAACATATTGAATAAGAAACGCCGAGATGGCCAAGACTAATTATCAGATTGTTGATGCTAGTAAGGAAAACCAAACATGGTCTATGATGTTGAGAAATCCTTTTTACTTGTTGTATATGTAGACGAATCGAAATTGTAGATGAATCGAAATGTCATCATTCAATAGAATTTTACGTTTTGCGAGTAACAAATTTTGATCATATAACGAGCACTCTGATTGGTTGTGCAATCGTTTTACATGCAGGCTAGTGTAAACATGGTTATGACGTATCATTGCATTTGTTGCCGCTTGTTATGTACATAGTCTGATGTAAACAAGAGTGAATGGGTTTGAGCGAATTCGAAAGTTTATGCAAACTCTCGCCTGCGGCTCGGGTTTACCAAGTGCTTTTGAATTAATTCTCCCAAACTTTATCTCGTGCATCAGGGCTATGTAAACACGCGCGCCATTTTCTCATTCTTAGGGGGCAATACACGTGGATTCTTATGAAAATGAATGAAAGTTGGGGAATAAATTGGTTAAAAAAAACACCACCAGACAGTTGCCCCCAACACGAGAGCACGTTCGCGTTGGGTTAGTCATTTGGGTGTCCATATATCAATTATTAACCAAAAATTATAATGTCCATTAAATCTTCATTTTTTCCCAAATAATAACTAATCCACTATTCCCCGGCATCCCTTTCTCCTCCTTCACAAACATCTTAAAAATGCTCAAAAAATTCTTAACATTCCACGGGACCTTTCACTGTGAACCTATGATGGCACTATGATTGCATGAAACCTCAAAGAGATAATGCGACAGAATAGTGCTAAATGTATGAAAGTATTGCCCTCTTAAATAGAGAAGTCAAAAATAGCATGACCTATGGTAATATAATGTTATCGAAATTTTTCTATGACATTGATGATCGACGGACTAGAAAATTAATTATTGAAAGGGAAGATAAAACTAATAAGGCTTTCTGTTAAAAAGATAAGGTAGGTTATGGACGGATTTAGAATCTAACAGATTTGACCGATATCCAAGAAATGACTTATTTGGGCCGGGAAGCATTTCCCCCTCATAATTGGGATTTTGTGCGTTGTAGAAACGATCCTTGGTCTTCACAGAATTATCAGTTCAATCGTCTTTAAAGCACCATTGGCTGTCAAAAATGCATGCAAAATGATGCTTAAGGCCGGATTACACCACAGTGTAATCCTGATTTCTCGAACCCTCAATTTCGCAAACATCCCGATAACTTGAACCAAAAGTCGTTTCCCTTGATTAGTGTCACTGTAATTTTACCCCCGATATTTCGAGCTTCCGATTTCTCGAACCAATTTTCCTTTCCCTTGGAGGTTCGAGAAATCGGGATTCCACTGCATATCGATTAATACTCACGATTTCGTGAAGGCTGCCGGGTTTGCGTCGAGGGACGAGGATAGACGAATGCAGTGACATTAATTTTAGGCAGGTCTCTGATGCCGTGAGAACTTATAGAGTAACTGGATTACTCTGGTATACAAATATAACTGAATTATCTTTTAATTGAAGCTCTAAAAAAACTTCCTACAAATAATTCTAGAATAACCTAGAAGTCTACTTTACAGTGTTGTGAAAAATTCAATAAGCGTACTCGTCTCCCTGGGGGGGGGGGGGGGGGGGGGGGAGGGGGGAGGGCTCCCATATAAAAGTGATGGGGTGATCGTGGTACCTTTAAGGGTTGAAATTCGTGGTTTCCTACCGCTTAGTATGTTTAAATCGAAAATGAGCACCGTTAGAGTTACCTCGGTACCTTTTAGGGTTATAAGACGAAAACAATACGACAACTTGCTAATAGAATTGGTACCTCTTAGGGGTGAAAACAGATTCAAGCCACGCCCACAAAACAAGATTCCGGTACCTTTCAGGGATTCCTTTCAAAATTCCCCCCCGTCACTTTTACCTGGGAGTCCCCCCCCGGATTCGTCTGGCTATTTTCCCTCGTGGTACTTACAAGCGCAAATTGATTTCGCTTTCTGAATCAGTCTACAGCTAAGAAATCGAAGAAAAAAACAACAGTATATATTTTTTGTAACAAAACTACACGCACTAGAAATGCCTGATATTACTTTTGCTACGTTTTACATTTGTAATTCGTTAACTGTTTTATTATATCAATCTTCGTCTTCTTCGTCTTCTTCTTCTTCTTCGTCGTATCGCTCTCTTTCGTCGTATCGCTCTTCGATTTCTTTCTTTTCTTCTTCTTCTTCCTCCTGCTCCTCTTCCTCTTCCTGTTCTTCTTTTTCGCTTTGTTTTCTGGTTTCTTTTGCCGCCGGCGCTGGTTGTTTCTTCTCCACAAGATCGTCGTCGTCGTCATCATCGTCGCTCATCCCCTCGACGACGAGCATCTCCATGTCTCCCATCTCCTTCTGGATTCCTTCAACTTTCGATTTCCAGTCTCCAATTTCTGTAGTCATCTGATCGACCACTCGTTCTAACGGTGGGATTTTCCTCTCCTGATCCTCTGCACCCGCTAACATTTCCTTGAGCTGCTCTTGCAGGAAGGACACCTTCTCTTCTGTAACGTGCTCACGCTCGCTCGCGTCTTCATCCTTCGCTTCCAGGTCTCGCATATTTTCTCCTGCTTGGTTGATGCGATCCGTTAGTGACTCGATTTTCCCCAAAGCGGAACTCTCGCGCTCCGTGGCCTGTTATTACAAAGAAAACAAATCAGAAGATGCATAGAGTGAACAGGAACAGACTGTTAATACAGTATCACATCTCCCTATTTTTTTACCTAATTTTTCTCTCTCCTTCCTAGTTTTTTTTCGGCCGTTACGTTCTCTCTCCTCCTTTCACGGCGTTTCTCCCTCCTCCTTCATTTTTTCAGCCGTTTCTACCCCTCTGCTGCATATAACCCCACGGTCTTTAAAGGAGCTACGTCACGGATGGGGCATCTTGAAAAAAATGGCCAATTTTTTCAAGTTTGCCGTTCACAATCCGTCTTAATTTTCTCTATCCTCGACCATCCTTGTTCTTGTTTGGTTTATTATCACCTCTTTGGAGTTTTTCTACCTTAGTAAACTATTATTTTGAGGCTTTCTTCAATTTAAAGGTGATTTTGCACTTCGCGATATGGCTTCATACCCTAAAATACTTTATCAAGCAGACCGTGATGTGATGAGAATAAAGAAAATCATGAACGTGGAGATATTTCCAGCATATTCTCCCAACTAACACAACATAATGTTGGGTACTCAGTAAGGTGAATTACTGTTTTGATCTGGCGACTGGTTTTTAAAACGGGCTATGTCACAATATATTTAGTCTTTTTTTCTCCGATATATACAAAATCGCCTTCAAATTGAAGGAAACTGTCAAATAATAGTTTAATAAGGTAGAAAAACACCAAAGAGGCAATACAGTCGAACCTCTCTACAACGGCCACCTTGGGGTCGAAATAACTGGCCGTTGTAGAGAGGTGGCCGTTGTAGGGAGGTTTCAATTAGAGTAAAGTGTATGTATCGGTGTACGGTTGGGACTAAAAATCATGGCCGTTGTGGAGAGGTGGAGAGGTGGCCGTTGGTGGAGGTTCGACTGTAATAAACCCAAGAAGAAGAAGGATGGCAAAATTTGGGAAAGATTGAGACGATTTCAAACGACGAACTTAAAAAACTTAGGCTAACTTTTTTTCAAGATGTGCCATCCGTGACGTAGCTCCTTTAGAGAAGAGAATAACCAAGGCAACTGATCCATCACAATCTATTTTTAGATTGTTTTTGATTACTCAGGCTTTGATTGGGTCTGGTCACGAGCTAAGGAAGTCACATTGTCATTGTGTAGAATTCAAAAAATAATAAATAAAAATAAATATATTTTTATAGCGCATATATATTGTTGTTCTATGTTAAAAATCGTTTCTCTACTCTGGAATGGCAGGCTGAAGAACCTTTGGCAAAATTAGAATAACGAAACATTTTTAGCATTATGAATGTTTGGATCACAGCTAATCTGTTTCCCATCTTTGGTGTTTGGTATCTCGAAAGTTCGCGAACATTGGTTTCATACCTAATACTCGGGTGAAGTACTACCAGAGAATTTGGGTGGGGGCCGGTGCGGCACGCTTTTTGAAACCCCTATTTCAGACCTGACCCAAAATAGGTACTGTATATCTGTATATCAATACTAGACCTGTCGCGTCAGATAACTCAATAGTGCAGGTGTCTGATCCATGATCTCAGCTATCTAGGAAACATTTGAGAAGGACCGCTAAATTCCCCGATCGATATTTATGGGGAAAAACACAAAAAACACAAAAAACACAAAAAAACATACCAAATTTCAGACCAAAACGGATCAAAAAACAGACCCTTTGGCGCCGCCGGCTTTATATAGCTTATATAAAGGAGTAACCCTCCCTCAGTGAACTAGTAACTATTTTGAATGCTATGCCAATAACACGGATAAAGCAACCGGTTTCTTACGTAAATACCCATCAAGTTAAACTTCCTTTTTTTGCAAAAACAGTGGGGACTTTTAATAATACATATGGGCTTTATTGCCGGGGGAAAAGACTTTCAATCACTTGAGAAGTCCAGGCGGAATGCAGATTGTCAGATGGGCGGAATGGAGCCCGCAACAAGAGCAGCGGGATGCGGGATTGAAAAAGCCTAGTTTGGATCGACCCTCTATTCTTAGCTATCTAATCTCATCTCATTATCGTTCTCTGGATGGATTACAATAGACTACAGTGATAACTACTGTTCGTTTGGGAACAAATCTTTTACTACTGCACACATGATGAGCGTCGACGTCCAAGGATCAGAAGACAAATTCTCCTTATAGGTTCACGTACATTTTCTATCATTTATCTTGGAAGAGTATCATGGTTTTTAATCAGGACTTTTTTCCTCGCATGACGAGTCTATTTGAATTTGTTATGAAAATGTAAAAAGACCTCCCATACGCAGCCGCTTCACATCGCTCACTGGCTGGAGAGTTAAGTTACTGTCTACAATTAATTTCCGTCAGTCGATGTCAGTCACGCAATTACAGTAGATCGACACGCACCCATTATCCTATCTAAGGGAAGGAGGGGGGGGGGGGGGGGGGGGGGGGGGCGAAAAGGAGAAAGAGGGGGTGGGGAGGGACACCGACAGTTTGAGCCGAGGGGATGATCTATGGACAATCTTCTATAGTTTATGAGAAATCAGTTGAAGCAAACAGTGTTATGCATGATGTAAACGCCAAAGCCATCACCATATACCAATAGCTTGATTTTTGTAAAATTCCCAATTATAGACGGATTGATCCTTTTCCGCACTAATTAGAGGGGACGGGAGCTATACATTCATCTCCACCACCCTCCCTCCCCTCCCCTCCCCTGTCTGCGACAGTTTCCTTTCGGTTGAATATACATTACTATATCATTAAATAGGACAGTGGAAGATATAGTTCTACTTGATTTCGAGTGCATAAGAAGGACTTTCGCAATTGCTGATGTAGAAAGCCTTTCTTTGTTAATCGAAGCACTTGATTTATTCCGCCCCAGTTGACACTAAAACAATCAACAAAGCTATCCATTTACACCAAGTCATGCATTGAGCCATGTTTACTCCTTTCGGGAACAAAACAAGAACTTGCACGTGATGCAACGTTTATTTTCTACCAAGATGGTGCTTTATGGATTTTTAAAAGCCTCGGACACGAAATTATAGAGCATGGCAAAGCTATTACCGTGATAACAATCAGTAATCTGGTAGAGATTCATTCCGCTGTCGTGGCAGCGAAGTATCTATTACAGGAGATGTCTTATCCAAATACTTTATGAGCTTTTACGGTCACTGATTAGCTAACCAATTGGTTGTTGCGATAAGAAAATGAAAGATTCAACTACGTAGTTTTGTAGTATTGTTAATTAGTCGTCGCTCGTTTTTTTCGCGGGTAGAAAAAGAATTCAATTAAAATCAATTTTAAAAGTGCTCGGGACGGTGAACGCTTCAGTCGTCGGTAATCTAATCTAACTGAATTGACCATGATAAACAACTGCAATTTTAATTTTAAACATCGTGCATACCTTTTGCATTTCGTTTTCCAACTGGCCGTGTTTTTGCTTGAGTTCGGTTGTTTGAAGCTCCATGGTTTCGGCTCTCTGAGCAGTTTCTGTCATCTCTGTTTCCACTTCGTGCATCCTTTCGTCCCCGTCAATTTCGACACTCTCGAGCTCCCGTACGACTTCGCTCTCTTGTTCGTATTTCTGTTCTAAACTGTCACTCTTCACTTTCCTCTCTTGCAGCAGGGAGTTCTTCTCGTCCAGCTCTTTCTGCAGAAGCTCAATTCTCTTTCTCATCGAATCGATGTCAGATTCATGCTGATAATAAACGGCCTCCACCTCCTTGAGGCTCTCCTTCGCGTCATGTTCTCTTTCTTCGGCGCTTTCGATTTTGTCTTTAATTTTCTGCATCCTCTCACGAACCTTGAGTAGCACTTCGCTCGACATTTTGAAATATTTTTTGTTAACTTTCTAACTTTACAAAAAGAGCTGCCTGCGAGACAAAGGAAAAAGAAGTTGTTAGTGGCACCCCGCGAGTGAAAATAGAGAGATCGTGTGTACGGCTGGTTTATTTGGTCGGAATTTGCAAATATTCCTGGAATGTGCCAGGGCGAGTCTTAAGTGGTCAGGTAAAGATAATTAACAGAAATAAAACATAAAGATGAAAAGCTTTTTCGTGACCCATTAACCCGTTTAAATCGCTAAGTATCGTGTGACAATGATCTTGGAATTTTTTAAAAAATTTCAATATTTTATACATGCACGCTCCAATCACTTGATGACTATGAACGAATTGCAATACTAGTACACATAACTGATTTAGTTTTATCAGAACAAAATATCTCTTCATTGCATGATTTCAGTGTTTCTTGTTCTTGTGTAATAGCTTGTAATACCTTTTCGTTATGACCGTATTTTAGGAGAAGATAGAAGTTGGTCAACGAAACTACTAGCTTGTAAATAGCTTGTAAATAGCCATTTCCTCTAATCACAAACCGCTCAACGAATTAATCTGGATCTCAGTTTATTGTAGTAATAAATCTTGACTTTTTGTTTAGAGCTCTCAGTGTTCTAAGTTGTTGTGCGTCTCGAAACATCTTGTTGATATGCATTGATTGATAAAAATGACCTGTCTGTTTTCTAAAGAAGGGATTTCGATAAACCACATTTGATGTATGCCACCTGTGTTGCGGGCGAGTCATTGTTTTTATCGTCATTCATACTATCCCGGAAAAAATATGTCAGTTTGGGTTTCTTTCATCCGCTCATTTCTTTAAAGAAGGAAAATAAACACTTGGCAACATGTTTTCCCAGTTTTCACAAGAAAGCCACAACTATGGCATTCATCCCATTCATGTACTGTGAACTGGCAAGGGTCAAAAATTATTTTTACGTACTTTATTTCAACAATATTAATTTAACCGCGGTCAATATGTTTTTGTACCAACTTGATTTGCTTTTGCTGTGACAATAATTCTCCATTCTTAACGTGCTTAAAATTGTGATATTTCCCGCTCAAACCGCTCCTGTCGCCACATCACATAACAGGAAGGGGGAGAACGAAAGCATCAAAGAGAGAACAAATCCGCTCTTGATACAACGCGCATGACTACGGAAGCTAAACCAAATAAGGGCAAATGATGTGAGAATGATGGAATCCCAACTAAATGCTATAAACGTGCATGGATTGGAGAAGTTTGGAGTCATGGAATTGTTATCGCATACCTAGCTACTCGTCAGTGCTAAACTTGAAGCAAGCCGTGACTTCCATGGATATTTTAGTTTCTAGAATAATTTCTGCTATTTATTTCAGATGAAAAGTGATCTAACATCGTTTAGTGACTTGAGATTTATGAGAAGATTGAAACACTCGATAACGATACCAACGGGGTCTTTTCTGAACTGAGAGGTCAATACTCTTTGCTCGTATTTCAGTCAGTTTTGCTTACGATGTTTCTCATAAATGGTCATACATCTGCAGATTATGACGTTTTAATTTCCGTCATCAAACTACTAAGAAGCGAACGTCAAATTACGCACGAAATCGACGATGGTGAGGTTCGAAATCATGTCAAGTGCATATCTGTTAATTGATAACACGATGCATCATGTCTGATCTCATATTCATTTGTCCGCCGTCATTCTAACCGATGAAAGCTGCAAGTGCCTTAATACTTACAGACCAATGGAAACGCACAGTTGCTCAAATTGATAAACGCATGAAACGCGTTTTATGAAAGTTACACGGAAATTTGCTCGCGCTTGTTTGCGTTTTTTTTTCTGGTGAATTCAACTGATTCAAGCCCCGTGAGAGGCTGACATTCTACAGAGGTCACAAAATGCGTTTGCTCAGTTCTCAAACATATATGCACGTCACACGACAGCACAGCGACAGCAACATGGGACTTCTTTGTTGCCAAGTTCCATTGGGGAACGAAAAGCATCCACCAAACAGCTACACGCGACATGGGACCCCTTCCTACCCCTCCCTCAATCTAGGACTCGACCAATGTTGTGAGTTCTAAATTGTAACGTCATGAACAGCATTTTTTCAATAACCTATATGAAATTCCTAAATGATATCTTGGTTTAAACATACTTTACCCTTCCCTGGAAAAACTTAGTTTTAACTTTATTTCATCGATCTGTGCTCTAAGTATCGAGAATACGAGATTGAATTTTTTTTCACTCGGTACAAATGCAAGGCCAACATGTAGATATTTATAACTGGGTTTAAAGTTACGGGTTAAAGTATTTTGTCATTAAATGTGATACCTTATGTAAAACTTTGCCAAAAGACTTGTACTTTTTTGGTAAATTATTTTGTAAATCTGCTCTCTATGACAGCTTGCCTAAAAGTATCTAATGAGTAGGTATTTATGTAAATTTACCAAGCAGCTTCTACACGAGATAGGTAAATATCTTCGTTATCAGTTGATGCTTTCTGGACGAGGACATACCACGCTTCATGATAATTTGACTATAAAGTGTCAGGACCTTGCAATTAGATACGGCCGGCTTATTGTCGAACGGTGGACAGTGAAATAAGTGAGGTCTAACAAGCATTCCGATTGGTTTATGTGCGTGCATTGGGTTGTTTTTGTCCATTTTGTCCCTCAACGTGATAAACATCTAATTTCTCCTAACAACATTAAGCAGACAGGAGACGCAAATAGAGTTCAAATCATTAACTATTGAAGTGAGTTGGACTCCGGATCCGGGGAGGGCAATTTTTTTTTACGCCCACTTCAAGATGGCGGCAAGATGGCGGCGTTAAGACTTTTTCCACAAAAAAGGGAACACAGTTCATGAATTGAGTTGATTCTAACCCACAATAACCTTATTCCCCAACACAACACAATCGAGCCGCTTGCTGCCCGAAACACTAATTTTTAAGGCAATAACGTGCTCCCGTAACATACGTCAATATTGACCAATACTAATCGGTTTACTACGAACGAATCATGAAATCGCTACTTAACATTTAAATTTAAACCATTTTTTAACCCCAAACAGTAAAACGTTGGCGAAATTCAAATTCTAAACTGTTGAATAACCTGAAACAATATTTAGTTGCTTAAAAAATACAAAATGTAAATGGCCGCCATCTTGAAGTGGGCGTAAAAAAAATTTCGCCCGGGGAGGTCCGGGTTCGATCCCTGGCAGGAGTCCTTATGTTGTGACAGACCGTCCCGAACTCTTAAACTGAGGTTGTAAATTATTACATTTTTTTTTTTTTTTTTTTTTTTTTTACTCCACTGTTTTTGGTATAAAAAATATTAAGACATTCGACATCCAAAGATCCAATGTAAAATGATAACTGTGAAAAACATATATTTTAACAAAAATGATGGCTCAAACAGGGGTTAAAATCACTGGAGCTCAAATTAAAAAGGCTACAAAAAGTTGAACATTTGAATAGTTTTCAAACTTTTTGAGTTATTTTTCTTTGCGTGTTTACATACATTTTTCGGTAAATTTAAACCGTGAAAACAAGTTGAATATCAGCGGGATTTCGTCCTTTCTTGCGATTGGTCGTTAATTTATTCTGTTTTACTCTGTTAATGCTCTCGACTTCACTGAATTATAATAAGGAGTCTTCGTGGCCGACTTGGGAGAATAGATCTTTGTCAGTATATGTGGAAAATTTGTGCAGCCTGCACGGAAGTTTTGCATGATTCGTCCACTGTCGTTGGAAGTAATGCACGTTGCTCATGGACCATAAATATTTTGTAAAGGTTCTTTAGCGCGCGGTCCTTTAGAATTAAATTAAATGAATTAAGTGACGCAACAATCCAACGTAGGAACTCGACAACAACGTTTGCTGATGATCAGCTCAGTACAAGAACAAGGTTCACATGATACCAGTACTCTTCTATAACAAGCAGAAATGAGACTACTTCCTTTTTTTCTAGTTCTTTTTCTGTTTGTATGTCATCTAAAACTTCATAGAGATGGTGTCGCAGACATAAACACATTTCCAGATAAAGAAGGTAACTTCAACAACGAGGAGAAAGGTAAGCCGAATAAGAAAAATTGGCTATTATCACTCAGAAAACGAATAATACCTGGTTGGAAACCAGAGATAGCCATTGCTCTAGAGCGGTTTTCAATTGAGTGTCGAAAGTAATCCGGAATTGCTTTGGTTTTGCTTTACTACGTTCTGTGATTGGTTTAAAAACTTGCGCCACCCACTCAATCAATCAGATGCAAAGCCAAAACCAAAACCAAAACCAAAACCAACCGTGACTTGGTAGGATGTGTTTTCCCGCGCTTTGCGCCGGTTACGTGTATTTGCTTCGAGTTTTCATTGGTTCATTGTGTTTTTGTTTGTTATGATTGGTCATTGTAATTTCTTGGGTTTTGGTTTTGGTTTTACGACACTTAATTGAAAACCACTCTTTGAAGAACTACACTCGTGCTAGTAGGTTTCGTCTTTGATCTGAATTTGATGTTCTCCAAAAATGTTTTACCGGAGGTAATGTGCGCGATGAGCAAGATGTGTGATCTGTGATTGAAAATTAATTCTATACACAACGGTGTCGCGTCAATTTTGCCTTTAAGCTAAGTCATGGCTAAACAAACGACGAGTGATCGATCTTTTCCTTGCATAGGATGGCGATATTTGTTGTTGTTTAAAAGATATTGGACTGTCATGGTTAAACTGAGCGATGTTTGGAGCATTAAGCAAGACCATTTTAGTAGAGAAATAAAAATAGTGTAGAAAATTCTAACCAGCTTGCAATTGAAAACAACAACAACAACAACAACAACATATTTAGTATTGCATGTCAGTCTACAAAGTTGGGTTTCATTATATTTTCAGTAAACAGTGTGTTGGACTTCGTCTACCAACGAGATGGTATCCTTAGCGACGGATCAAATAAACTCCTTGGAATTAATTCTACGGGAAATAGATCCAAGCGAAACTTTATTGCACTGAATCGTTACTGGAGGGATCCTGAAGCCATTCCCTACATGCTGGACATATCACTGGGTAATGTCACTGGGTAATATATCAAACACGACAGATAGTGTTTATTCATTCGATTTCCAAACACCGAGAAGAGAGTTGAAAGTAGGACGCGTAGCGGAGTTATGTATTTTTGACGAAATTCGAGGTGTTTGGAAATGGGATGAAACACTGTTTCGAGTGTTTGATATATCTTCTCAAACGAAACAAAAACTAAGGAGTAAACGGAGAAATAAGTATTTCATTTCTAGCATTTCACAAAAAAATGTTGGCTGGAGTTATGGATACCGTATTCGTATCCGTATTCTGTCCGGGAAATCACTCTTATCTAAGGCCGCGTTCTATTGGGATCAACCATTTTAGGTTAGTTGGGTTGGGTGGTTGCGTTTCTTCATGTATGTTTTCGGTTGGTTCGGTGGTTGATCAACTTTTTCAACTCCTACCGAACTCGGCGGAAACGATTGATTTGTTTGAAGTTTCTCAATATATAGCACTTTTCCAACTGACCATTTTCGGGTGAAATCGTTGATCAATATTCAGCAATCCTTTCAACCATGCAAATCAACCGAAAATGGTTTTCCTGATACCGCAATAAGGAAAAACACAACCAACCAACCAACCAAACAACCACACCAAACAACAACACACACCACCAACAAACCAACCACAACCAACCAACCACCAACCAACCAACACCACAACCCAACCAACCCAACCAACCAACCAACCCAAACAACAAACCCAAACCAACCCCAACCCCCAACCAACCACAACCAACCAACCAACCAACCAACCAACCAACCAACAACCACAACCAACACCACAACAACCAACCAACAACCAAACCAACCAACCAAAACGGTTGATTCATATAGAACACGTCCTAACATCAACCGTTTAAACCGAAAATGGTTGGTAAAATTCAATTGGAACACTTCAACGAAATCAACCAATTGAACCGGTTGAGGTGGTTGGTTCCAACAGAACACGACCAAAGATCTTCAGTATAACAAAGTGATAAAAGTAACTACATATTTTTCATTCAGGTTCATCCGGGAGGAAAGCTTTTCAAGCTGCTATTAATGAATTTGAGAAGAATACCTGCATTCGATTCACAAGACGCTTGACGAGAAAGATTTTATCTGGGTTCATCGGGGATCGGGGTGAGTTGAAATTTGGTGAGATGAGCCCTTTAATTGCCGTGATATAGAAACTCTTCTCCCTCCCCAGACCTCACTACACACAAGTTACCAATCATGAACTTATCCTGAGTGCAGTAAATATCCACCCACTTGTTCAAATAAACGGCCAATTTCAAATGACTTTGGAAAGTAATTATGTCCTAACTTTGGTTTTATAGGTTCGCTGAGTTCGATGAATGCATTGTTCAGAAAAGCCGTGCAACTAATATTATAGCTTTTACCAATCTCCATGAAGATGTTGTCTTTTTGGCCAATCTTATGCAAAACAAAAATCGATCATGATTTGGCTCACGAAAATGTTCCCACCAGTTACATGTTTTTGTTTCGAGTTTCAATTGATGAAGTCGAACTGACTGGCTCTGTGCACAGTACTTTGGTTTTAGCTTGAAATTATTTTAAGAACCCGCCTTAATTAACTCCTTAAAATTGATTTTTGCTAGATGCTTCTCAGCCACTGGGAGATCTGGTGGAAAACAGGTCCTGTCCTTGGGCAAGGGATGCCAAACAAAGGGTGTTGTTATCCACGAGCTTTTGCACTCTCTCGGTATGATGCACGAGCATTGTCGTTCCGACAGAAACCAGTTCATCAGGATTAACGTGAACAACATCAAACCAAGTAAGCGCAGCTGGTTCAAGAAGAGTTTTTTCTAAGTACAAGGCTGCGTTGCAATAGAATATGTTTAATATATCAATTAACATTGTGATCCTGAATCCGATTCTAAGATTGAATCAAGTTTGCAAGGTTCTCAATTCGTATATGAGACTCGGATGAAAACAAATTCTGATCAAATTCTATATCGGTTCTGTTTACTAATCTGCTAAACACCGCTTTTTTGGCTTTAGAAGCGAAAGTTGAGTACCGCGTATTGAAAGGGTACGTCATTGGGGAGCCTTACGACTATGGGTCCGTGATGCACTACGGGTTTAATTTCTTCAGCGTGGATCCCAAAAGACCGATTATTGTCAAGTTAATGCCTGGAGGGAAACAGATGGGTCAACGGGAAGGATTCTCTGATCTGGACTTAAGGAAAATCAACAAGTGCTACAACTGCACCAGTTACATTAGTGAGTATACTATGGATACCTGATCTATGAATGATATCGTCAATTGAAATTACGTTACCATATATACCGAAAAAGAAACGATGTTAATGTATGTTTGGTGTTATTTTTACAGAATCGATTCCAGCGCCAAAAAAGGAAACAATCAAAATAGTTTCAGGTAAAGAAGAAGTAACACAAAGGGATGTGAAAATATGAAGATTATCTTACGTATGACGTTCCCAAACTAGAGAGAAATGTTCTTTTTATCACGAGCTGACTTCATGTCTTAGTTTTGTCTAGATTTACTATCTATGATTTATATCTAGCTACTTGTTTAGTTTTATATCGTCTCTGTCTTGAAAGATGAATAGGAGAGTTCATGATCATGAAACTGACTATGCCATGACTAGCTACATTACTGTATACGCATGTTGTCTGCATTACCGTCGCAGATTAGTTGTGTTTAAAGAGACAAGATCGTCAACATAACTTATATTAGCTTCCTGTTTTATCCCTAATGGCAGTACGAGTGTAAAAGAAAACCAAACATGACATAACAGTGGTGCTAGTACATCAGTGGATTTATTTGACGTTGTAATCAGCTAGTGAAATTGAGTCTGAATATGTGATGCACAACGATCTCTAGGAAGAATAAGAATGAATCGTTGTATCCAGCACACCAGATTTTGAGTGCTGTGTACCATTCCGGTAACACTGCTGGCACCTTACTCCGATTTTTGCCCCCCCGGATGGAATATTAGTCTATCGCAGATTAACCCAGCATTTTGTCAGGTTGGCGCAGAACAATTTTCAAGCAGCCATGGAAATACCTGGTTGACCCAGGGCTTTACGATACAGTAAAAAACCCACGAGTAAGAACCTACATTTTTCCAAGTTAGCCTAAACAGGTTCTTATATAAATGGTACTTAACACAAATTTAGGCTAACTAGGTTCTTAAATAGGTTCTTAAATGCTAATGTAAAGTGACATGTTGTACAGTACTATTTGTTCCTTATTCAATTACACAGAGGTGCATTGTGATCACCCAATCACCTCATTAATAATAACAAAACTATCTGGTTACATTCATATTGATGCAGAAGCATCAGTTGTTGGTCCTTTTTCCCTTGAAAAATATTTCATATGTATACACAGAGTACAACTGTACATTGACTGAAGCTATACAGATATATAGATTTTGAAAATAAGAACCTTTTGAAAATTTTAGGCTAAACAGGTTCTTGTTTAGAGGGTGTATAACTGACAAATTTTAGCCTAACAGGTTCTTAATTTCTAGGTTCTTACTCGTGGGTTTTTACTGTAATCAGTCTCGTAACCATGGCCAGTTCTGGAATCTATGTGTTTTTACTCTGAATATAGGAGACTGCAGCTTTGACAAAGGGCTTTGTAACTGGAAAAACTGGAGAAATGAAGTAGAAGATCAGTTTGATTGGATGATAGGAAAAGCTGCAGCTAAATCATATTCTGGAAAAACGCGTCAACCATCTGCTAATTATACTACTGGTGAGATCTCGTCATCTCGTCATCTCGAATGATAAATGTTTACTACGTATAATGTAATATATAAGGTATATCTTTTTTTGACTGACTGACTGACTGCTGACTAACTGAGTGCCTCGGCTGAGTGACTGTCTATCTGACCGGCTGACCGGCTGACTGACTGCAGATTGACTGACTCACTGACTGAAGATTGATTGACTGGCTGACTCCGTCACTCACTTTCTCTATCCTTTTCGTGCTTGTAGCACATAAGGCTTCCACCTGCATGAGATTGCCACTGCTGTTGGTCAGGAGTCTACAGACTGATCATGCAAGGTCTCTTTCATGTCAGGCTACATTCTTTCAATTAATTCTTTGTCCATGCACAATCCAAATGTTTTTTCCAATAGTTTAGTAATTATGAGCATTCTAAATATATCTTTTCACATTTCATGATTGCCATTCAAGAAAGGTTCCTGTTCTTCACAAAACCGTCAACCAAATCCGAGTACATGAGCAGCGGCGTACTTTACAGCGCAGGCTTCTTCAAAGGATCAAGTTGTTTGAGATTCTACTATTACATGAGAGCGGGCGGATATCTGAGGGTGTTTATAAAGGAATCGGTATCAAAGAAAAGGAACCCGTTTGTAATGATCTGGGAAAAGCAAGGGCCTCAAGGAAACAGATGGAATTTGATGGAAAAGTCTATTTCAGGAGCCATGATTAAGGTTCGTTGCGTTTTTCACTTTTTCCGAAGATGCGAATGTTATTTTATTTTTGGATGTACATGTACTTTATCTTTCACCTTATTCCTCGTTTTCCTGATTTTATGTTTTTATAAAAAGTCGAATATACACACTGCACTTCTAAAGACGTCTTTTATTAATTACTATTACCTCTTTTATTAATTACTTAACAAATAAAGAAGCCAAAACCATGTATTATACTGTCATAAAACACGACGGGAATTTGAGAACACGAGAGAAATTTAGAAAACACGAGCCGCAGGCGAGTGTTTTCTATATTTCTCAAGTGTTCTCAAATTCCCGGAGTGTTTTATGACAGTATAATACATGGTTTTGGCTTCTTTATGTGCTTTAAAATATAGATTTACGCGCGCGAAACGATAAAACACGCTTTTCTATGATTTATACTCTGATAAAACATGGTTTTTAACCAATCAGAGCGCGCGAAATTTTCAGTCTATATTTTAATAATTAATAAAAGACGTCAGTAGTATGTTTATATGTTGCAATGAAGACTTTCAGAAAGCGGCGAAAGCGGCCAACTTGACTGACTTGACTTATGACTGTTGAATTCGTGGTGGAGCATAGGCTGCTGACAATCACTAGATCTCTGTCTTTTTTACCCTCGTGTCCACGTGACAAGTCATGTGACACGAGGGTATTGGTATTGGAGTTTTTGTCACTCACTTTCCACATTTTTTCTATTCTGAGCATGTTGAACAAGAGTGCTATCTATAATAGCCTTCTCTGTTCACCTCAAGCTCTACATTTCCACCCAGCCATGTGTTAAATTGTGGTGCCTAGCCCTTCTCCGCTTTCCCTAAGGATTCTAACTCGGTTAGTGACGTTTTGAATGCCAAACTGAGGAATTAATTCATTTGTTGTTGCAGATTTATATCGAGGGAATCAAAACTCCAAATCTATCTGGATTTGTTGCCATAGACGAAATACGTGTCTTGCAAGGGAGGACTTGTGTTGGTAAATATTTTCCAAAAAGTAATACAGTGGAACCCTGATAATAAGGACTCCTACGGGCCAAAAAAACTGGCCGTAATAACGGGGTGGCCGTCTTAAAGGGTTCTTTAAATAAGAAAATGACTGACTGAGCTTTTGTTCGGGCCAAAATAAAGTGGCCATAATAACGGGGTGGTCGTATTAACGGGGTGGCCGTAAGGCGGGGTTCCACTGTACCTATAGTATTAGGTACCTTGTTCTCCACCACAAAAAGGTCAAGGCTAAAGTATGCCTTCAAGCCAAGTTGCTTATCAGGCCGGAGCTTAACTCCTGTTTCCATAGCATGAGGCGACTAGGAGTATTGCATTTGCTACTCCCCTGGATGGGATGCTAGCATTTTTGTCAGGTTGCCCTGGCAATCTACCGGTAGAGAGTAGTGTCTTGGCCAGGATCATTGTGTTCTTGGGCAGGGCTCTAACCTGCTAACCACTGAGCCACCGCGCCTCCCACTCACCACAAAAGCATTGATACAGCGAACTCTCTCTAAGACGGACACCATCGGGACCGGCACAAACTGTCCGTCTTAGAGAGGTGTCCGCTTATAGATACAGTAACATGACTGAAAAATGGCGCGCAGGGACCAACACCAAGTGTCCGTCTTACAGAGGTGTCCGTTAAGAGAGAGTTGACTGATACAAGAACGTGACTACAGGGACCGACGATATCAGTAGTTTCTGACATTTTAATGTCAGACGTCAAATCGAGGGTAATATATATCTAAATGTTTTGTTTTTTCATTTTTCTAGGATAAATACAAGAGTCATTTCTGTATGTGATAGGCAGGTCACACCATTTGAAGCTCTCCGGATTTCAGTGTTTTTGTGTTATACCTTGAGACCTATAATTAGGACTCGAGATATGAGAGGCGGAGTTTGTGCGCGATTTTCAAATGGTCAGGAATTGAAGGAGCAGAGAACTCAGAAGTTGTGTTACGTAGACGTTTCACACCATTAATTCCAGTTGAACCTGCATGGCAACCCTCAGGCACAAGGAAAGGAGAAACCATTCTACATGGCCAGAAATGTATTGGGCTTGTGCAGGAATGAACAGTACTTTGAACATAACCAAGGTGCTACGTCACGGTGGCGCATCTTGAAAATTTTAGCCAATCTTAACCATCCTTGTTCCTGTTTGGTTTATTATTACCTCGATGTTGTTTTTCTACCTCTCGGGGGTAAACTATGATTTTGAGGTTTCCTCGGATTCAGTTAAAGGTAGCTTTGTAAATCGCAAAAAATGACTCTAGCTCCTTTAACCTTTAGATTTCAAAGTAGAATTTGGTCACACCTCTGTCATTGAGAATACTAATCAATATATTAATTAATACATTAAGTGTTTTTGGGACGCCATCTTCGAATACCACGAATATTGCACTCACTACGCTAGGCTAACAAGAAACGAACAAGCAAACAAAAACAAACAAACAAACAAACAAACAAATAAACAAAAAAAACAAACACACTTTTTTGCTAAACAATCTATATATTTATTATTAGTTTATAGTACAGTTGCATGTATTCTGCAGTTTCGTAATTATAATCAATAAAAATGGCGTTAACTCTTAGTTTAGTATTGTTAAGTAACTTATCAAGAACTGCGGTAATTAAGCCTGTAACGCGTTATAAATGTATTGGTAGCTTTGTATGTAACTGGGTAAAAATTGAGTAAAATCAAGTATAGTACACTACATTATAATTAGTAGTCGAGGCCGTACCACTAAACAGTCTCTCCCCTTACGAGATTATCTAAAACTAACAATTGCAGACGTGTATCTCACTACATGATCTATAGAAATTAACTTTTAAAAGGACTTCAAAAGCTGCGCAGAGCCATCGATATCGATATCGTTTGTCGATATTACTGAAATCCATGTCCATTCTCGCCATCTTTAGTCATAATCGGCTTCCTAGTGAACTCCTTTCATTTGTCGCGTACTGTTCTACACAATTTATGTGGTGTAAATGCTGGACTGGACTCCGTGAAGGGCAAAGTTCACCAATTTTGAGTTATCCTTCATATTTTTGGCGGTATCAATGACTTTCCTTTATTTCCATGATTAGTAAAAATCTACTAGTATACTAATGCAAATGAGACAATCTGATTGGCTGAGCTACTCGTACACTATCAGCCATTAGTGTGCAGTGGCTGGAAATCGTCTATAAAATTGCGGTTTCTTCTCGTTTCTCCGAAGTTTCGGAAGAAGATTTAGAGTTAATATTAGACAATTGTTATGATTTTTACTAAAACAATTAGATTATGAGCTCGAGATTTCTATGATGTGATAGTTGATGAGGCCGTAGGCCGAATCAACTATCACATCATAGAAATCTCGAGCTCATAATCTAATTGTTAATAAGAAACACCAAAAAAACCCGCATATGAACTATTTACTGAGATTATGACCAAGTATATTTGGGAAATAATCCGTTTCCTGCATACTGAATACAAAAGCGAAAGAATAGCTTTAAAATAAATGCCAACTTAAATATGTACAGTATATATTGTACATCTTTCATCGCGTGTATTGTTTACGGCACATACTACAGCAGCAACTTGCAATTGCTCGTCGCATGTCGTTTTCAGAGAGATTTTCAACTGACTGTGGTAAAACCAAGACTAACAACAGAGTCACAACAGCAAATATAAATAGAGCAGTTTTCAATTGAGTATCATAAAACAAAGACCAAATAAATCACAATGGCCAATCACAACAAACGTAAACATTGCAATGATCCAATGATTAAATGAGAACTCGAAAACACGTAACCGGCACCAAGCGCGAAAAAACGCGAGTGAGCAAGTCGCGATTGGTTTTGGTTTTGCATCTGATTGGTTGAGTAGTTAACGCGAGTTTTTTTAATCACATACCGTAGTATGGCAAAACCAAAGCAATTCCAGATTCCTTTCGACACCCAATTTAAACCGTTCTAATACAATGAACCAACCAGAACTCTAAGCAAAAACATACAAATGACGTCAAGCGCAGGAAAAAGAGCCTAAGCCAAAACGATTGGTTTCTTGATTGTCTCATTAAACAATAATTTTCGTTGTGACTTGGTGTCAAGTGCGGGAAAACGAGCCAAAACGATCTGTTTCGGTTTTACTCCTGATTGTCTCATTAAACAATAATTTTTGCTCTGACTTGGTAGGCACGTTGCACGAAAGAAATCGTAAATCCAAATCAAATTCACAATTACTTTTGACAGTCAATTGAAAACCGCTCTGTAATAGTGTGAGTAAAATCAATCAACAGTTCAAATAACTGTATTAGTACTACGTCATTTCCATCCCAGCTTGGATCGGAAGGCTTCAGGGATCGTGCCACCGTTTACAGCTGTTTCGAGAAAGGTTGTCGAAAAAAAGCGCACGCGACAATTCCGAAAGGTAATCTGGGATATGATCAGCAAGGTACGTTCCTGACACTGTAGCTAGCGCTGTCGAACCTAATTTTGTTGCTTTCTTTTAGCACTCGCAAACATACGTCCATGGTGTCCCGTGTCATTTTCTCAGATTTCCCTGAAATTCTAGACTGCGAGCAGTCTCTTTCTTTTCCTAATGTTTTTAGGGCACGCGCGCGATCGCTCGCGCCAAAGATCTGAGGAGAAAAGACCGACTGCTCGCAGTCTACTGAAATTCTGAAGTCAAGGAACCGTGAACTTAAAACTACCCACAATACCTTTCGGGATTGTCGCGTGCGTTTTTTTCCGACAACCTTTCTCGAAATAGCTGTATGCAATGGATCAAGCAAACTTCCTGTAGCCATGCTCTTAAGCTAGTATAGGAAACTAATGATTAAAAACTGGTTAGACTATTTTTACAGTTGTCCCAAAGCTCTTCCAGTTGTTCAAAAGCAGAAAACTAACCAAACTAACCATGTTTGCCTTCATAATCCATTGGATGAAAAGCGTTTTGTTGTATAACTAATTACAAAAAATATACAGTATTTAAATTAATAGCACAGTGACTTATGACACTACAAATTGACGTCGCTAATATAAATGAGGAACATGGAAAAGTTCCAAAAATATCAAAATACAACTGACTTTGTTATTTGCCACCCTTACCAAAGAGATCTGCCCCACCAAACTCTTCTTTCTTTTTATAGGTAAAATGGTTGCCATGGCGATGGGGTTTTACAATATTAACAAGGTTCTACCTGTCTTGGGTGTAAACATTCTAAGTCGGCTAAGCAACCACTGATGAAACTACCACGTTCCCTCGATGATTCCTAGCAACGCCCAATACACTCACATCTGATGTCAATTTGTTTTAGTTTAATCCGCGCTAAAACATCCTCCCATCGCTTTAATAGCTAACAAACCGGTTCAGCTCGTTTATACCTGTAATAATCACCCACGGTGAATTCATAAGAACAGATATATTCAACACTTACAGTCTCTGCTCGTTTTTGTCAATTTCTCCCCTTGAAATAAAAGAAGCTAAGACTTTGCTGCTTGGAAGAAAACGATTTTCCGACAAAGCAGGGAGGTCTTTAGTTCCAGTTTTAGCCTGCGGTAGAGCCATTTCACCACTGTTAACGAAAGACGTTTATGATTTCACAGGGATACCACGCAATCTGCATGTATGTGTTCCCTGTGCTAATATTATGCACGTAATAATGTATAACATATATAATAAGAACATGAACATAATATATTATATTACAAAAGAAGCAATCTATGTAATCTTTAAATCTTTGATATTTGATATCAACTTTGACTTATAAACCTTAACCTTTTTAGCCGGCTTAGTTCTAGAGCCTGCATTTAAATTATCTTTCTCGATTATCAAGCTTTCTGTTTGATAATAAACGCATGTTGCTATTTACAGTTTCATGTTCCTTACAGGCAACTGGCATGACTCTAAACGCCATGATCATGATTGCATGTGCTTTACTAAACATGCAAAACTTTTCCTTTTTCTTCTGTTTTAATTCCAGCGAGGATTAAAAGGGCTAGGTTACGCTATTTTAAGGCAATTCCATTGCACATAAACTGTTCTTCAGACAATTAAAGTCAAAATAAATCCATGAAACCGTAGTGAAGTACGGATGCCAAAACTGGAAATAAAGTTTAAGTAAAATGTACGAGATCATGCAGGGTCTATGATGTTCTTATGTCGCTGAATGCATCATTTTTATTTTCATTTTCGACTTGTTGCCAGAAATTGAATCGCCGAAATAGCGTGAACTAGCCCCATACGGTTTAACACCAACAAAACGCCAACTCTCATTCATCTGTCCATCTTCATAGCTCCACGCATCCACCGCGTGAACTCGTTAACATTCGTGTAGACTCCATACTTGTGTGGTAAGGCGCATCTCTCGCCCCAGCTCACAATGCCTGCAAGCATCCAGCGGCCATCTCCATCCAGCACTGGACAGGCCAGCGGTCCCCCGCTATCGTAAGAGCATGCGTCAGTTCCGCCTTCCTTGAATCCGGCACACAGGAAATTGTCGCTTATTGTTCCGTTGTACGAGCTAGGAAAAGGCAGAATTGTCAATACGAATACGAAATTTTACAACCGACAACTGTAAATAACTGAAACCAAGAGAGGATGATCTAAGAGAAGCATTCCCTCATACATGGGTCTCTTCCAATGATTTTAAATCGCTTTTTAATTTTCAGTCCATAGCTGAACTATTTTAAGAGTGCTACCTGATTGGTCAGTTCGAATAACCTGATGTCGGAGCCTCAATCAGAAGGAAATATAAATAACTTTCACAGCATGGGGCACGGGGAATCTTTATTCTCTTAGATCAACCTCTCTTGCTGAAACCGATCCTTCCTTATAAAGACTACTGACCTCTGGGAATTGCAGGCGTCTTTCCCTACCAAATCGACCCAGGCCTCTCTCAACACAGGAGACGAGCTTCCGTTCCAGGACATGTGTCCCCAGCCGGTGACAATACAGCGTTTACCGGCTTTGAAGTAGGTGAAGCTGTCTGGCAGGCAGATCTGATTGACGTGGCGTCCAAACTGCACTGGGCTGGACAGGCGCACTAGAGCTGAGTGACGTCATATGCAAGATAAATCAAAACAAATTGGATTTGGATAAACAGCAACGAAACCCGGCCTGCGAGTACTATCAAAGGTCTAGTTATAGACCTCTGGTACTGTATAGCCTTCGAGGCAACTGAATTCCGGCAAAGTCTACCTCAAATCCAAGTCCAAATCCTTTCCAGTTTACAAGCGTAGTGCCGTTCTACAAAAGTATCACGGCCAATGAAGTTTTAGTTTTTCGCGAGGGAGTAATAACGTACCAAGATTGTGGATTATGTATCGTGACATATCAAAATATTCCACGTATATTTTTTTTTATTGCGATTCAAGAGATAAGTGTCCTACTATATTTTAAAGTCTAGCACTTATTTTTTTCTGTGAACAACGAAGAGGTTGCACCCTTTTATTCGGCGTTATTTGGATCGTCACGTAATATATCAAACACGAGAGACGGTGTTTCATCCGATTTCCAAACACCGAGAAGAGAGTTGAAAATACGACGTAGAGCAAACTTTTTAAAAGATGTTTGGAAATGGGATGAAACACTGTATCAAGTGTTTGATATATCTCCTCAATCGAGAGAAATCTTTGATTAGACCATATTCGTATTCTCACGGTTGGACTGGAATTACCTTGCAATCGAGGCTCATGCGGGGGAATCTTTACAAATGCAAATATTTTTAATGATATTCCCCCGCATGAGCGTCCATTGCAAGCTAGTTCCAGTCCAATCACGAGAATATTAATATGGTCTAAAGACCGGGTATCCAAACCTCCGACATGGTTGTGAATTATTACAGAGAAGTAATTTTCTCACCATGGTTAATTAATGCATTGAGCTCGAGTGACGACCTCAAAAATGCTGCTGCTAAGAGACTAATAAATAGTCTAATTCATAAATGTACTTGCAATAGATAACTAGTAAGGCAGTATACCCTTACCTATATCATTGTTCCCGGGGTGGGAGGTGTTACTCGGCTTGTAATTCGGGTGAATTAATATCTGCCTGACAGCAAGCTTTCTTTCTTTCCCTTCATCTTTGAGAAATGAATGTTCTCCAATTCGAACATCCCAGTCAGACGGGTTCTTCGATGTATGTTTGCCTGAGGTGAAAGCAAATTAACATCAATTGTATATACAACACATTTATGAAACAAAGTTTCATTTACTTTACCAAGCAGATCAATAACTAACAATTAGACTATGGGCCCCAGTCAGTTCTCATAAGCGAGTGGGTTAATTTTAGGATTAAACAATCACCATATCCAGCATATCACTGATCATTGGATCATCACGCCTCTGATATAGAACCATTTTACTCAGAATGCAAATTTATCCCAGCTGGAGAACAAAAAATACAAATAAACAACAGCGCCAGCTGAATACAGTTGGTAGAACAAGTGCCGTTTTTGGCAAATCTTCGTTAAAGCAGTCGAAGAGTTCCGGATTCTTATTATCCAATCAAGAAACAGCGTGAACACTCACGAGTACTCCGAAAATTGTCACGCTAGTATACTGAGCGCAGTGAGGATACTGTTAACTTAGCAACTTCGGGACGAAAACCGCGGGCTCAGTCCCGTCTCGGAGCATGCTCGGAGACATGATTTCACCCTAACTGGTACTTGTTCTCCCGACTGAATATGCAAGGGCATCGTTCAATTCCGAAAAGAAACATGAACATTTCGTCATCGAGTATGACGCTCTCCAAAATCGCACAATTTGGTAATTTCAGGTTTTTTTTTTTTTTACGGTGGAGCCATTTTAATGCTCATTTGTAGACCTTTCTCCTGGCGACGTTCTCGTTCTCGTTCAACCTCGTTCCCAGGGTCTCTCTTCTTCCCGCCAAACGCGATTGAACTGAGTTCAATCGCGTTTGGCGGGAAGAAGAGAGACCCTGGGAACGAGGTTGGTTCTCGTTGCCGTTGTGGCTTGTTTAAACTCCCTCAGGTACAATCTGTACTCCCTAGTGCTCCGTTAATTTTTCACAGAGTTGTTTATGGACTTACTAAAGCAATGTGCAGCCGTAGCGATCCATGAAGGTTTAATGATTGTTCCTCCACAGCCAAGCTTCGTGCCGTTGAAGAACAGAGCAACCATCCACGGCCAGGAATTAGGAACACTCTCATAACCCCCCACAATCCTTCGCGAGCGTCGTATGTCGGAGCTGGAGTACAACCGGGAACGTCTTCCACAATCACCTGAAACTAAACAAGCAAAGAGTTCTATGGATATCTCGCGACACATCGGTCAAATCCTAGATACACAATAGATCTGAAAGCTATATACGGAAGTAATACTTAACAATTATTCCATGAGCCCGCGTTGGATATGAGAGGATAAATAGCCAACGAGCGCGTAGCGCGAGTTGGCTATAATCCTCTCATATCCAACAAGGGCAAATGGAATAATTGTTTTATTAAAAACATCACTAAACTAAACTTCGGTATTACTTTATCAATCGACTGAGTGAATTTTCAGTTCAATATAAATGAAGTATGATTTGTAAGAAAACGGCGGCAAAAGGCTTGCGCGGTCTGCCAGTTCAGTTAGCACAGTGAATGAAAAGAGAGCAAAGCAGAATTTTAATCTTCGCTCTGTGTCTTCTAAAGTTTCGTATATTCTGGGAAATTGTGCAAATGGTTTAGCTTAAAATGGAAAGATCAGAAATAATCGTGGAGCTGAACATTATATTCATTTTACAAGTTGAATGGACAGCTGAACGGGTTGTTTACGGCGAGCACAGTGAAATCGTGCACGACTACAGAATCAATTGTGTTGAAACCAGCGAAACTGAGCAAGTTAAAATCAAGTTCACTGAAGTAAAAAGCAAAGGAAAGCGCCAATATCAAGTACATGGATGGAATTCCACTGTGAAGTGATCTTTGATTGTATACCTGACCATCACTACACGAACGCTTGACGAACTGTCGTATGCTTCTTCCAGTTGGAATTGACAAGCCTCTTCGAAACACAAGGTAACAATACTGAATAGGCTAAGCTTAAACTTGTGTTGTAAACAGGTTTTCATTCATTTTGAACGAATTTGGGCAGATTTGTATTGCGAGTTTTCGAATTTTCCCGTAAATTGTTTCAGGCTTCCTTTAGTGCTCGTTCAGTTGCATTTGTAGTACATTAATTACAGGCATTTCCAATTAAATGTTTCGTTCAAAACTTTGCTGCATTTTCTATCAGTTCTGTTACTTCGTCTTCAGTCAATTCTGCCGCGAAACAATTTTCTCCGGCGGCCATTGTTCCTTGGAGAGAGAAAAAATTCAGCTCTCTTTCTCGCTGACGCGTTCATATTTGTCGGAGCAGGTATATCAGCTGTTAGACTGTCTCCGTTTAAACCAATCAAAAAGCTAGAAATCCAATATCCGTGGTCCAGTTTTTAATAATTTTAATTAGACCGAGCAGTTCCTTTCCATTTATCCAAGTAAACGGTAATACTGATAAGCAAAATGCAAAAAATAACATAATAATAATAATAAGCAAAATGCCATAATTTCCACAAGCTCGTTTGCGTTAGAATCCCATTCTTTGAGTTCTGCCAACAAGAGTCAAAGCTATGAACTTTTGCACGCCTGTCAAACGCTCTATTACAGAGTTAGCACGAGACTCGTGGGAGCTTAGGTCAGATAACTACTGAGGTTCAAAGGTTACAATCTACCCGCATACTACTTGGATTAGTTTATGGAGGTATGGAAAGAAAATGGAAAAAGTAGCAAAACAAACTTAATTGATCTTTATAAAAACAAGATATTACTCAGTTATTTATTTATTTATTGTTATTATTATTTAATGATTAATTTATTTCAGGACCTCCCTGAAAACCATCTTGGTGAGAGGAGCTCCTCCTGATTTAATAACTCAGAAAGAATCAGTTCCGAGTTTCTCCAACAGGAGTCGAACCCAGTCCACTCAGCGTTCGAACGCTCTACCACTAACCTGAAATAGTTCTGCAGTTGGGTCGTCCACGCTTGATTCGTGTTCCTGAGACCGGTTTTCCTTCCCGATCCACACACCAGCAGGTCGCAGTCCTCTTTTGACACTGTGTACCTCTGAACTGACCGTTTGTTTTGCACCTGGGTACGAATACTGTTGGACGTAGTTTCTTTTTCTTAGTTCTGCGTTCACGCATTCGCTGGCAGCGGGTTTTTTCTTTCTTTTGGGGGATTTCGTCTGGAAAACGAACAAACAAATTATATTAGCCAGTATTGAAAATATATTCAAATGACGTCTGTAAACCATTAAACAACCGGGAGAAAATTGTAGCCGGATCTTTGTGTATAGATAAGGATCAGCAATATGACTTAATAAACAAACTTTTAAAAAATAAAATGCAAGGCTGATCAAATTTAAACAGTTGAAAATGTGTTAATAGATTTTATTTGGGCCAAATTTAATGATTAAAGGGTCCCTCTCAACCAGTGTGCTTTGCGGTCGCGTGTTATTGTTTTCATCCGGGGAACTCGATCTCTCGTGGGGCTAATGTATGCCATACTTTCCAAATTGTACTAACTTGGGTCGTCTAACTGCTTTTTGTGGCTAGAACATCGCCAGAATCCTGCAAAAAGTAGTTTTTAACTTCAAGCCGCTATTTTCGCGGCACCCGAAAATGGCCGCCGTAAGAGTATTGGCGCGCAAAGCACACTGGTTGAGAGGGACCCTTTAACACATTTTCAGCTGTTTGATTAGCTTTACATCAGTTATTTAAAAAACGTTTGTCTATTGAAAATATAGGACTTTCGAAAGTTTCGAAACTGAGCTGCAAATGTGAAAACACGGTGTTTACTTGGTTCGTGTTTGCTGAGGTCATGTAACAGCTCGCACAACAGCTTCCAACCAATCATAGGGTAGGTATCGTTTTCACAGCCAATCAGGTGTTAAAACCAAAATCAACCGCGATTTGGTTTACGCGACTTTCCTACGCTTGCCACCAGTTACATGTTTTTATTTCGAGAATCCTAACTGCTTAAGGTAAGGTAAGGTAAGGTAAGGTAAGGTAAGGTAAGGTAAGGTAAGGTAAGGTAAGGTAAGGTAAGGTAAGGTAGGTAAGGTAAGGTAAGGTAAGGTAAGGTAAGGTAAGGTAAGGTAAGGTAAGGTAAGGTAAGGTAAGGTAAGGTAAGGTAAGGAAGGTAAGGTAAGGTAAGGTAAGGTAAGTAAGGTAAGGTAAGGTAAGGTAAGGTAAGGTAAGGTAAGGTAGGTAAGGTAAGGTAAGGTAGGTAAGGTAAGGTAAGGCAAGGTAAGATAAGATAATCTATTTAACATCGATAAAACGTGGGGAGTGGTCGCCCAATCTCCCGAGCCAGGGGCTCATGTTAAAAACGCTCGACTTAAATTACAGTAAACATTATAAGTATCTAATTATTACAATCCATAATACAGTAAACATTAAGTATAGTACTATAAGTTATATCTAAGTATCTATCATCCTTTCAACACCACATACTAGTGAGATAGTTTATCACGTGATAATTCTTTCATCGCCAAGCGTGATCAACATCTAGTTACTCCCTACAATGTCAATAAATTGATCGATTAATTCAATAGATTTATGTGCATAAATTACCTATTTCGTCCCCTTCCAGTTCAGGATACTCTCCAATCCTTTTTTCTTTCGATACTTGCGGTTGACGGCGATGAACTGGAAGGTGAATGGTGACATCGACGTCCTCAATCTTGTTTCCTTTCGTGTTTACTCTCCAGCATTGCAGCGTTGGTGTCGTTGTGCACTGGATTTCTTTGAAGCTTCCGTCCGGCTTGCAAACTGGAGTGAAAGTGCTCCTCTTTAGCGCTGCTTCAATTTGTTGTAGCTGACACGTCGTGAAATTCACTAAAACAGAAAGGACATAAAACCTTCAGTATCATGACTGTAACCAGATTGGACACTTGGTCACGTTTTTTTATAGGGTAACTGGCCTGATGGCTTCTATTTCAATTGCAAGAACTGTGGGAGGCGGAGATGTCAGTTGTGAGAACGCGAACGTGGAGCTTGACACCTCCACCTCTCATAGTCCTTGCATTTTGATTGGCCAGTTGAAACGAAAGCTAAAAGTTTAAAAAAGTTGTCAAAAATTAATCAAAAACTTTGTCGAGTGGCAATGGTAGCTAGAAGGTCACAGAAACGACATAGAGTGATGTTAGTTTAAAATAATCAGATGTGATGTACGTTGATCTTTCCAGTTTTGAAAGCAACTACTCACTATATTATATTATAATAAGCATTATTATATAATAATAAGCCTTTACCACATGTTTGCCAGCATCCCGCCTTACAGCAATATTGCCATTGTTTGCAATGCAAATCCAACAAACAGTCGAGTTTACATCTTCCTTCTAACTTTTGAACTGAGTTCGGACAGTGATCAAGACCTGGAGAATGAGAGAAAACATAAAATTACTGGATATTCAGACCGTAGTCAGTAGTGGTCATGATCAGTCCGCCTTTCAGCTCCGTGTGGGGCATAGGGCCTCAACAGTACACCACCACCGCACACAAGATGTTACTGAATCAGTCAGTAACACAAGCATACTCGGAGTCATTAATATACGAGTATACTTGTGTCCCACGAGTCTCCTGTAGCTCAGTTGTAGAGCGTCCGACTGGTGTGGGGAAGGTCATAGGTTCGACTCCAGTTTGGACGAATTTTTCCCCGAGTAGCTTATGTCACTGACTGTGACTGATTAACATCTTTCTCGTATTTCTACCAAGCTTAAAATATACCATCATGTTTTAACCCATTCTCACTATAGTCATATGGCCTAAGCTCCCACGGGTCTCCTGTAGCTTAGTCAGGGTAGAGCGTCCGACAGGAGTGCGGAAGGTTATAGGTTCGACGGATGCATGTTACCAAAACCACGAACGAGGAACGGGGAACGGAGCTAATGCTAACCCTAAACTTAATCCTAACCCTAACCCTAGCACTGAAAACGACGTTTTAGGCCTAAAATGAAGCGATTGAGCCGAAAATCTTAATTTTGACCGTACGTGCGACCAACTATACATCTCAAAAAGAATATGAGGGATCTCCGCAATTTCAATATTTCTAGCCAGGGAATATCCAGTTCTTTATAAAAACGTTGAAATGAAACTGAATAAGCCCACGTCCAAGTGAACAATGTAATTTTAATTTGGGCCGATTTCAGCAATTGAGCCGAAAACGGTATTTTGGCCGAAAGTGCGTCAACATTTGTATTGTTTATTTTAGCGACGTTCCCGTTGTAGCCTGCGTAGCTGGCGGTCTTGTTGGCGCGCGAAGTAAATTTTTAGCGGCGAAGCCGCGAAAGCGAGCGGCACAGCCGCGAGAGTCTGGCGCTTCGCGCGCTCGCTCGGTCGCCTCGCGCGTTTTCCAACTCGCGCTTCATTTTACTCCAGAGGCTATTCCCGTTACCGTCCTGGTTTGCTTAAGCTTCCTAATATATGCATCTTTAAAGAGTTTAATAGTATGACATATTTTTGGAAGAAATGATAACAACATTGAAAACAGCCTGCGGCTTGGTCAAATTCCATCAAGGACTAATAACTCTTGCTTGAGCTGTATTTATCTGACAGGTTGTAATGATTTATTGTGGTCTATTGACGTAAATGATGCACGCGAGCAGTTTTACTTTCACGTTACCACGTCACACCTAGCCACTTTAGCCCTAATCAATCAACTTCTTCAGATAATTTTAGACTGTAGTATAATTATATCACTTTTAAGAGATTTATTACAGCTTTATAGAACACCTGGCTGTAAAATGGCGCAGATTAGTTCTCTACATGCCTAAAAATTTATAGTTACAAACATGTTTTTTCGCCAAAATAAAATTAAAACAAAATAAACATCAGTTTCGTAGGTCTTCAAGAAACTTCGAACTAACCACAAATTTATTATTCTACAGGTTTGAAACCGATATCGAGAAAGTTGAAACATCTTTGAATCGCGGGCTAATTTTAAACTTCAGTTCACCCCAAACATTTCCGTCAGGCAATCTAACTTTACAGAACTTTGCAGTAATATACTAATTTTGGCATTCGCCTTCATTTCTAGAAAATAGGAATTTAGTTGTTCTAACGAAAACATGTCTGACGTAATCATTCAAGGTTAAATGCCGTAAGGACACAAGAACTGATAAACAGAATATAACAACCTATTAAGAGAGGCTGTCACTAACAATCAGACATATCGCGGCAAGGGTGGAAAATTCGATTTCTGTCTTATTTTAACGTTTGATAGGCTAGGGTATAACAAAAATCACTGGATACTTCTTTTGGCAAAATATCCTTTTATTTGAAAGAAAAGTGCAAATAACCAAATTCCGTTGAAAATCACCATTTGAGGCGTCAAATTATTGCACGAGTTTGTTACCCTCGCAAGCAAAAACGAATGATTCTACGTTCTTTAAAACACTGAAAACGTTTTGTGCAATGTCTAAATATTTGCCACAACGATTTTGGGAAATATTCCGTTGTTCTTTCCATACAAAATAATTTAATTACGAAGGCATATATTTCACTCACGGTAAAAGTACCTCGTGAATAAAATATATTTTCACCATGTGCTAAACCTTCAAATGGATTAAGCTTCTGGCGGTTGAATTACAAAAGGATGGCCTCGAGATTGCTGCAAAATTTATTTGGGGTAACGGTTGAGAGCGGCGTGAGATCTTTTCAAAGTCCGTTGAAAATCCGGTTATTTGACCTTTAGCGGTCAAGCTTGTGCGGGTCACGCATATAATTTCGTCCGCCGTGTCACATGTTTTAACCCATATGAGATTGAAATAACCACATATCAAAACATTGCGAAATATTCTTACCTTATTTGCTGTAGAAGACAGTTCCACTGTTCATTTTAGTGTGATTATCTTGTCGTTCGTCGTATATTAGTTCTGTTTATAACATCCGATGAACACCGCCAACTGTCAACGTTCGAAAACAGTCGAACGCAACACCAATCTTTGTAAACATTCGACACATTTCATCATCACAGCATCTTGTTCAACGGTTTAGTCATTTGTTGAATGTTCCTCGGTTTTTAGTGCACTAAAACTAAAAGATAAGATCACACTGGAAAGGATAGGACCACAAACATGTCGGCGCTTTTGCAGCTGTTTATACCTGGGTCGTCACGCAACGCTATTTTCATCGGCATTTCAGGGGGTGGGGAATGGGCGAGGGCGGCGGCAGGGCGAAAAAGGCTGATAACACTTTCAACTGAAATACCAGGAGCCCATTACCAGGAGCCGCTCTGCTGACAATACACATGATTATGATCCAACTTCAGTAGCACGTTTTAGTACCGTCATCCTACTTTGCTGCAATTTTCTTCTGCAATTTGCTGCAATTTTCTTCTGTTCTGGACGGATGGAGGCCCTCCATCCGTCCAGAACAGAAGAAAATTGCAGAAAATTGGAGGGTCTTATAACAGGATACCGTGTGCCGGACACCAGGAGCCATAATCAGGGACCTGGCTCCAGCTCCTGGTGGCACTAAATTTTTGCGGATTCTAATTTTTTCTATTTTATTCCGGATCCGCCAAAAAGGTTGTCCCAAAAACGTATTCCTGCAAAAACCTTCTTCCGCAAAAATTAACTCCAGTTTGAAATTATAAATATTAGACATCTTCCGTCAACTGGTGCCGCGTTCTTATCGCTGCTTCGACCATTATTGTCTCTGGCTTTCAGTCAGTCGAGTTCTTCATGTACTGGATGATTCCAACGCCCAACCCATTTGTAACACTGAACAAGCAGGAATCTACAGAAAGGTCTGGCCTGATGTGTTCCAGAATCTTCTACAAGATTTTCAAGAATGGTAACACCTTGTTCTAACTTTGTAGCACATAGACTGGGACAAATTCTCAGAAAGGTTGCTATTTAAAATTCTGTTGGCAAACTTGAGGAAAAGTTGGTAGATACACTGTTTGCCAACGAGAGAGTCGAGCGAAAACGCGAGTCTCTCGAGGCGGCAGGTCACGCCGTGCGTAGTTTGAAGATCTTAGCAGAAAAAATATCATTAGCCTATGAATAGGCTCCGCGGTGGGGATGGGGTGAAAGGAAAACTGCGAGCGAAAGCGAGCCCCGAGCGTAAGTGAGCCCCGAGCGAGCCGCAGCTAATTCATAGGCTAAAATCTCATATCCAACTGTGAAATGTGCCGTAAGTGATTTTCGGTATGTAAGTGAGATTTTTTTGACCATATATGGTTGTGGTTAATTTTTAATTGTGACGTCATACGCCTTCAACTTCAGACATACCGAATCTTCGCAGACTGACCTATGACAGGAGCATATCACTCCGGAGGAGTGCTGATTAATGACAACAGCATAGTTACACCTTTGGCTATTTTTAGAATCCGTCTCCCGCGATAAGATTTCCGTGTATGTCCGCGGACGATAGTGAGAATTCGTAGTAACGACATTCCGCCGTTCTAGTTCTTATTCCACGTTCTTCTCGTCCATTCCTGGTTTATTTTTAATCTGAAACATGAATGATAGCCTCGTCCTCGTGCTCGCAACGGGTGATTTTCGTGGCAAAAGTAATTCTAAAAATAGCTCAAGGTGTAACTTCGCCGTGTCATAGGCCCAATAAAAGAGATGGAGGCTCCAGGGTGATATGCTCCTGCCTATGGATAGCCTTCTTGGATTTTTAAGGACTGGACTGGACTACATTACTTATAGACAAGAGAAGAGAGAAGTTTGCTCAATGTATTCGGATTTCAATACCAATAGAATCAGGTTTAAAGTTATGAAATTAACCGAGGAGACTTGTAAAGAAATCATTAATTAATTGATTCGGAATATTGCAACATTCTCAATTCATTTCATCCTTTACACACAAACCTTATCAACAAAAATTACTATTTCGCTCGTTGGCACTTAGCGATAGGTACAACTAGTTTAGATGAAAATTATGTACTGAAAATGAAAACATTGTTTACCAAGCTGGATTTTGAAATCTGGCTCAAATATGGGACATGGAAACAGGCCTAAACTGTTTTCCTCTTTTTAAGGAGTACGTCACATATGGCGCATCTTTAAAAAAGTTCGCCGCTCGCAATCCGTCTTAATCTTCACCATCGTTAACCATCCTTGTTCCTGTTTGGTTTATTATTACCTCTTTGGTGTTTCTCTACCTTAGTAAACTATTATTTTGAGGCTTTCTTTAATCTGAAGGTGATGTTGCACTTCGCAAAAATAGCCTGCGAGCAAGCTCTCTGGGGTTTTTTTGGGGGGTGGGGGGCGGGGAGGCGGTAACATAGCTCCTTTAACCAGTTTGGAATCGAAATATTTTGATTCCCAAATCAGCTAACTATAATATTTTTATTCTCAAGAATGCAAATTAAATTGATGGTGAGTGCTTTACTTAGACACGTCACATCGAAACAATTTTCATCCACTACTGTACGTCCACTAACTCGAATTCCGGAAATTATTTTTGATGGACTAGAGAGATAGTTGTCGACAACTATTCAGTTATCGATTATAAAAAGTAGTCGATAACAGAAAAGCCAGTGTGTGCAGCTAGTTATCGATAACTAAGGGGCTTAGTTATCGATAACTAGCTTCGCACACTGTCTTTTTTGTTATCGACTACTTTTTATGATCGACAACTAGATAGTTGTTGACAACTATCTCTACTATCTCTCTAGTCTGTGGAGGCCCTAATAAATTCTGTTTCTTAAAACTCTTGCGTTGCGATTCTATGGATGGACAACTTGCAAACAACTGTGCAAACAACTGCTATGCGCAGGGAATTTGCACTGCAGAAATTGAGTCATGCAAAAAATATCTGAAGGTAATTTGGGCCTCCACAGACTAGGCCAACTGTTATCGATAACTATCAGTAGTTGTCGATAATAAAAAGTTGTCGATAACAAAAAAGCCAGTGTGCCAAGCTAGTTATTTTTGCGGAAGAGGGTTTTTGCGGGAATACATTTTTGGGACAACCTTTTTGGGCGGATCCGGAATAAAATAGCAAAAATTAGAATCTGCAAAAATTTAGTGCCACCTGGAGCCAGGTCCTTGATTATGGCTCCTGGTGCCACACGGTATCTTGTTATAAGACCCCTCCATCCGTCCAGAACAGAAGAAAATTGCAGCAAATTGCAGAAGAAAATTGCAGCAAAGTAGGATGACGGTACTAAAACGTGCTACTGAAGTTGGATCATAATCATGTGTATTGTCAGCAGAGCGGCTCCTGGTAATGGGCTCCTGGTATTTCAGTTGAAAGTGTTATCAGCCTTTTTCGCCCTGCCGCCGCCCTCGCCCATTCCCCACCCCTGAAATGCCGATGAAAATAGCGTTGCGTGACGACCCAGGTATAAACAGCTGCAAAAGCGCCGACATGTTTGTGGTCCTATCCTTTCCAGTGTGATCTTATCTTTTAGTTTTAGTGCACTAAAAACCGAGGAACATTCAACAAATGACTAAACCGTTGAACAAGATGCTGTGATGATGAAATGTGTCGAATGTTTACAAAGATTGGTGTTGCGTTCGACTGTTTTCGAACGTTGACAGTTGGCGGTGTTCATCGGATGTTATAAACAGAACTAATATACGACGAACGACAAGATAATCACACTAAAATGAACAGTGGAACTGTCTTCTACAGCAAATAAGGTAAGAATATTTCGCAATGTTTTGATATGTGGTTATTTCAATCTCATATGGGTTAAAACATGTGACACGGCGGACGAAATTATATGCGTGACCCGCACAAGCTTGACCGCTAAAGGTCAAATAACCGGATTTTCAACGGACTTTGAAAAGATCTCACGCCGCTCTCAACCGTTACCCCAAATAAATTTTTGCAGCAATCTCGAGGCCATCCTTTTGTAATTCAACCGCCAGAAGCTTAATCCATTTGAAGGTTTAGCACATGGTGAAAATATATTTTATTCACGAGGTACTTTTACCGTGAGTGAAATATATGCCTTCGTAATTAAATTATTTTGTATGGAAAGAACAACGGAATATTTCCCAAAATCGTTGTGGCAAATATTTAGACATTGCACAAAACGTTTTCAGTGTTTTAAAGAACGTAGAATCATTCGTTTTTGCTTGCGAGGGTAACAAACTCGTGCAATAATTTGACGCCTCAAATGGTGATTTTCAACGGAATTTGGTTATTTGCACTTTTCTTTCAAATAAAAGGATATTTTGCCAAAAGAAGTATCCAGTGATTTTTGTTATACCCTAGCCTATCAAACGTTAAAATAAGACAGAAATCGAATTTTTCCACCCTTGCCGCGAAATTAAAATTTTGTCTGGTTATTAGTGACAGGCTCTCTTAAGTCAGATAAAGACTGTCAAAACAAAATAATTAAACCGACGTCTAATTGGTGAGAGTTCAAGTGAGACTTGGGCAACTGTAAACGTCAACAGAGCAGTATATTACAAGTACAATTTCCGTCAACACGTATGCGTCGAATTTGACACATCATTAAAGTAGTGAGGAACGTTCATGACTCGAATTTACCGCTCCACCAATATTTTCAATGTCTGCAAGATCTTTTAAGTAATATTGTGTCATCAATTGAGTACTGACTCGACTGACTTCGGCATCTAGCAGACTTGACACTTGCTCTATATTTCAGAATAATAAACTAATTAATAAAACTAAAGTTAAATTTAAAAATCTTTCAAAACAACGCTAAATCAGCTGGCATCTGATTGTGCATCAGTAGCTGAGACTGGCAAATTAACTGGACATTCATACTGAACCACTTCTGAAATGAAATGAAAATTGAAAAAATTGCGATGTGTGAATTAATTTGACTTGAATAAAATGGTATGTACTGTCAATTTAAAATGCTTCGTCATCTATCATCTTGATTGAATCGAGTACTCTAAAGCCTGGTTTCCATATGATCGCAACGATCGCAGTCGCAACGATCGCAACGATCGCAAGAGTGGTTTCCATATGCGATCGTTTGCGATCGTTGCGATCATATGGAAACCAGGCTTTAGCCGACGAGGCCGTAGGCCGAGTTGTTTTATCATTCAACAAATTGATAACACATGCAAGTGCTGACTTTTACCGCGCGCCTGCCTCACATATATCGCGCACAGGATATCTGACACTGATATTGAGAGCATCATGACCATATTTGGACAGTGTTACAATTTTTTGAATAATAAGATTCAGGGGTTATTTTTTTCGAGGCTTTCCTAACAGTTTTCCTAACTTTTCCTACACTCGAGTTTGCATCAGGTTATGTAAGTACAAAGCGGTAATTTTCTATTTCCTAAATGTTGTATTATAACTGTTTTTTCGTCAACAAATAAGTAATTATGAATTTGACACGAAAACATTTCACCATGCAATAATCGGTATTTCGGTGTTAAAGAGATCTTAATGTCTCGGCATCCTGAAATGAATCGAGTACTTAAGCATATGACAGTTAGCAAACCAAACACTTGATTCAGAATTAAACACACTGTAATTAACTATACTGGCGCACTCTCTACTCCGGTTAAGTATTTTTAAAAATATAAAATTAATTGGGTCCTGCATGGGAATGCGTGCGTGGGGGCAGTTATGTAGTTTGTTGTAGCAACTTAAAAATTGTTACAAAAAATGTGGAATTTAATACTGGCTTGAGATCAACTAATAACTATTACTCTTCCGTAACATTTCCTGAGAAGAACACAGCCAGCCAACCATAGAAAAATATATATCTGCGTGTTTTTCAGATTATAGATCCCGCTTATTCGCGAGAATCTCGATACTTTTTGACCATGTCCTAGTTTCAATTGAATCCCGAGAATTCTCGAGAATTTTTACCGAGAATTCTCAAGAACTTTAATTTGAGAATTTTTCTGTTCCCGGGAATTCTTGGGAAATCATTTGTACGGGTAAATCCACCTATATGTTCAGTCAATGTTTTATCTTCTGGTGTACGACAAATCGAAGGCCTGTATATGTATATTTTTAATACAGTAAGAGCTTTCCAGACGAAAGTTTGATCAATAAATAAGAACACGTTTCTACAAAGGAATGCGATAACCTGAGTGGAAACAATATTGCACACGTCTAAGCGAGGTTTGTCTTTTGCTATATAAAATTAATTGAGAGTATTTAAAAATACTCTTCATTAAAATACGACCAAATTAGCCATCTTTAGTGCCACTTAACGTTCTGCCGTTATCTATACCGGCTCATATAAGCTCCATGTGCTTTGTCTGTCTGTTTCTAACCGCTAGATATTATTTCAAGTGCAGCACAAACATTATACTTTTAAACGAACCTGTCGACGGATTCCGCAGAGAGTGGGCGTGATTTATTATAAAGCTACATGTCATTACAATAAATGTTCCGCAATTCCTTCACTTTCAATTGAACATACATGTAATTTCTTTTAATCTTTAAGTTTGTAACTCTACTCATTAGCCGTTTATTAAGCTAGGGACCTAACAAGCCTAAATTGGGCAGCTTTCATGTGGTGGCTCTAACTTAAGTTTTAAGCCTAGCTATTTAAGGTCATTCCTTAGTATTGCACTGCGCATCCTTTCTGCGCATAATTTCGCACGTAATTAGCGCGCGCGCGCGCACATTAAAAATGGCTATGCTCGCCAGAGAGGTAAATGATCGTTTTCTCGTAAACGAGCGTGGTGACCTATCATTTTTTTTCGCATATCTAAGTCTAGTAATCATCTTCTTTCTATGCAAGGAGTATAGACCAATTCTCAGTGCAGAAAAATTAATAATCACTGAAAACGTGAAAAAATACGTGTTTTGGGTTGATTTTGTAAGGAATTATGAGGTATTTTAAGTCGATTATATCTCTTTCGTGGGGCTGGTGATCTATTATTTTTATTCTTTATTTTGAAACATTACATCACAATGTTCAAATAGGGAAAGTTTCAGAAACTTCCCAGTGTAACTTCTATTTCGATGGAATAACCTTAAAACCCTAGTGTGTGACCATGTAAATGAAAGATATATTGAGCAGTATTTTCATTGGTATTGTTTCTTAATTATGATGCAAAAGGCGGTTCTAACTTTTACGGTAGCATGTTGGTGAAAATCTATAGTGTGTGACCATTCCAATGAAAGTTACTACTACTTTCATGTGGTACTGCATGCATTTGTTAACTATGCTGTACAAGATTTATTTTGGATGAAACCCTAGTGTGTCACCATTTAAATGAAAGCTGTCGAAAAGTACATGCACTTTCATGTAGTGCTGTTTGTTTATCAAAATATTGATTTCAGATTGATTTTCTTTTAATTTTGAACTTGACCGATTCTTGGAAGTAATTTTTGCAACTATAAACGTACTCTTTCAGAGAAAACCTCAAAATATTAGTTTACCAATATAGAAAAACACTCGAAGAGATGATATGAAGCTATAAAGGAACGATGGATGGTTTAGACTGGGGAAGATTCAGAAATAGACCGCCTCGCCCCGCCTACTTCATCCCCGACGAACTTGACACGACTGATTTGGAGAAACGAGCATGCGCCATACTTGAACGAGCTCTTCTGTCGTCTTCTTTCGTTCTCGTCGATACAGCGACATTCACAGTGTGGTATTCATGGGAAATAAATAACAATAATAAAAAAATAAGGAGTTTTCGAGTAAAGATATTATTTGGTAAATGGTTTGAAAGATATTATAAAGAAAGAAGGCAGATGTACAGATAAACAAACATGCCTGCGGCTTAACTTAATTGCTTACAAGTTCAAGTTCAAATTGAAAAAAAAAGAAAGATAGAAGACTGGTTCAGAGAATGGAAACAATTGTTTAGGTGTACGTTTGACCAAGAAATAGACTAAATAGAGGTTTTATTTTGAGCAATTTTGTTTGGAAGAACGTACGTTAAAAAAAAAATACATACGAATCACTAATTATTCATATCAGTTCAAACAAGCTTTGTATATTTCGTCTTTTAGTTGTTGCTAGGCAGGTACACTAAAACATGAAATAGAAAGCCAAATTCGGCTTTAACCGCTGTGGGATATTATACTGGAACACTGCGGAGTAAATATTCAACGATACTTATCAGTTCAGTATTGACTACATTCGGCTTCAGTGGGAGAGGAAATTCCTTATTGGGTATACATATTTCTCTTTGTGGTTTTCTAGTGGTAAAACATAGCCACAATATTGGCCAGTGGTTTTTAGAGTTTCTCACTCGCCCAGTCCTGAACTAGGGTCAGAATTATATCATTTCATTTGCAGACGCGCGTATAACTAAAATACAGTTGCCTATGAGTTGTTCCCACTGAGTGCAGGCATTAACCTGTTCCAGGCTGGCTCTATGACTCGTGGGGAAACGAGAAAATGGTCCTCGCGTTTTTTTCGTTTTCCCAACAATCAACTGAGTTGGTTTGTTTGTGACGCAGAAAGCCGACATTGTAAATTTAAAATGATGATGCATTCCTCTTTATATCTACAACTCCTGTATAGACATGTCTTCCCGTTTGTAAAAATATATTATATATATAAACTGCCAAATTAACATAATAGTAGTTGAGTCATGCTAGAGGTTATAGACCTCTGGCCAGGTTCGTAAATTAAATATTATTACAAAATTCTAGAATACACTCAAGCTTGTTTGAAGCGGCAATATTCGGATACACGTAACCTTTCGCCACTGGTTGGTAATCACTTGCGCGGGATGCTCGTAGGGTGAATGAGGCAGACGATAACTTTTGTCACTTCGGTAATATTTCATGAATTTATTTTTCATCGCGTAAACAGAAGGTACAATTAGTTAATGCCCCGCAGAAAAGACACGTAATTACGCTGCATTACGTCATACACTTTTAATGTTGTTTGGGTTTGGTTGCTCCTCAACAAGATAGTTTTAAAATTCTACTCACGCACAGTGCGTCCGAATTAATGCAGCCAATAAAGCTGTGAAAGTTGTAAACTGTTTCACGTGAACACAGTGCTAACTAGTGCTCAGTGAGGGAAACTACTACGCACGCGCATAAGCCAAAATTTGGACTTTTATTTTGGTTGAACGTTCCGATTTTGTTTGCTCGTTTTCCTTTGCTTTTTCTCCCTCTTTCTTTTCTCGCTATCTTCTACTCTTTATATCTTTTCTATCAGCTGGAAACGTTTTGGTCTTAACCGTTCAAAAAACCTGGAATTGAGACATTGATCATCAATAATTGGTGTATGGCCTATTTTACCACCAATTTTGCACCAATAATTGATCATGTTTTTCTCGACTAGCTCTGTCAGAATTTAGTCGATATTCAAAATGGACTCACGTGTGGAAAGATCTATCCTTCTTGTGTCAGTTGGTTATCGAAATTATCCGGTGACATCAAATTGATGACGTCACAAGTAGCTCAATGTCTACTCCTCCAAATGTCGACAAAACTCGACTTTGGCAGTGAAATAGTTAAACTATGTTGCAAACTGAAAGAAATCCGAACCAAACTTGAATACGTGCGCGCACGTTTACAAGTTTGTCCATATTGTTTTCCTTTTCCATCCTCGCCATCGTTTATAGTCATCATCACTTCCTAATGGTCCCTGTCATTTAATTTGTCCAACTGACTGCTCCCGTGGGGGGGGGGGGGGGGGTACTTGACCCATGTTTGGGTATAGGGGTGCCGCTTAGGGTTGGTGACTGCTCTACAAAATAAAACTATTATTGCTCAGTTTCCTGTGATCTTGGCATGTTTTTGAGCTCCGTCTCTTAATCAGACTTAAAAGTCAGCCCATTTTAAAAATGGCGGTCATCAGGCAATTGTTGCCAGATAAATGCCTCAAAAACTCGGCAGTGATTGATATCTTAGTGACAAGTATTTCTCAAGAGACGACCTTAGTTCCTGGCACATGATGGCTTATAGCTATATATATAGTGGCTATGACTTATTCACCATAAACCGGGCATAAACAAGCTCCATTTACATTCGATTTATTCATTATAATATCAGCTGTCTGAATTCAGTTTGCTATATTTGGTCTACAGTAGACAAATAGCAGCTGAATTCAGATAAATGATAGTATGATTTTAATTTTGGAAGATCCCGAAGTGTCGTTCGTTAAGAATTGTTATATTATAAAATATACATCAAAGCATGTTTTACCTGTCAAAGTCCCGCGAAAGATTGATAATAAATGTATATATCAAATGAGAGTTGCCATGGCTACAAGCGATAGCGATAGCACCTTGGCCTTCAAGTTCGTTCCAGAATTTTTTTACTGATATATATTATTGAGAACTGATCCTTAATCACATGAGAATGCCCGAAACTGTGGACTCAAAAGGTGACAAAAATATATGGAACAGAGCCAATGGAAGGTTCTCGGTTGAAGCTTGAATTTTTATCCATTTGACGTTTTATGGAGTGGCCATTTTACGGTTTTTAGTTCTCAGGCCCTTGTCAATACGTTTCCGCAGTGGCTTGCGAATCTCCTCGCGCGACGCCACTACGAGTGTCCCACGTTCCACGCAATAATTCTCTTTGATTACCAGGTCGCAAGGGCGGACGAACTGTCAAATGCTTCGAAACATGCTGTCAAATGTTTGAAAAAAAAAATCATTGGATTTAGTCATTTTCGTTAGCTTTGTTTTTTATTCTTTGTTTTTAATTATCATAACACAGAACTCGAGGGCTGTAAAGATATATGACTACTGATTTTGTCCTTTTAGCTGGTGAAATGCATACTTAATTAGTGCCCTGAAAGGCTTCGGCGCTTGACGACGAAATTGATACTTGACTGACACACGAAACAAAGAAAGAATATAAATTATTGAAAAGCCCTCAGAGTTATACCGCGGTAGCGAACTGCGAGCACGTACTAGGTGTATTAATATACTGATACCGCAGACTGCTTGCCACATATATAGACATGGCTTATAACTGTCCCTCCATGTGATTTCATGTTATCCTTTCGTATTTCCAACTAAATAGTCTGCGAGAATGAAAAAGTGCTGTTCGAAAATGGAAATTTAGCATTAAAATTACGTAACATTTTTTTATAAAAATTACGCGTCAAATAAATGGCGATTTCCTTCGGTGTATTGGTTGGCTCATTCTGTTCCGATACCGCGGCATAAACTAACTGAGAACCTCCGTGCATAAACTTTCATTTGTAGCGTGAATTGGGTTAATGTCTTCAAGTTTTTTATTGAGTCTTTCTGTGGCTAAATCTAAGAGATAGGAAGGATTAGATAAAACCATTATCCCACTCTGACTATCTCAAGGAACTAATAAAATTTAGTCATGCACATTTGTAGGGAATGGTGCGCTTAAAGTTTCTACTCGCAGGCAGGCAGATGAAGTATATTTCAGCCTTTGTCTAACTTGTGCACACAACAGCCATGAATGCTGGGTGAGAAAAGACAAGCGACATTTCACTTTCCGTTTTTTGGATGAAAGCCCGAGAAGCATCGTAGTAGATTAAGATCGATATTGAAGTTAGTGCAGCAAAATAAAATCGTCGCGATGTTTTCTAAAAATATAAGTATATAAAATCCTTTGTACTTATCGTGCCATTCGCCTTAAAAGATTTTAGGACTGTATTTCACTAGTCATTCCAACAGTTTTCCAGCAACTCTGTTAATTATTATGTGCTTTTGCAATTGTTTCGTGGTCGTCGATTTTTTCGTCAATGTTTAGCTTAAAAAAGTTTAGGACAGATCCCGATCTTGTGGTTATTGTCAATATAAATGTTGCAACAAATGAAACGCGCTGTTTAACTAGAGGAAACACACTGAGTATTCTTATCCCATTCCGCAACAAGTAAATCAGTGTTGTAATATAGAATACAGAGTTTTGGTTGGCGGGCTAAGCCGCCGCGTGAATAGGTGGGATTCGTGAGCAATACTCGGCACATAGGTGGGCCCGGAAACCAATTGAGATCTTCATGATATCAGTTTGATGCACTTTCTAAAATTTGTTTGGTAAATTTCTTTGATCATAAAACCAATCCGATGAATGCATGTAAAGACGTATTAGTCCGAAACTGACATACCCGAGACGCTCGCAAATATGTTATAGTTTATTGTCGTTTTCACTTATTCAGAGGGACTTAACATGCCTAACCAGATTTTTAAGATCGTATAGATATTCGGTTTTGTAAGTGTGCCCGCGTCTCACACGAATGGCCAGCTATTATATATTTCTTTGAGGGGTAATTTTTCACAATCAACTGTATTGGCCTTCGCCTAGCTCGAATTAACACAAGTTGTAATCCACTCGGGAAACGACCTTGGCCAAAATTCAAGACCGCAATATGCGCTAACAGTCACCGAACCGATATCGTTTTCACTAGGATCATGAGAAAAATGTAATTAACAAGTTAAACACAGCACTAATTTATAGGCTTCTTAGTTATTTGGGGGCAATACAAGTGCCTCTTTTGAACTGAGTATGGCGTGCATAAAAACACGATCGATTTCAATGTCGTCGCGACAGTTCCTTTATAGTACTCATTACATTGAACGTTTCCGGATCCGATACTGTAGTTACAAACCTTAACATAAGGGAATGAAGCGAAAATCAGGCTATCAATATGTTTAAATATCCTCGAATTTAGTTGAACGAAATATCGCGTTTTGCCTCGCGTGTATGTTTGTGTATGTTTCAGAAGAAATCCTTGGAAACGCAATTGTTCAGGAAATATGTGCCTTCAGAAAACATGCACACAAAAAATTCAACGCTACTATGTCGTTCACTTAGCTTGTATCAAGACAGGAAAATTATATAAATTGATTATTTCCTTTTTTTTTTTCACAAAGTTGAAAAGAATCGGCTGTTTAAAGCAGTTGAAATTCAACCGGTTGTTCGTAGCAAATTACACAAGTGCGTAATTGGAAATGGCGGAATATACTGGTGTATTCATGTAGCACCATTTAAGCGTCCGTACAATGAAAACAAGGGGCTTGAAGCATTGGCAAACAGAACGTGCTAACAATATATTAGAAAACACCACTAGAAAGAACCACGGTTGCGATAGAAACACTTAACACAAAAAATACCAATTTTCAGCCAATTTAGAACTGAGCAATTCTTTTTATAAATGACAAATAAAATAAAAATACTTTTATCATCAAAACCTCACGGTTATAACAGAACAATGCGTTTCTTCTTTTCCCATTATAGCAGAAGATTTTAGACACGCAACGATGAATCAACAGGAAAACTCAAGATTTCTACGAACTGTTAGGCTTGAAAGAGACAATGCGGTCATACGCAAAGCGTAGGAAGTTATATTATATTATTAGACAAATCAACTGGACCATTAAGCACCAATGTAAATAGCTACTTGCTGCCGTAAACGAGCTATGTTAGCCCCTAGAACTGTCAAAAGCTGATTAATTTGGATCCTTACGTTGAAAAGAATAAACAGTGCAGGATTGACAATGAGAAATGGCAGTGCGCCACAGCTGCGCTCAACTTCTTGTCAAATGGGGCAGGCGAATTTGATACAATTTTATACATTTGTTCTGCGAAATGCATGCCACTGAATTATCATAACCGCGCGCGCTAAAAGTATTCTGATCATGTAACATATAACATATAATATGGTAAAAAATATATATCGCCATTGAAACTTACCGTGAACACCGCAGACAACCACGAACATAAGGCTCTGTCAATTTTATGAACAAAAACCCGTTAGAACAGCTAGAATATCTTATCAAAGCTAATCATATATAATAGGTATTAAACTAGAGAAAGACCCACCTGGAGAGCTACAGTAATCACTCCACAACATGCTCGCATTTTTGCACGTAAATTCGACTGTCAGTGCAGTCAGAAGTGATATTGTATTTGCGCGCTCGCCGTTGAAAACGTAAAACTAGCCACCGAATTCCCGCACAAGGAAAGATGTGAAATCCATTTTACAAGCGGTCCCGAATCGACGTATCAGTGCATGTTGCAAAAGAATAATTGCGCAAAGTGCATATTTGTAGATTATAAATAGCCGTTATAGGCGAATCTCTCACTAGCCAATGGGATTGCAGCTCGCTACTGGAAAGCAGGTGCATTTGATGTCTTCCAATTAATTACTACACATCGGGAATCTAATCTATCTCCGCAGTAAATATTAATCACTTCTAGATAGATGTCGAATATATATATTTTTACGCCGATGAGCTCGATATTCTATTGAACATTCCAAACGATTCTTAGAGTAGACTGTGGGGAAGCACAATCGCGATAGAGGGCTAGTTTTCTTTGACGGTTTTCAGGTAGTAGGCGAAAATTAAATGTACGATTGAGACTGATAGCAGTGAAAGGCAATCGGCAAACAACCCTTTTTCCTGTCAGTCTTGTCTCACTCGAGATAAAGTCAGGTTGTGTCTTAATTTCTCAAGAGGCAATAATCTTGAATTAAGCCACAAAAATCCGATGTTTGCTTTGCGAACTTGTCGCTACAAATTTATACAATTGCAAATTAAGTTTTTCAATCGACTTGCGTGAGGAGGATTCTCATTAGTGCAGGCACTCATACCTTTTGAACGAAACATGCAGACCTGGTAAATGTGGTCAAACACAATGATGGCGTTTCGGTGCATTAATTTCCCAATTCTGTTTGAATAGCCATTCATTTTCTTTTGTTTCTATAGAACTACATGCAAGCTGTGAGCAACACGCGGGCCACAACAGTGAAATCGATAGTGTACAATTTCACTCTGCAGAGTATAGGTTTATATATGGACTTAGCAGGCTTCGCATGGCACGTATCCAGCGTATTTACATTTTCATTAACCACCGCTCAGTCCGAAATAATCACTTATTCAACAGCGGTTTATAAACTTTTATTCCCAAGGAATTTCTTACTCGCCAAGTTGGAAAATCTCAGATTTCAGTTTCCCGAGAAAACAGTGCAAAAACCCACGTTATTTTATCCCCGTTTATAAAGACTCCGATTCAGCAAATTTGCCTTTGTCTGCCGGCGGGTTGCCGCAGTTAAACAAATAATGTCATTCGAAGTTGAATTATTTGGCATTCCGCCTGCTGAGTGGCGCATAAGAATAGGTTTCAGTATTTAAAAAGCATGTGGTTGTTCTGTATGTAAAACTTTGCCGATCAAGATCGAAAGCGGGGGCTTGCGATTTTCTACTTTTAGTACAAACATCTAAAAGTTCAGGTTTTGTTGAAACTAATATTTCCGTCAGTTCGTATTAAAGATTAAAATGTTGTGGAGCAAATGTGCGTAATGGTGTTACAAAATTAAGCAACATTTTGCTACATTTTTATTAAAATAATGCCCTTTTTGGCTTCTTATTCGCACGACCTGTTTCGGCTTTCTTGAAGATTTCAGTCAGTATTATTATTATTCATTCCATAACCGCGAAAATACTTTCCAATTGAATATTCAACTCTGTGTTTACATGAAAGCAAGTGCTTTTCTTGTATCAATATCACATATCACATGTAATCAGTTCATCGCTATCGTAGTGACATTAATGCATCTATCCACGAATGAAGTCGGTTTTACGTTAGAGTGCTTTGTCAATCGCAGGCTCGCTCGAAATATCAATTCTCACGTGTGTTATCGTTACTGATCGCCATGTTTTTAGCTCAATGTTTTTTCTGTGAATTTACCGAGTGATCATGGAGACATGACGAGTTGCTTGACAATTTCGTCCCCAACGTCAGCTAACCACTAGGAACGGGAGCTTTGGTGATGAGATCGGTCAGCTGTCTGGTTTTAATGAGAAATTAGATGATGATCACTTAATCAACAACGATCAACGGGAAGCTGAAGGATGATTACCAACACTTTTTCGAACTTTTCAATTTTTATTTGTGAATTAATCAACTACACAGTAATAAGTATGAAAAAGCTACTGTGCCACAAGTAAAGCCTCCAAATATTGGAAACTATTGGAGAATAGTTATCTTGTATTGCAAAAGCTCTTAATTAGAATGTTTAATTTGCCTCACGTCCCAAAAATAATTAATCCCCATAGCTTCGCGAGGACCTGCGAGTCACGTATTACCAGTTAGTGCAATGGCAATTTGGCATCATGTTCAACGAAGGATTATCCATCAAGGACGAATATATCACTAGTATCAGGTAACTACCTGTATAACCTACACACTAGTACTGTAAATTGCCTGTAAATTATTTATCCTTCACACATGGTCATGGCCCTTTATACGGACGAGGACGGACGTGGGCTTTTATACGGGAACTGGGCCACTAAGAATGGGACATGTTGTGCATGATACATGAAGGATTTACCTTGTGAGAGCTTAGTAACCGTGCAGAGTGAAGCCGGCAAAGCAAATAGTTGTACATGTATGTCTTCCTTCGTAAAGTAAAGTTTCAATTACTCAGTTATGATGGATTACAAACATTCCGGTGAGAATATTTATCCTATGCTTCTAAATAATTTTACGATCGTTTGTCGTATTAAAAATATTAGACTAGTGTATAAGTATAGGAAATCGTATGAACGCGAGTGCAATTCGTGATTTATGGGCACGAGTGATGTTTTGAAAGTTCTCAAAATTGCACGAGCCTTTAGGTGAGTGCTATTTGAGAACTTTCAAAACATCACGAGTGACCATAAATCACGAAATGCACGAGCAGTTCATAAGATTTTTTGTTTATAATATTCTCACAAAATTTTGCTGCGGCCATCACGCTACTCTGTACACAAAACGCTTCACTGGTTTCCAAAGTGCTCACATGTTTTATTTGAACGCGCAGGCAAACCAAGCGTGAATTTTTTTGAAAGAATCACAGTACTGTAGTTCAGAAATATTTAGCAGGAACTTGAATGCTTATTTCAATGTCATTAAGCGAAAAAAACATCTCTATCGAGTCTCTACTTGTCCGGTACCGTTTATCACAATTCCGTATTGCACTCTATAACCTATTTATGCACTCGTCATTGATCAGAAGCTGCATATTTTTTGAGTATATTATAAGATATATTATGGGTATCAAATTTGCATGGCGTCGACGCGGAGTGAATATATTTTTAGGAGCTATGTCACGATATCATGAGCCATTTTACTTTCGAATTGAAGGAAACCTTTAACTAAGGTAGAAAAACACCAAAGAAGTAATAAACCGAAAAGGAACAAGGATGGTTAAGACTAAGACCATCCTTGAAAAAAATGGCTAATTTTTTTCAAGATGTGCCGTGACGTAGCTCCTTTAAAGTTCCCCTACGATCAAAATTAATTGTTGATATTCATGTTTTTACATTTTCGTATACAATACGACTTTCTTACTCATCTTGCAAAATTTCAATCCATTGCAAACATTAGAAGTCTATTTCTTTGGACTTTTATTTCCAAGAATTTATGTCCTCCATTACTTGACCTTGTTCCAAGGCTTGGTTGCGAATTAGAGAAAGTGACGTCAAAGGCTCAAAAATACCTCACAAGTTGAAATTATAATAATAATAAGTATAGAAGATCGCACAAAGAACTTTTTGGACTTGTTCTCCGTGCAATTTTGCAATGCAATCTGAATGCAATATCAATCAGTAAAGATTAATAATTTGTCATCGATTGTTATTGATTGATTACATTTACTCAAAAACTCTTAAAAGTGATCAATGCTTCATATATTTATTGTTAATGAAACCCGGGGGGGGGGGGGATAGTGACAAGGCCTGGGACCGAGAACCATGCTCTCACAACTTGCAAAGCGATCAATTCGTTTTGGTCAGCGGTGTTTTCTTAAGGCTTCTTTTCGCGTGCAAAATTCCTTTAAAAAATTAATTAACGTTCCTTTAAACTATTTCGAGATTATTCCAACACGTTCAATTTGTCCAATGTTGTGGCCGAACTTTCCAGGAGCTGAATTTGTGAGTTCAAGTCCAGGACAGAAAAAGGACAATTAACCTTCGCGTGTTGACGTTCTCCATAATACCGTGAATTTGGCCTTTTGATTTTTTTGTTTTGCATACGAAGGCAAAGAAATGTAAATGAAAAACGCACGTGCGTTTTGTTTTGCATGGGACGGCAAAGAAATATGCAAAACACACGTGCAGAATATTGTATTACTAATTAAACCTATTGTTTCGTGACGTCTTGTTGTCGTCGCGGTCGTGGTTGCGTCTTAAAAACGAAAAACTTGAGGAAGAAGTTTATCTGGTTTAAAGGATCACAAAGTGAAAAAATACAATAATCATTCATACATCAGTACGCACTTCCATCGCCTCATCGGCCGCCATGTTTTTATTTTATAGCTCAGTTTCCTTCTGGCTTTACACAACTTCTACGCACGTGCAGATTATGAATCCGCTGGCTAAAGTTGTGATGATTGCTTTGCAAGTTGTGAGAGCATGGTTTGGATTTTATTTAAGAGAATGTATGGGAAGTAGCTACCCCCCTGATGAAACCTTTCTGTACAGTCTAATAAAAAAACAATATTTTTTTAGAAACAAAATGTTATATATTGTTTTGGACAGTGAAAAGACAAAAACCAGGTAAGAGAGATCTTTGAGTCTGCTTGATTGTACTAAAAACTGTCAACGATATATGCTCCCAATACAGATGACAATCAATCAATGATCGATCAATAGTGATCGATGACAATAAATAATTATTGATATCAATTGATGCAATTGAGGAAAGAACTTTTACTTCTGACTATCGATTGGTCATTGATTGGACGATACCAATAATTTTATTGATATCAATTAACTAACAATCATTGATTAATATCGATTGATCAATAAAATAAATTATTGATTTCAATTCATCAATTTTCATTGAATGGTCACGCCGGTCGTCATATTGGATGTTGTATGTTTGTCTGCATTGTTTTGTTACATGATAATTGATTTCTTTAGTAGCTGGTTTTAAAACTTTCTTTCAAACAGAATGTCTCATTTCTCTTGCAGCCCATCACAGCATGCAATAAAAGGATTGTTTAATAATACATCTGTCACCATGTCATCAGATAAAAAATATACCTATACTTCAGAAGATTTCAAATGGCCCAGACTCTTGCACTCTTCTGGAGATGGGCAAAATAAACATGAGCTTAGCAAGGTACAGTAAATTAACACCTCAATGGATTAATCAACCGTACTTCTCAAGAGATTAATTTTACTTTAAAAAATTAGTTTCTTCTAAAAACCATACCCTATTTCAGACAGAAGCAGCTAAAATAGCATACCCTTTGGTGGCGCACACAGTCATACATGTACCCATGCTTTTAGTCAGAATTTGAAAAGTGGGCGTCCTGGAGGCATGTCCCTCCATAAATTTGTTAAAGCTTTGGTACATTTTGCATCATTTTCTCCCAGAATTGGGCGTCCACAGGACACCTGGATGCCCTTCTGGCTAAAAGCTTGCATGTACCTATGTGTTATTATAACTTATTTAACTTATTATGTGTTCAGACACAGTTTGGAGGATTCAAACACGACATATAGCGTTATTTGTAGGACTCTGTTTCCTCGCTTTGGTTTGAGTTGACATATTTTTCGAAAGTATGTCAGTAAGGCTGTAAACAGTAATACATGTAGCTCAAATTTTTCAGCCTGGCGTGGGAAATTGGTCTGTAAGCGTGACTGGCTTGAGATCGATGTTTTCGACCGGCAGGCATGAGATTCACGTCTAAGGCGTTTGGCAGGTTTATGAATAGGATCAGCCACATAAATTGGTTTATTTCAAGGGGAATGCATGGGGATTTACGGTTATAAAATGAAAACTTCCTGATTCTCAGATTGTACTGCAATCGAGTCATGAAATTCAATATAAAATTATATTATGTATCAGATCATATAATGTATGCATTTGACGTGTGACTAATTAAATGAATGTACATTTATAAGTTACCCAGTTTATGTGGTTGTATACCAAATTATGATTTCTTGATTGTATTAGTTTGATAAGGAGCTGCAAGAAAGATGGGATGCTGCCGTGGATGCTGGTTGTTTTGCATACAAACTGGAACTAGCGGAAGGACGGGTTGTGCCTGGAAAATACCAGTTGTTTGTTCAGGTAACCAAAATGCGCTTAAATATACAGTATTATTAATATCAGCTACATGTAGGAAATGACAGTTAACACTGTACCATAAAATCCCCTTTTAACCATAAAATTATGCTTATCCTGATATGACTTCCAAATTATACGTCAATTTGAGGCTTATATATATACCAGTAAGGCGTGGTGGACTATAGTTTAACTCCAGTCAGCGTTCGAGCCCTGGCTGGGATCATTATGTTGTGATCAAGATATTGGGCAATAATTACTTTATAGTGCCTCTCTCCACCTAGTAGTAAATGGGTACCAGCGGGTAGGCTTTCGGCCAATCAGAAAAGAGATAGTGAGTTGAATGTGAATGATACAATTTATTTGATGAATCTTATTTGAACAAGCCTCGGATTGAAATTTGCGCAATATTAATGCTTGTATATTATTATTCTTGTAGGTGAATGAAATGAGATTCAAGAAACGAAGACGGCCTGAAGCAATGGACAGCATCTCTCAGCCATTCAACCCAGACAAATTTAACTTCAGCAAAGTACACAGCAAAGAGGTATTGAAAGCTTATACATTATCAGCTGTGATCCATTCCCAACTCCTCTCTACTATACCTGTCCAGTTCAAGTATAAAGTAGTTGGGGGGGATGGCGGGGATATGAATTTTCCCACTTCCCGTACCTTGTACTCCCGGATCCCGCCCCTTCTGTTGTGCATCCGTCTCTTTATGCTTTTTCTATATTGCAAATAATTACATAATGGTGGAAAAAATAATTCCTATTTCTCCCGGTTCCCGCCACCTTGGGAATCCCACTTCCAGCCTTCTCTTCTCCCACTTCCTGTAGACTTCTCACCCCCCTTTACTCCCAGGTCCCCCCCCCGCACCTCACCAACTACGTACTGCTGGGAAAACTCTTAATTTTTTACTCTGAATTTCTTTTGTGGAAATTTTATCCAATTCAAAAGTAGCTTGTGTCATTGAGTGACTGATGAAGATCTTTCTCAATGTTTTTAAACTTGTTGACATATTTCTTTCAATAATTATTGACATATCATTTTTTTTTTTTGATGCAGGTATTATTTGAACTGTGTCCAAAGCACACATCAGGGAATGATCGCCATCATATGATAATAAATGCTAGTCCTATGGAATATGGACACTCTCTGTTGGTTCCAAGTGTTGATTCATGTCTTCCACAGGTACACATCATTCATTAATTTATGCACATAATTTTATGTATTTCAATATGTACCCAATCAAAAACTAGCGTGAACACTAATGAGTACTCCAATAGCAATAGCAATCATGCCAGCATAGCACAATAAGGATATGTCAAGTTGCTTAGCAACTTCGAGGATGAAAACCATTGGCTCAGTCCCGTCTCAGAGACGGGATTTCATCATCAACTGGTCCTTGTTCCCCCGACTGGAGTGTTATGATTTGATGTTTAATTAACATCCAGGCAGACAACACAATGGACTGTGTTGTAAAAATCCTTGGTGGGACAAAACCTGTTACACTGTATAAATTAATTTAGCTGTGAAATAAATCTTATCATTACATACAGTACAGTCAACTCTCTCTTAACGGACACCTCTATAAGATGGACACCTCTGTAAGACAGACACTTGGTGTTGGTCCCTGCGCACCATTTTTCAGTCATGTTTATTGTTACTGTATCTAAACTCTCTATAAGCAGACACCTCTCTAAGACGGACAGTTTGCTGGTCCCGATGGTGTCTGTCTTAGAGAGAGTTCACTGTACACCTGTACATGGTGTTTATAAATAATTATCTTGAGCGCTCAGATGTACTGTATTAATTTAATTAATTTTAATATTTTCTAAATTACAATTTATTGTAAACACTTTAATAGGTACTTACTGAGGAGTCATTAATACTGGCTCTGGAGACATCGATGCTAAGTAATCACAGGTAAGAGAAGTCAGTCAGCATTAGCCCTGGTCCCAGAGGTTTTCTTTATTCTTCTTAAATTCAATTAAGGTGAAAAGAGAAGAAAGAAAACCTCTCAGACTATGCCAGAGTAGTATATTAATTAATTAGTCAATGGATGCATCTTTCTCACACACCACTGGTAGCCATGCCAAGTCGACCACTACAGCCTGACCTCTATTGTAAAATCAAAAACTGTACACATACCATTGTGATGCTAAAAACTGGGAAGCGATTAAAATTTACAAGGTTTGTTCATTGTACTATTAAAACGCCGCATACAAACTGAAGTCTTCAGGTGGGTGGGCAGGAAGGTCAGTAATGGTGGATTCAAATGGTTTTGCACCAAGACCTGTTTTGAAACGGAGGCAAAAGGAAACTTTAAAAATGGCCAATTGAACACATGAAGGGAGGTGTCATACAGTGGAACCCCGCCTTACGGCCAAACCGTTATTACGGCCACCTCTTTTTGGCCCGACGAAATTGCACTTAATCTCTTGTATAAAAATCCCTTTAATACGGACACAGATTTTGCGAACCCTGTGCACCTATTTTCTTTGTTATTTTACCCCGCATTACGGCCACAAACTTAGCGATGGATTGAATATTGCAAATCATTCACACAATGACTCCGTATGAGTAGGTTTTCATAACCAGGTTTTCATTGTTTTGACAAATTTGTGTCTGTTTTCGGATCTTCCTGTAAATTGGTTCAGGCTGCCTTTAGTGCTCGTTCAGTCTCTTTTGTTGTACATTTACAATGACCCCACAATGACCCCGTATTATGGCCACCCAGGTGTCCGTATTAACGGGGTTCCACTGTTCTACTTATTTTGGAACCTTTGGATTGTGTGACAACACTGTTACTTTTCTCATTACTGTTGCACATACTGTACATACGTTTCATGTGTTTCATTATTTTTTTCCTGCAGAGGATTTCATGTGGGATTCAACAGCCTGTGTGCGTATGCCTCGGTTAACCATTTACATTTTCACACATGGTACAGCGAGTTCCCATCCTATCTTGAAAAAGCTGTAAGTCAATAACTATTGAACCTTGTATTGTACAATAACCAATGAAGGAGGCATAGTGGTTAGCGCATTGGAATCTGGATCAAGCAGTCCGGGTTCGAGCGCTGGCCAGGGTCATTGTGTTGTGTTCTTGGGCAAGACACTTTATTCTCACGGAGCCTCTCTCCACCCAGGAGTACAATATGGGTACCTGTAAATTGATAGGGCAACGTAAGCTGACAAAATTATTGGTGTAAGCTACTAGCATCACATCCAGGGGAAGTAGCAATACTCTGTCCACTCCATGTTACATACAAAACTAAAAACTGGAGTTAATTGCTATCCTGTATCTAGAGCCACTAGGCTCTGAAAAGGCTCTGCTTAAGAAATCGACGACATTTTTTTATGGTCTACACTCTTATTGACCATAGAAATGAGGACATAAAAATGTTCAAAACCCAAGTGGAACCACGAGCCCCAGGCAAGTGGTTTGACTGCCAAGTTTTGAACACTTTATGGTGTCATTTCTATGAGCTATAAGAGTGTAGACCATGAAAAATTGTTGTCGATTTAATAGCGCGGAAAAAAGACGAGCAGAATTGGCTTTGTTTCATTGAGAAACGCGTGTGCGACAAAGCGAAAGAATATCATCGACCATAGCTCTTGACCCAATGAGCTAGAGCGTGCGAGAAATTTGACAGTTATTGTAAAAATGTACTTGCTTTAGTAAAGAACCAGTGATGGCTGTTCTATATACTGTATTGGTATAATGTGTGAATACGACCAGCCCCCTTTGAGGTACAGTAACCACTGTTCATAACAAAATGACAGCAAGTGCTCTTACAAATAGTGAGTTGCATCAAAATGCAGAAAATTGCCTGTACAATTAAATATCGTCATGGCTGTTTGCTTTTCTTTGATTAACAGGAGGTCAGTCTTGTTTGCGAGGACGTGTTTGAAGTCAAGAATTATCCAACCACTTCGTTTGTGTTCGAGCTGGCGCCAGAAACTGATGTTGGTTCTCTTGCAAGGTAAACAATCTGATTAAGGATGTTTCAAAGCGAAGAGTAGATAGGTGACAGAACAGATATGAAGTTGAACTTGATATCGATTTGAACACGAGATTACCGAAGTCTGCCGAAGATTTCCGAGGGAGAACCGATTAGGAAGATGGTTCGACTTAATATCGAAAAATGTCGGCTCATCCAGTATTGAAATATGGGGAACTCGTCAGCAAACGCGATGTCATCAATCACGTTTTTTCCCCCGCAAACGGCAAAAATCCCACTTTTGCCGTCTGGCTTTTGCCGTTTGTACGTCAAAGAGAGTAGTTTTAAGTAAATGAAATTGCAGGTTCAAGTATAGTTAAAAAGAAAACGTTAAATAAGTTGTTTTTCGTTACATAAATGTGGTCTTAAAACTATCAACTGTCAATTGGGCAGGGAGGTCCACTCCTTGATGGACCTGATAAAAACTGATTTCAAAACTGAACTAAAGTTATTAGTGTTCATAAAAAAAACCGACCATTATAAAACAGAGTGGGTGGAAGAAACGACTACATTGACTCTGTTTTGCGACATGCGGTTGATATTTGTCCGTTTGCTATCTTATACATGTTCGCTAGCCTGGTTATCTTACCTCTCCGCTCTTCAAAGGAAAACCACTTAAGATCGAATAGCAGGTTAATAGAAAAGCATTCTTTTAAACAGATCTTTCCGCTCTTGGCAGTGCTTGCGTACTCTAGCATGGATGTCGTCACACAATAGATTTGGAAGCTCGTCCCTTGAATTGACATTTTCTGGGCAGTTTCCCAGATTCTTTCTCAAAATCCCAAGGGAACAGTTGATTTTCCGAAAGTGTTGTTATATGGATACTCCAGTCCAGATTGGATCAGTGATATAAATATCTTCGATGTACCGTACAAGTTCACAGAAACGAGTGTAGGAAAAAATGTTTGCTGGTCAACGTTGACCCTTTGTAAAATCAATTATAGAATTCAGTAAATGCAATACCAAAGCAATTTAATCACACAGAGAGATCAAAGGCTTCAATGGCCAAACACTCGTAAATGATATTGGCGATAATAATGCGCGATGTAAGTTTACAGCCCATCGACCGACCGAGTGCATTTCCCCTAAATGCTATAACCCGTTTATTGCTTCACGAGTTAAAAACTGCTATGTTAACGTTACATGTGCTCGCTTGTTTGATTGAGCGCTGAAATCTAGTCCACTGGCACGATTTACGTTCCACGTTCCGTTCCAGATTTTGACAGTTTTCGCTGCTTACATTAAACCCCAAAATTTCGGACGCTTTTAATTTCGGTCAAAAATTTTGTCCGAAAATAAACCCGTCCGAAATTTTTCGTTGTCCTTGAAACATGTAAGACCCGCACCCCTCTTAATGTTGTTATGCGTTGATTTAAACAATTTAGCGTATCTAGCAACATTGAAAAGGGGAACTGAAGTGTTTAGGTTTTTGGCCGGAATTGTAGATTGACACTGCAAAGAACTCACATTTTTGACTCGTTAAACATTATATTTTATCTGTTAAAGTTAGGAGGTTTATGTATTGTCAACTTCTTTTCCCCCACAGTGTCCGAAATTTTGTCCGAAATCACTAAAAATTGGTCCGAAAATTATTCGTCCGAAATTAAACGCGTCCGACATTTTTGGATCTTAATGTATGTCCTCTTTTCCGCCAGAACAATACACAAAGTCTCGTCATATTTTATAAAGGAGGAGGTCGCTCATAACTTGCACATCATTCGAGGAGCAAGATGTCTTCCAAGAAATCAAATGAATGGGTTCACACACGACGATAGCGATGCGTGCTCAGTACTCAGAGTGTTCCTCTGGCCGAGAAACCCTATTTACGGTGAGGAGAATCAATATTATTCAATCCTTTCATTCCCTGAGTGAATTAACGTGGTGTGACCATTCAACTGAAAATTATTACTTTCACGAGAAATATGTTTTATCAGTCAGTGACTCAAGCTACTCGGAATCTTGTTTTACTTTCTAGTACTTTCATGAGGTACTTTTCATTATGCTGTACAAGGTGGTTCTAACTTTTAAGTATGTGGATGATACCCTAGTGTGTGACCATTCAAATGAAAGCTATTGAGCGTACTTCCATGTGGTACTGTTTATTATGCTGTACAAGGTGGTTCTAACTTTTAAGTATGTGGATGATACCCTAGTGTGTGACCATTCAAATGAAAGCTATTGAGCGTACTTCCATGTGGTACTGTTTATTATGCTGTACAAGGTGGTTCTAACTTTTAAGAATGTGGATGATACCCTAGTGTGTTACCATTCAAATGAAAGCTATTGAGCAGTACTTCCATGTGGTACTGTTTATTATGCTGTACAAGGTGGTTCTAACTTTTAAGTATGTGGATGATACCCTAGTGTGTGACCATTCAAATGAAAGCTATTGAGTGTACTTCCATGTGGTACTGTTTATTATGCTGTACAAGGTGGTTCTAACTTTTAAGTATGTGGATGATACCCTAGTGTGTGACCATTCAAATGAAAGCTATTGAGCGTACTTCCATGTGGTACTGTTTATTATGCTGTACAAGGTGGTTCTAACTTTTAAGTATGTGGATGATACCCTAGTGTGTTACCATTCAAATGAAAGCTATTGAGCAGTACTTCCATGTGGTACTGTTTATTATGCTGTACAAGGTGGTTCTAACTTTTAAGTATGTGGATGATACCCTAGTGTGTGATCATTCAAATGAAAGCTATTGAGCAGTACTTCCATGTGGTACTGTTTATTATGCTGTACAAGGTGGTTCTAACTTTTAAGTATGTGGATGATACCCTAGTGTGTGACCATTCAAATGAAAGCTAGTAAGCATGACTTTATTGTGGTACTGTTTATTATGCTGTACAAGTCTGCAAGCCTGTGGATGAAACCCTAGTGAACTAAAGTTGCTAGAAATCTGACACATTCTGAACATACTAACTTTGTCAGTGTTAGTGTTTATTATTATTTTCCAATTTTAAAATTTTGCTCAAACAGGTGCAAAGGTAATGGTTTCGTATGAGTCCGAGAGTCTCCCCATGGCTGTCTACGAGTTTGCCGGCTCCTTGGCGTTAGCAAGTAAGAAACTGCTTTCGTATACCGTTAAATGCCGCTTATAAGCCCTGGGTGGGCTTATACAGCTTCGTAAGGGGTTTTGGGTGGGCTCATAAACGGGACGGGACGGGGGGGGGGGGGGGGGGGGGGCTTATATCCGGGGGGGCTTATAAGCGGAACAAAATATAATGTTTCAGAATGAGCTGATAAGAAACATGTTGATGCAGCAATATCAAGATACGTTTTCCAGTTACTGGTCTTTAAGTCCTTTAAGTCAGTCAATATATTTGGAAGAAAAACAAATTTCAAGTACTGATAACATTAAACGCAACTGGAGAACATAATAAAACGGAAGAATGAAAATAAATATGGTCTAAAGTTCAACACGTTCTGTGAGGACGTTTATAGTAAAGAAATATGGAAAAGTAGGGGGTTATAAGCGGCGGGGGGTGGGAGGGGGTTACACTTTTTTCTTTCGAGAATTGGCTGAGCCCGCGCTCTTCGGCATATGTTTCTAAGCGACAAGACGTACACTGTCTATCGCGATGGCGGTAGCTGACGTGACATCTTTCGGAGTGTTCGTGCTGTTTGTGATTGGACGATAACAATCTGAAACTGTTCGGTACTTTACGTCACAACTTTTGGTAACAATCGGAAACAATTCGGTACTTTCACGAGGATTTGCCAAAAACGGAACTGGTTCCCAGTTTATTATGAATTTTTTTTAAGTTAGCAAAGTGCGTTTATTTGTAGTTGCTCTTCTTCGAGTTTTGTGATTGCTGAATGTTTGGAACATGCCGTTAGCATTCCACAATCAAGCTTGCTTCCTTTGTTTCCAATAGACCATTTTACAGTTATGTGAAATGTAACCAAGCCTCTGTATGAAAAGTGAGGTTAGGGGTGACCATGAGATGATAGAGATCAGAAACCAGTTTACATAATAACAAAATAATTTACATTTGAAAAGAAGGAAGGTTTGTATCACAACAAAGTCACCTCCAGCCTCACTTCTGTTCAAAGGCCTGGATTCTAAGCACACAACTGTAAAATGGACTATTGCTGTTCATCCCAATATAGAAATAAAAGAATGTGAGACTTTTTGACGTTTCTTTTATTTGTCTTTCAGCAAAAGAAATGTACAATTCATTCACCGAGGAGCTATTCTGTGAATGCATGGGACAAGCTACGTTACCAGAAGAAAAGTTTGCCAGACACAGAGAAGCGATACGAGAATTATTTATTCACAAGCGGTAGCTTCTCTTCTTTCACTCATTCCAAAATGGACTTTCATACCAAACAAATTCTGACCAAAAAAATATAGTTTTTACAACAGTAGAGATATAAATTTTAATGTAATGGAGGCTTTAGTTTTATAAAAGCGTAGCTAGAAGATTTTTAAATTCAAGGCTTATTTTGTGACATCTTTTATTAGAATACATAATTTTTTTATTTGATCGCTTGGTAAAATGAATCAGTCAATGTCAGTCAATCTGTAAATCAAAATTTGCTTCTATAAAGGTTAGCAGTGTATCAGACCAAAATCTGACGAGTAACTTGTGCAGTTGTGAGCGTGTACATGAGAGACAAGCCTGACCTACTATTCGCTCGAAGAGACCTATAGTAAAAGCGCCCCAAAATCGCCTAAAGATGTCCAAAGTCCAAAGTCCAAAGTCTTTCCCCAAGTTGCCTAAATATCGCTTAAGTTGCTTAGAACACGTTAAAACCGCCAAACGCTTCGCCCAAATGTAGAGGATCCTCATCTCTCTGTAAATTATAATGTCAAGAGTGGCTGTGGTATTTAACCAGGTGTATTTAACAATTTCATTTAAAATGAACACTACAAAATGTCACGGTTTGTATTAACCTACGTGTATAATGATGACGGGAAATAAAGATGTAAAAGAAAGTAGATACAAGTGTTAGCAATTTTTGAGTTAAGGTTTTGCATGCGAGAGGTTTCTTCATGCACGAGTCCTAGATCTAATCTCGCTCCCTCCTCGCAAATAGAAACTTGAGAACGAGATTAACGAACCAACGAAACATAGAAAACTCGGGCTCGTAGTTTAACCCGAGCTAGCCCGAGTTACTCCGAAAGATGTTACGTCAGCATGGTGCCGCAATGAAACTTATAAGGTGATTCCAAAGTGCAATAGAAAGTTTCTGCAAATTTCCCAAGTTGAACATTGCGATGTAATGTTTCAAAATATAGAATGAAAAGAATAGGTCACGGTTACCGCGAAAGAGATATAATCTACTAAAAATACCTCATACATGAAGTTCCTTACAAAATCAACCAAAAACACATTTTTCACGTTTCCAGTGATTATTAATTTTTCGTAAATAGGAATTGGTCTATACTCCTTGCTAGACTTAAAATATGCGAAAAAATGATAGGTCACGGTGCTCGTTTACGAGAAAACCATCATTTACCTCTCTGGCGCGAGCATTGCCACAAAGAAAAAGCCGCCATGTTTTTAATGTTCGCGCGCTGATTACTCACGAAATTATGTGCAGAAAGGATGCGCAGTGCAATACTAAGGAATTACCTTAAAGTGCCTATAACCTTTTTTTATTTTTATTTTCTCATCTGAATCTAAACATCACCCAAGGAAATTCTGCGAAAATTTTTTCCCATTTTCAGAAAACGCGAATTGTTTATGAATGTTATAAAACTTTCAAATTTGCCGCCATTTTGGATCACCATTTGCTTTAGTCTCCCCTGGGTCCTCCTCGGTTCACGAAGGATCTGTGACGTAGATTAAGGAACACGTGACATCAGACAAAGGAACTGTGACGTAGATTAAGGAACACGTGGCTTCAAAACAAAGGAATTGTGACGTACATTCAGGAAAATGTGAGCCCGTCGGCCTTCTTACAGCGGGACGGGTATACCAAACTAAAATAGGATTTTGAAGATTTGAAACATTCATAAAAAATTCGCATTTTCTGCAAATCGCAAAATTTTTTCGCAGAAATTCCTTGGGTAATGTTTAGATTCAGATGAGAGAAAAAAAAAAAAAAGGTTATGGGCACTTTAAGGTAATTCCCTGGTAATAGAACCAAACATAGATTTCCGATGAAACTTGGTACACTTTTGTAACAAGTCAAGAAGATAATAAAAACGTGATAAAAAGAGTGGGTCACCGTGCTCGTTTCCACGCCACAATGCTGACGAGTGCGGTCATTTTGGCCCCTTTTGGCAAAAACCGTGCGCAGCAAATAAGCTCGATGTTTTTCAATGCAGCCGTGATATCGCACAGAGTTTGACTTTATTCCATTGTTTATTCACCGACGTTCCAGAAAAATGTTCTTCGATTTCCTTTGTATTTACTTTACACTCCAAAGTAGATTCAAATTGGAATTGGATATGCGCTGTGGGACCGTAGTGGCTCCCTCCGGAGAATTAGTTAAATTGCCAAAAAACTGATCATAGATTTCTGCCCATCTTTTTTTTGTGTAATGTAGATACTGTTTCTTATTAAATTATGAAATAAAAAAATGGGGTCACCGTGCTTGTTTAGAAGAAAAACGACCATTTATTTCCCAGCCAAGCTTTGTCTGAAAGAAATCCTGTAATGTTCTGTATGTGCGCGCGCGCTCGTACTCGCGCTAAATGACGCGTGGCGCGCCGCAAATGACGCAAGAAATTATGCGCAGTAAGGATGCGCAATGCAATACCAATGCAAGGAATCACCTTAAGGCTGCTTGGCTACTAAGTTTGGCAAAACCTTTCGGGCTCATCAGCGAATTCTCTTTACCGAAAAAACTACTTGCTTACTGGTGCCCCACAAACTAGTCAAAATTAGTTGCCATGACAGCACTAAACTACACTAAAAGAGGTCAACCGCATCCTTAGCTATGTTTAACCTTTGAGGCTAATGATTTGAAACGTACTCGCGTAAATAAAATTGATCTCTTTTCCAAATAGACCTTCTCCAAAATGGCCGCCCGCAAATTCAAATGATTAAAATTAAACTGAGCGGAAAATCAATACAGCTCCTGAAAGACCACCTCTTGTTTGGTAATCGTACGAAGTTTCGTTAGGTTAGGTCTACCTGAGTCGAGAAATGGAAGTTGAAAACTGGAAAATTGTCATAAACAGGGATTCAGGCAGATCGATCAGTCCGAGTAACGGAAAATTCAGCATGAAATAACATGATCCAAACATTCGATAACTAATTACCTGGGAACATAAAAGACGATGATTAAGATGGCTTCTAAGCATAACTTAGTTTAATCTCTGGCTTGTATGGAATGTATCCCACTTCAACAGGAGTGGCCAGTTCCTGAACGCTGTGGTGTAAAATAATCTCTGTCAATTGATCGACGCCGGTCAACTGATTTCTTTGAACTTGGGGAATAAAACTCTATTCTCTGATAAAATCAATCAATCAATCAATCAATCAATCAATCAATCAATCAATCAATCAATCAATCAAATCAATCAATCAATCAATCAATCAATCAATCAATCAATGCATCAACAATCAATCAATCAATCAATCAATCATCAATCAATCAATCAAAAAAAACTTATTAATGTGTCGTAAGTATTTTTAGCCGAGGGAAAGCCCTCTACTAATAGGGGGACACCTACCTAAAATTATATAATATAAAAAAATAGCTTCATTGCATATAATATTTCAGCCTAGAAGCGCGAGAAGGCCTGAAAAGTGTCAAAAAATTTACAAAAGCCTAAAAGCTGAAAAGTGATGATTCAAGTCAATTTAAAGGACGATTATTGCAAGAAAAGATCTAACTTTACATGTAGCCGTTAAAGTTGGAAGGATGCAGAAGCCGGCTCTCTATTCCACATTAAATAAAACAATTGTCCTTTTTACTGCAATTTGGCCGTATGTCGGAAGACCTACAGATCAATGCCCCAAGCGCGGCCGAGAGTGACGAGAGAAGACCGCAGTATTCTTTGGGTAGGACAGTCATACCCTGAATTTATCGCTGTATACATAATATTATGTTTTTTCATTCTGGCGTATGAATATAAACATGCAAAAGTTTCGCTGCAAATCTCGATTACTTTGAATCCGTCACAATAAAGTTTAATTGTTTCGTGCGCTAACTCAGATAGGATCAATGATAGAAACGTGCAGAAACGCATAAGTACACCTGAGATGTAACTAAATGAACTATATTGCGCTTGTGATAAACTAAGGCTCATTAATGACTTCCAGATTGGAAAAGGAATGTCGTAAATGTCGTAAATGTCGTTGAAAAAAAGAGTAGGCGCCTTTGAACTCTAAGTTATTTGTGATGAATTGGAGAAATGTACTACTCATTATGTCATGAAACCTGCCCGAAGAGTAGATAGACGACCAAACACCCGTTGTATAAAGTCACCCAGTACTCAGGAAATCAACGTCTGCCTTGACGAAAACCAAGCAAGTAAACAGGGTCTGATTCTCAGGTTATGTTCTAGCGCAGTTAAGTTAGCAGCTATTTGAATCCCATTTGATAGTTGGGTCGGTTTTCACGATCAGTCGTACGTTAAGCTAGCAATTCTAGGCTATAAGATGGGGAGTAAAACTGCCACGAAACTCGACGTGCAGGAGAGAGCATTTGCTCAAGATGCATCAGGGTGTCCCAGATGCACTTGACTGAGATACATAGATCCCTTAAATGTTTGACCAACTACGCAAGTAAGGTGAATGTTTTGATCACGAAGTCAGACAATAATTTATTGAAACTGAGACGAGGCCGACGAAATGTCGTTGTTGTTCTCTTCTCGCGAAGTGTAAACTGAATATGCATCACTTGTTTTACAGGTACCTCATATATTTAACATTATCCTGCGAAATCGCGCGCGGAATATCGCCTGATACTTAGCCGACGAGGCCGTAGGCCGAGTTGGCTAAAATCAGGCGATATTCCGCAAGATTGAGCAGGATAATTGTTTTATTATTCAACAAATTGATAACACAAACTAAAAAAATACTCTAACTTCCACTTTTATTTCGAGAACTGACTAGAACATTTTACCGCGCGCATACGATCTAAATTACGTATATCGCAGGATATCTGTTGGGTACGGCCGAATTTGTAATTTTCGATTGAATGCATCTGGATCACGACTTGTGACCTTTCAGGCGGTTTGGACTAAACGAATTACCAGAGGGAATGGTGTATGCATGAAAAAATCTTTGTGGCTTTTGCAACCTTGTGAAAAAAACCCGGCCGTAAGAACAAACCTAAGATTCGTAGGTAAAAGCGCGCAAGTGAAAAAGCGGCAAGACCGACAACGGTACCATCCATGGAACCCATGGAACAACACATTTAGTTGGATACTGAATGGACCATCAAACTTTATTATTAAAACGTGAATAGTTATTCGTGAGACTCGCACAAAGATAACGAAATTTGCTCGAACTACTCAATAATAACGATATACAGGGTATACAAACTAGATGATTTAAAAAACTGGAATGAGTGGATGTTGATTTTGAACCAAAATATCGTGCACTTGAGTCCGCACAAATGGAGTGTGGCCAGTGGCACACAAAGTAATGGCCCCACCTGGGTATGCATGCATAGTTGGAAAGTCTCTTCTGGTTATCCAAAGAAGTGACTCAGTGCTACACTTAAAACAATACAATACAATACAATACAATTCATTTATTTGCATTTCACTTTGTCTTTCACAATTTCTTATAAATCTATATTTAAAGTAATAAAATAGTAATCTAATTGTATATATAAATAATTTAAATATAGTTGAAAATGTAAGAAAATGCCTAGGGCCTAGATAAACCGTTAGGTTTCGGGTTAGACACTACAAGACAGATAATGTTGTAAATTTTGTGTAGCTTTCACTCACTCACAACAAACACATATAAATAGATAGCAGCAAAGCAGCAAAAATAGCGGGAAAAAAAGAGAAAAAAAAGGCAATTGCCACCGTGGCAAAGCACAAAAGCATACATGTAATATACGCGCATTAGTAAGAAGAAGAAAGAAGAAGTCATTGTTAGTTAATAGCTGGCGCCAATAGAACCATTTTTACTGTTTAAGATGGTAGCTTCTGCCATGCAGATGTTAGTTACCATTGCACGAATCGCTCAGAAAAGTACTAATTCTCAATTTCATTAATAATTGATCAAACGAAATTATAACCGTGTCTCTGATCTTAATTAGGATAGATTTTTACGATTTTTATTTCTCCGTTTTATTCCTTAGTTTTGTTTCGATCGTGAAGATGCATTTAGCAGTTGAGAACAGTGTTTCATCCGATTTCCAAACACCTCGAATTTCGTCAAAAATACTCCGCTGCGCGTTGTATTTTTCAACTCTCTTCTCGGTGTTTGGAAATCGGATGAAACACTGTCTCTCGTGTTTGATATATCACTTCTCATTCATCAAAATTTGGGAGTAATTTAAAACAGTAATTCTATACCTATTCAGTATTTTGAATGATATTGTAAGGAGAAATGGAGTGTCGATCACTCCTGTTTATAACTGAGATATAAATTTTGGTGAAATGAGTATTCTTAGATGTTATCTTTGTCGTTAGCAAGCTAGAATACGAACGGATTAAAACTCTTTCTGAAGGTGGCGCTGCCGATAAATGCGTTTTCTTCGATGCTTCTCCAAGTATCGAGACTTTCACATGACATATGAACGGTAGCAAAACATTAATACCAAATCAACGATAAGTCCGTCTGCTTCTTTTGTCTTTTAGCTTCTTTTCAATTCAAGATGACCAACTGATCATCTCTTTGGCCGACCTTTTCGGTGATGCATTTTCTATCAGATTTGAGTGGAAGAATCGGGTAAAGATGTGTACGTTCTTAAAGGAGCTATATGTCACGATATTAAATTTAAGTCATTTTTGTGAAGTGCAAAATTGCCTACAAATTGAAGAAAACCTCAAAATATAATAATAGTTTACTACGGTAGGAAAACACCAAAGAGGTAATGTAATAACCCAAACAGGAACAAGGATGGTTGAGGACCGGAGGTCGGGAGAAGATTAAGACGGATTGCGAACGGTCAACTTGGAAAAAATTGGCCAATTTTTTCAGGATGCGCCATCCGTGACGTAGCTTCTTTAAGATGATCTTGCATGCGCAGGTCCTTTAAACATGATTGACCTGCCTACGTACATACTTGAATTTGTCATAAAAATGCACGGAAGTTGGGAAGTAATCCAGCACTAATGGGGATTAAAGGGTCAAAGCAACGGAGCAAAATTAAATTAATTAAAGCAAAACTCTTCAGGCTATGTATGGCAATCATAACTTTGATAAAAAAAATATATATTTTTATCGACTGGGATGGTCAAATGTTATCATATATGTCAGGAGACACACTCTATGACTTTAATTAACTTGTTATGTGTGTCATTGATGATCTGCGTGCATAAAATAAGCAGTGATCGGCGTAACCTCGACCTACATTTCGTCAGATAGGGCTTGATAAAAATCGATAACTCACGTTCCAAAAATACATTTTTGGTTTTCTTCTCAAACAAGCCAACCATGCAGTATTTCACTTCTTGCTGTGAGCCTGACTTTTTTTCAGTTCCCCTCTAAGTATCGGCTTACTGTTCACCTTCGTGAATGCCTTCTGGTATGTTCGCATTGCAATGCAAGCTGTAGATATCCCGCTAACTGAATTGAAGGGGCTGGTTGACAGGTTATTTTTAGTTACCCAACTAAAAAAACTTAAACTAAGAGCCAAACTCAAAATGAAATGAAAATAGTGAAAAGTGAATTAATGGTTTATGAAATCATATCGCAGCCACATAACGGAGTATTGGAGGATTTGCGAGTACGTTGTCTTGCTAACTAGGTGATTTCTGTCGATTTGACATAAATGAAATGAAAAGGAAATGGGAATAATGAAAATTAATTAACTGATGAAATCTCAGCCACGTAATAAACCAAGAGGATTTGCGAGCATTGCATAAGCACGTTTCTTACCCAAACTTGGCAGAACTAATAAATTATGATTTTGCTATCCGGCTCTCAATCTAGCTTGTCCAGTTTAAAGGTTATCCGTGTCTAAAACGGCTTCAATAGCATTTTGTTTGGTTCAAACCACTATCACTATAATTGCAGCCACGCGATTTCAATCGATTTAACTGCCCAGCTTGTGTGTAACAGAATAGCCTTGAGATAAAGTGACCTTCGTAGCCACTTGAAATGTGAAAGATTGACACATTTACACGGTGTGTGTCAAGAGGGCTCGAGTTAGGGATGGACCATTTTATTTTGAGGGGGGGGGGGGGGGGATTGGGCAATTACCAAAAAAAAATTCCTGCACAGCAAAAGTAGAGAAAAAAAAAATCGTGCAAAGCGAATTCAATCACTCACTCACAAGAAAAAGGTGGAAAAAAAATTATTGCACAAACTCAAGACGGAAAAAAAAATTCGAGCTCAGAAAAATTGCCCACCCCCTCCCCCCCCCCCTCAAAATAAAATGGTCCATCCCTTAATTCGCATGTTCTGCTTATTTTACTGATATGTTCTATTTGTCCAGCCTCACCTATACTGGCGAGGTTAAATAAACAATACACAATGGTGCAACTTAGCTATTCATCGGTTGTCCCCTTTTAGCTAATCCATCAGTACTCCACCATGCAATTTACTTGATTGGCGCTCATCGTATTATATTCTTCATAACTGTAGTACCGCCCACTGCTCGGCCACAACATTCCAGGGCCACGCTCGTGTATATGAGCAGATCGGGGACATTACAGGAAAGGATTAATAACCGATTGTTTATTCTACTGCAGGAAGCATATAAAGTGAGGTGGCGGAGAGGAACCCATTAGATCGCTCGCCAAGAAGTACTTGTCCAAGATGATTTTATTGCCGATTGCTTTCGCTCTACTGGCAGTCAACAGTGTCTTTTGCTTCAACAACTCTACAGAACGCAATGTCACTAGTTCAGCCGTCAGAACAACAGACGTGGTGGATGGCAGAGAAGCTGTTTTCGGTATGTCGTCCGTTTAGTTTCTTCATATAGTAACGTTACCAACTGAGATACCAATCTCGCGCTAAATTGGCCTTTTAAAGTTCACAAACAATTTGACAGATTTCGTCTTTTTTGTGAAACGCTTACTCGACTAGAGATTGTACTACAATACATATGACATGATATGAATACATTGTGTTACTTGTCAATTACTACAACAGTATGGATTAAGATCTTTTGATCGATATTGAACTCAGTATAGTGTGTTACAAGCACAAATGCTGGGCTGAAGGTTCCTGTAGAGCTTTCTACGTCTACATTTATGTCACCAGAAAAATTAAGTCGTGATGATCAATTATTGCCTAATATCTAGCAAGTTCAGGAAAGTCATGCACTGTTGGTTGTAAACTGGATACTGTCAAGAGCACACGAAAAGCAGTATAATCAATGCTTGACATCGATCGAAAAATGAATGACATAATAACGTCATATACATTAAAAAAATAAATACATATCAAGCGAGTGCCAAGTACAAGTTCATTTATAAGCATTAGCACTTCGGTGCCGTATTAGAACGTTCTTTTTATTATCAAACGCATGTCCGGTCTAGTCTTGACAAATCCGCAAGATGATAGATGTTGGTAGTGTCCCAAAAAGCCATGGGCATATATGCCATGTATCACAACTTCTACCAAGGACGCACGAAATTCGTTAACATTTGTGTTATTTATTCAGTGTGAAGAATGTGTTTTGATTCACGGCGCCGAGGTTTGATCAATGACCTGAGGCAACTCTTTTACATTCCTAAACGTTTTTATTCCCTTTTGGACTTTAAATAAAGCCCGACATCGTATATCGCGTATACCGGATCAATTATTCACAGTTGGTAAACCAATCCCGAAACCAATACGCCAGTTTGAGCGCAACAATGACCGTACTTTATATAATGCGTACCGTTTATGAAAAGTGTACGTTGCCTTAGTTGCCCCTAAGCATCGGATGTGGGCTGGAAAATAATAAACATTCATTTGTAAGTGAAGAATGGTACTTGTCAATAGCTAAGAGTGTCGCCAAATTGCTTCACGTTCAGAGCTTGAGCCTTGATTGACTTGATGTCGCATTCAAAATATGAGATTCAGATATTACACCTCTACCGGCCCTATTTGTTTCTGGACTCCGAGATAACTGGGATATATACCGCTGGGTGTATAACCATGCCATTGTGGACCGGAGATGAAAAAAAAAAAATTATCATGATATGGCATCTTATAACGAAACATAACGACGTACGAAATAGTTCTTTACTTTGATTAACTCGTAACTCGGCACTTGATGACGCTCGTGACAAAAGAGTAGGTACTTAATCAGAGAAATACAAGAGGCATTTGGGAAACTCATCAAGATAGCCGCCCTTTAGCGACAAAAAGGCATTAATCGTGTTATAAAGAGTACGATCCAGTTATGAAATGCGTGCTAATGTCTTGGCTTTTATAGCGGATAATGTTATGTGGCTGAACGTAGTGAACTGATTTGATCGAGTGTTCATGAAGTGGGCGCGAGCACGCAACAGCACAGTGATGATCGTTTTCGATATAAATTTCACACATACAGATTGACGTTACATTAAAATCATTTTGCGTTTGAAAGGAGGTTTCAGTCCACGTTTTATTTTGAGTGAAAATACGTACCGTCAGCCAGAAATATAGGCTAAAACGATACACTAAACTTGTTGTTCTAAGCCAATGTTGTTCTTTTATTGCTGGAAGCAGCTGAGAAACTTGTAGAATGGACAGAATGCCAGTTTCGACGTTTCTTGAAGCTCTACTTGAGCTTGGTGAACTGAACACATCAACAAGAGTTTTAAGTTACTTGGCGCCAGACAACGAAACCTGTTTCGGTTTACATTTCTCGGCTTTGCTGATGCTTTCCCATAAACACAAACAATCTGTATGTCACATAACACAAGAATCCAATTAACTAACAATTTTCGAGTCGAAACCTCAATGTAGATAGCACAGAAAATACAGTAGTGTTCTCACCAGAAACTTGTTTTTAAAGTGGCCAAACAATTAGTTCTAGTTGATAGCGGCAATGTTTCCCTGTAGGTTTCGGATACGTTAGCTGAACTTTCAAACTTCAGAAAGTTTTAGGGATTGAAATTTTATTACACGAATTTATGAGCTGCTTTTACCTTCCGAAAATCCTAGGTGACCTTTTTGGTACCCAAAACGACATTTTTATCTCTCCGAAAAACAACAGGCATTAATTTTCCCATATTTAGAAAGTTCGAGATGATATTTCCCTAACCGAATATCTGAGGCGATATAGGTCTTCCGAACAGATATTCCACCGAATGGGGCCGGGTGCCCCTGACCCTTTTTTCTCAACAGGAACGAAGATACGACACATAAGTAAGAATTAAGTCGAGAGAGAAGACATGAGAAGTGACAGAAACTTCGCGAAATTGCCTGTCCCGTCATAGGCTTACCACCGCTTACTTTTGTTGTGAAATATCAAAACCCACTTGAATGGTTTTATTAGTTATCAAACGAAAAAAAAAAGAAGATAGACTGATCTCAAGAACTTTAATAGCCTTGTTAGCAAGGACTCTTTTCCAGACGACATCGTCACTGTTTGGACATTTTGATCAGTTGATGTAAATTTTTCGTTCCGTTTATATGATTTAAGCAGATTACATTTTTTAAATCAGTTTTTTTTTAAACAGTCTAGAAATAGCTCGTCATCACTGAGTCTATATTAATAAACTTTATTATTGACTTTATCTTCAACTTGAAGATTTCAGCTTTACAACTGCAATAACTAAATATCTAAACGATAAACAATATTACAAAATCAACTAACGCTTGGTTGTAGAGGGAAAGTCTCTGCAATATCTCTTAGCGATTTATAACAAATATCATCAATGTAGAGGGCGCTTAGTTCCATGATATCAGTTTTTATCGCACATAGCTAAAATATATCTAAAAAGCTCCTTACAATTTAAAAGCAGAAAACTGCTGTTTATTGAAAAGAGACGATCCAAGAAGACACTTCTAAGATTAGAAAAAGACGAGTGGGTGCATTTCATCAAAAAGTGAAACTCATCACCAATAGACGACTTGCAGAACGGACAAAGTCTCTCGTCTCTAGGTATCTTCTAGGTATCCGCATTTTGGAGCAACTTGGAGTTGATCAGGTAAATTGACCTCCGTTGAATATTTAAACAGCTGACATTTCGAGTGTCAGCACGCTCGGACCACTGCATGTCTTAGAATAAAAAAAAAACAGTAATTAATTTACCTTATCAAATCCAAGCAAGAGGTAATCTTTTGCACCAAGTTTTTCAAATACCGTATATTTACTCCAATAACTCCGCTTTTTACAAACTCGGTTTCTTTGAGTGGGCGTTAATTTCCACAAACAAAAAAACAAAAAGGAAGGCCAAAAAAAAAAGCAAGGCACGCAGAAATAAATGTATCCTGGAGAATCGGAAGAAACACACCCATCCTATAACGCGCCAGGACATTTATTTCTCTTTGGACTCTTTAACAGATGATAGGTGGCTTTTTATTTGAGTAAACAGATTACAGTGCAACTCCGATATAACAAGTCCCTGCTATGACGAAACGTACCCAGCCAATTAAAGTTACAGTAAAATATATGGAACAGAACCCCGATACAGAACGAGCCCCCGTTATAATAACGAACACATTTTCCCGGTCCCTTGGCACTTCGTTATATCGAAGTTCCACTGTAATATAAATGTGATTTCATTTGCCTGCCGGTGCAAACAAACAAACAAACAAACAAACAACAAACAAACAAAAAGTTTCTTTAATAGTCCATTTTACAGTTGTGTGCTTAGAATCCAGGCCTTTGAACAAAAGTGAGGCTGGAGGTGACTTTGTTATGATACAAACCTTCCTTCTTTTCAAATGTAAATTATTCTGTTATTATGTAGACTAGTTTCTGATCTCTATCATCTCATGGTCACCCATAACCTCACTTTCATACAGAGGCTTGGTTACATTTCACAGAACTGTAAAATGGTCTATTTAGCGACTAAACTTTGTCTCGATAAGCTGTCTCGACACACCAAAGCATTGCTCAAGTTCTAATTGAATTTGCCAGAGGAAGGAGGATGTGATTTCGATGTGGATTTCTGTGACTGGACCAATGAAGTCGGTAGGGATGACTTCAATTGGACACGAAGAAAAGAGAAGACGCCCAGCAGTAGCACAGGACCAAATAAAGACAGATCAGGAGTAGGTAAGACACCACTCTATACACGACTTGTGCGTAAATGATTTCCGAAGGGAAGCTGACGGCGATAAAATACGTTTGCGGAAAAATGTTCCTTATGGATACTTTAGAGCGGTTTTGAACAATTGAGTGTCGAAAGTTAAATCGCTGAATAGCTGTTATTACAGTTGATACCGCAGTCAAATATTCTTTTGTTTGTAAAAAGTATGCAAACGAGTTAGGCTCGATTTCCACTGCTCTCTCGAGTCCGGACTTCGTTCTGGCTCATTTTCCCGAAACAGCGGCTGGTAATCGAGCCTACAAATGAGGCTAATGGGCCAATATAATACCAGAATGACCCTTTTGCCTCGTTTGCATGTCAAACCGCTGACATCTGTAATAACTGCTATTGCTTTGGTTTTACCTTACTACGCTCTGTGATTGGTTTATAAAATTCGCGTCACCTATTCCGTCAACCAATCAGATGGCAAAACTAGAAAACCAAACGCAACTTGGTCGCACGCGTTTTCCAGCGCTTGGCGCCGGTTACGTGTATTTGCTTCGAGTTTTCATTGGCTCGTTGTGTTGTGGACGTTTGCCGTTTATTGCGTTTGGTTTTGGTTTTGGTTTTGGTTTTACGACGAATCGAATCCATCAGGACAGGACAAGAACAGACATTTTAATAAATTTTAATAAATTTTAATAAATATCCCATCTTCTTATTTTTTAGCTCATTTGTCTTCCTCCTCCTACTTTTGTCGGCCATTTTTCCCCCCTCCCTTACATATTTTGTTGTCGTTTTAATTCGCAGGCTATTACATTTACGCCGAGACATCATGGCCGCGAAAATCTGGCGAGAGGACTCGTCTTGTCGGTGGCCCGTTTCAGGAATAAAGTGCATGCGTTTTTACTACCATATGTACGGAAGACACATTGCGGACCTACAAATCTATCTGCGTGAGGCTGGTATGGAGAACTATATATGGGGGCGATATAAGAACCAAGGGAATTTCTGGAGATACACCAACGTCACAGTGTTTGGCAACAATTACACGGTAAGGACAAAAATGAAACAATAATACTTTACTGTGTTACTAATGAAAACAAGTTTACTCCTGACTTTTGACGCTTGAGCGGTTTTCAATGTGTAGTAAAACGAACCAAAAGTAAAGTAATTACTCTGGTCATGATCCATCACAACAGACGAAAACAACGAACCAATCAGAACTCGAAGCAAATACATGGCGCCAAGCTCGGGAACTAGAAGCTGTGCGACCGAGTCACTATTGGTTTTAGTTTCGTATCTGATTGGTAAGAAAGTGACGCGAGTTTTTCGAACCAATCAGAGAGCGTATTAATGCAAAACCAAGGCAAACGCGTATTAATTTAGGCACTCAATTGAAAACTGCACTAATATAACGCATGCAAGTCAAGGCTGTTCATGACGAACATGATGACGAATTTTATAGTGGAGACGAAGCCAAAAATCGAACGGCCCGGCCTCTCTCCCAGACTCCCTTCGCGCGGGCCGTTCGCTTTTTCGCTTCGTCCCCACTATCCGAGAGCCTGGAGCAAGCTAGTTTTTACCCCGATGAGGATGTGCGGGACTATCAAAAGTAGTTCCTATCCTAATTTTTTCCGGCCACCCATGGCCCAACAGTGGTGATTTTAGATTTAAACACCCTTAGCGGTACCAAACCACTAATTTTCATCCGTAAAAGGTACGACGATCACCGCTGTCACTTTTAAATGGAAGTCCCCCCCCCCCCCCCCCACCCAAAACTCAAAACGATATGCAACGTTTGGCAATGTTCCGTGCAGTTTGTCTCGCAACTGTTTGTTACTTCACAGGCTGCAGGAAACTTTACTAGTGTAACAACATACCATTAAATGAGCAAACCATGACAGGTTTTACCTGCCAACAGATTTGTGGGCGTGTAAATGCGAGCACCAACGAACTTTTTTTCACTCTGATGAAGGTGGACAGAAGCCACCGAAAATTTAGTAGAAAACAAAACAGATCGGTTAAAAAAAATCTAATAAAAAAAATATATTTCTGAACGTTGCTCCTTTTGGGCAACTTTTCTAGCAACGATCACATTGCTTTCAGTGTAGCGAGACATTAGACATTGCCTTGTATAACATACTTTGCCTAAATCGCTGCGAAAAGTAGTACTTTCTTCCACTTAGAAATTTGTTCCACTTTTCGAGACGGTGACACGCGGAAACGCGGTAACAATTACTTACCCTTCGTGTAGCGGGACAAAAAGCGTACCCTTGGGCGATAGTTTGTGATGTCGCCAATTGTACGCTTTTAGGCAATTTTGAAACCAACATTTTGTTCGATATAGAGCCAAGCATATGCCTCAGGTTAGATCGGTTTTCAATTGACTGTCGAAAGTAATTCGGAATTGCTTGTGTTTTGCTTTACTACGCTCTGTGATTAGTTTAAAAAACTCGCGCCACCTTCTCAACCAATTAGATGCAAAAACACGCGCAAAACACACGCGTTTTCCGCGCTTGGCGCCGGTTACGTGTATTTGCTTCGTTCTCATTGGTTCGTTTTGCTGTTTACGTTGTTGTGATTGGCCATGGTAATCTATTGGGTTTTTGGTTGAACGAACACTCAAATGAAAACCGCTCTATTCTTTTGTTTTGTGTGTTAGTTCCTAAGCTGATTACAGGCAATGTACTTTAGGTTATATTCGCTGCCAGGGTGGGCAAGTCATACCAGGGGGATATTGCATTGGACGATATAACGTTTTGTTAATGGAACATGCGATGGAAAAGGAGCTGAACTATGTGCCGAGACTGCGCAACTCGACGTTTCAACAAGAAGTTAAAAGAGGAGGAACCAGGTAATGTGAATTGCAGTAACACGTGCGTGTAGGAATAGCATTTATTGACGGCGATGTCTCGTGAAGGATTAATTAATTAATTGATATATTGATTGCCAAATGAAGAATATTAATGAATCATAGATGAACTGCGGATAGAGAGTGTAAAGTGAAGAAAATGATCCTCAAAATTGCGTTTGTAATTTATTTGCCTGCCACATTCACAGTTCCCAACGGGATTTGAACCCGCGACAATCTACCAGCTAGCTAGGAAGGCACATATTGGGAGCGAGGTCAATTGTGAGTTCACGTGATCGATAAATTGATTGATTGATTGATTGGTTGGTTGGTTGGTTGGTTGATGATGGATTAGTTGATTGGTTAGTCAGTTGATTGATTGATTGATTGATTGATTGATGAGTTGATTGGTGATTGGTGATCGATCGATTGATTAATTGTTGATTAGTTGGTTGATTGATTGATTGATTGATTGATTGAATGATTGATTGATTGATTAATTGATTGAATGATTGATTGATTGGATTGAATAATTGATTGATTGATTAATTGATTGAATGATTGATTGATTGATTGATTGATTGATTGGTTGATTGATTGAAGTGAATGGTGGTGAGTGGGTGAGTAGCTGAATGAATGAATGATTGATTGAGGCAACGAACGAAACGAGCGAATGAACGAACGAATGTCTGATTTTGAACTTGAATTGTGTTTCAGGAACATGCGACTTTGATGGTGGTTTCTGTGAATGGATCAATCTGCCCCCTTGGTGATCAGTTCGACTGGGCTTTGAACAGTGGAACGACGGGAACGATGCTCACCGGTCCGGAAGACGATCATACGGGACGCAACGGTAAATGTTTAATGTAGTGACAGTCACGTGCCAGTTATTACGTCCATATGACGCCAAAATGACGTCATACATTGCAAAAAATAAAAGCCGCCGTCTTGAAAAAATATCACAAAATCTCCAAAATGAATTCGAGAAATTAAAAAAAAAGGATGCAAAACCTGTAAAGATTTTGGAAGGAAACTCTTCATAAAACCGAAATCTCATTGAAAACCGAAAATAAGCTAACAAAACACCGTCTCAAAACAGTTCTATGTAAATTAATTGAGAACTTGTTCAGGATAAAATTAAAGATCACCGTGTATTAACAATTATTGGATGAGGTTTTTTGTGATATCCAGAATAATCAAGGTCGAGGTAAGAGTTATCAGCCGAAGCCGAAAAACCGAATCTAATAATTATTTTATTATACATTCAACGAAAAGAATAACGCTTTCTGCCACGATGTTACTTAGCGGCAAGCAACGCAAAAGCGCGAACTTGACATGTTACCCTTAGAAATCATGCACCGGGTCATAGATGACATGATTACCCGTGACCTTGAGTGTCCTTGACATGATTTATTGTATAATCTGCAGGTAATTACCCGTGATCCTCTCGCTAATCTGTAGGTAGATGACTTAGATGCTTTCAAAGGCGCTGATTTAGAAAATTCACTGTACGCTTTCGGCCAATCAGAAAAGAGATAGTGAGTTGAATGTATAATAATCGTTGTAACTGCCATTGATTACTCAGTCCAAAAATTCACTGTGTTTGTCACCAGGAGCGTACATCTTTATCGAGTCCACTCCGAGCCACAGAGACACAGAAACATAGCGCTGCTGATGGGACCACGTCTGTGTGGAAGCATGTGCTTGCAGTTCTTTTACCACATGAACGGAAATGCGCATGGGTACGTTAAATGTGTACAAAAGAGAGGGTATGAGAAACGATGACCTGGTATGGACCCTGTCGGGACACCAAGGATCTGATTGGCACGAGGCCTTAGTTGACATCGGAGGAGCCTGTTACCAGGTGGGTGACTGTGGAATAACCCTTTATTTATATCCTTATCCTAAAATCGCATTCAATCAATTAATCCGATTATTGCCCAAAGTGGTTAGAAAATAATAAAATGTACTTAACGCGTATAGGACTATAGGATTGGAATGCGACCTCGTCCAATTATTTTCCACATTGCCCGGGTAGTCTATGTAATAGCCCTGTGAAATATCGTAATATATACTACAGTTATTTAAAAATTCACGAAGAGTCTAATCTTCTTATGAAAACACTTTGACTTCAAACCAAATTCTTCCCGGACGAATTATAGAAAACATGTATTACATACATCAAGGAAAATATTGATGATCTTAGTACAAAACGTGGTAAATAGAACGTCATATTTACATGGCTTCGGCCTTTTTGATTCCCAGTGAGAAGCTTTTTCTCCACTTCAGGTTAAACAAGAAGTTCCGGTATAAAAGGGGCCTGGCCTGGCCATTTCTCACACCTAGTTGTCAATCAACCATCAAAGCGTAAACAGCTGACAAACAAAAAAGTTGTATCTTACTTTTGTTAATGATATATTTTAGTTTCATGAGATTTTGAGGCATGTTTAGTTTGCAAGACGCTTGACTCAACAACGTGCCACGACTGCAAGAGCACAAATGCATTTCGCACCCGAAAGGTGTGAAATGTGGGAAGGTGCCATCCCTTTTATAGCGGAACTTCTTGTTTAAGTACTTACCGAGCTATTGGGATTTCGCTCAATATACGCAATATGAAACTTTACTACAGTAATATGAATAAGGCCTATAAAGCGGTTTTCAATTTAGTGCCAAAAGTAGTCCGGAATTGCTTTGGTTTTGCTTTACTGTGCTCTATGATTGGTTTAAAAAACTCGCGCCACCTTCTCAACCAATCAGATACAAAACCAATCGCCACTTGGTCACACGAGTTTTCGCGCGCATGGCGCCGGTTACGTGTATCAATATTTGCTTCATTGGTCGTTCTGTTTTTTACGTTTTGTTGTGATTGGCCATTGTGATTGCTTTGATTTTGGTTTTACGACACTGGAAAGGAAACCGCTCTATAATGTAAGACCATGTTAACATGGGGTCTGTCAGGCTGTCATGTTGAAACAATGACCAATTTACCATTAACATTACACATTACAGATCATATTTGAAGGAGTGGTAGGCCCATCTTATCTGTCTGATCTTGCTGTGGACGACATTTTCTTTAGCAAAGGAACCTGTTGCCAGCTAAAACAGGACTTAATTTGATGCAGGTTTAATTGGTGAGTTACTGACAAAAACCAAATTAAACTCAAATTAAAGTTTCTCTTTTTGTGATCGTGAAGAAACTAAAATTATAGTGCAAAATAGTAAAATAACATAATGATGTGCATGTGTCACATGTGTAGTTTTGTCAGAATTTATTTCTCGTGCTCATGGAGGTTTTTTCACGTAGGATTTTATCTTCTATAAGTAGAGCATAAGTCAGAGGAAACACCGTTTCCCATTAGTGCACAGTGGTAGAGTGAAGATCACGTGGTTCTTCGCCGTAAATGATTACAAGCATTCGTGTTTCTACGAGTTAAGCCCGTACCAAACGAGGATGAGAGCTGTCGAGAGTTGGCTCTCATGAGAGTTTTTCTTCAACTCTCATCGGACTATCATGAAGCGTGGGCCAAGCGAGAGAAATCTCCTCAACGACTCTCAAGAAAAAATTTGAACAAATTCACTGAGATCGATGAGAGGCGTATGAAAGTCGACGAGAGTCGCTGAAGAGCGCAATGAGAGTTTCAGGCAAAACGAGAGTGAGAGTTTGAACTCTCCAAAATTCTTTATTGTGATTTTTTTAAACCAGGAAAACTGCACACTTTGATGAAGGAATGTGCGAATGGATAAATTATAAAAGCGATGATTTCGACTGGCAGCTGATAGAGGGAGGAACGCCCAGCGAGGGAACTGGACCAACGGCTGGTTACAAAGGAGAAGGTGAGTCATAACTCCCAAGAATGGAAAAATAAAAATATATAAATAAAATATAATATAATATAAATAAATAAATAAAAAAATCCCATCAATTTCAAAATATTGAGATACAAACAGCACCACATGAAAGTACTGCTTAAAGAGGCTGTCTCTGTTAAAACCTACCATCGACCTTTCTTTTGAAAATTCGATTCTTTTCTCATATGCTAGTTTATTTTGAAAGCCGTTTACCTAAGTAAATCACTAAAATGAGTTTTTATTTGATTAAAATTATAATTTAAATTTTTTAGGATCGATCGAAGTTTCGTCCGGTCGACACTAATTGGGTGCCTTCCCGAAACTGGAAAAATAACGCATATTGTCGCGTCGCTGTAAAATAAATATTCGCTCAAAAGGACCCAATTCTTTTTTAAAAACTATAGGCCATATCATCGTAGTTTGTTTAGCCATGTTGCAATCATAATTTAATCTTGTTACTTTAACGATAAAAGTAAGATTCTCTACCCACACTAATCGAGCTTTGACGAAACACGAAAATAGCTCAACTTGAGGGCACATTTTAAAAATGGCACGGCACCTGTTTGAAACCGCTTCTTAATACATGAAACAGAAACTATAAATGACCTTAATTCAAAACAAAAATAAAAATTTGTACAGCACATCACTTATACAAACTAACGACCGCTTAAAGTCAGGGAAATTTTGAAAATATAAAAGTAACGAACACAATCGCCATTACCAAGTTGTCACAGATAATTGTCACTCACTTTAATCTCTTATCTTGCTTGAGATGTAAGTTTTGACCTTTGTAGTATCCTTGAATTCCTAGATGACTATCAATCGTGGTAGCCGTTTTTCCAGCTAAGTTTTTCATGCATACAAAGTATTTACGTCCCATCATGAGATCTGGAAATCGAGGTGACAGTCACACGAGCCAACGTAGCATACGTTCGACCTTGGTGCTGACCATATTGTTTCGAAGCCACTTGAACTCATGTAATAGATTCCTCTTGAAAAATTTTGCAGAGGGTACCTTTTGGGCCTACTACAAAACATCATATCAACAGTAAAACAGCGAGTGAGTCGAAATTCGAAGCTGTGAAGGAAAGAATAAAATAATAACTCGGCCATTTCAATCCTAAACAGAATCAGATAATTTCTTCGACATTTCCAATGAGCTTCGCAGAGGTGGCAGCTTTGTAAAGACTCGTAATGTCTTATTTACATTCCAGAAATTTCGCACTGGAACATATGGCGAACCACGGAACTCACCGCAAGTAGATTTTTGCAACTCCGAGAATGAACATTCGCTTCCATTGCAACCTTGTCGATTTCATCTGTGGATCACACTCACAAAGGAGACTGGAAACGAATGCACAAGTACACGATGGCCGCCGGGCATTTATTTACCTTCGATCCCCGACACTGACGTTTACTGCAGTTTATCTGTTGTTAGTAGTAGTATTCCTAAAATATAATCTCTGCAAAAATTTTAAGACGAATGTACACTATGATCAAAGCGGCTTCAACAACGTATGGTAAGCAGAGCGTTGACTATATTGTTGCGATGGGACTGTCCACGCGTGATACAGATCTGATGATGAATGTAAATACCGTTGCAGACCTTGTATGTAAAAACTATAACTGGAGGAAATAAGCTACAAGATTGATGATTAATACCTAGGATTCACGGATTACTGGCAAAGGCCAAAACTTACATCTTAAAGCCAGGTAGAGATTAAAGTAAGTAAATTATCTGAACACTTGTAAAGGCGAGTGTGTTCCGTTACTTTTATATTTTCAAAATTTCCTGAACTTTAAGCAGTCGTTGTTTTGTATACGTGATGCGCTGAACAAATTTTATTTGTTTGAATTAAGGGTCATTTTATAGTTTTGTTCATGTAGTTAAGCGGTTTTCAAACAGGTGCCACATTTTTAAAATGGGCCCTCAAAGTTGAGCTATTTTCGTGGTTTCGTTCAAGGCTCGATTTAGTGGTAGAGAATCTTTTACTTTTATCGTTAAAGTAACAAGATTTAAATTATGGATTGCAACATGGCTAAACAAACTACGATGATATGCTATAGTTTTAAAAAAAGAATTGGGTCTTTTGAGCGAATATTTATTTTTTCACAGCGACGACAATATGCGTTAGTTTTCCCAGTTTCGGGAGGACACCCAATTAGTGTCGACCGGAGAAAACTCGATCGATCCTAAAACAAAGTTAAATTATAATTTTTAATCAAATAAAACTCATTTTAGTGATTACTTAGGTAAACGGCCTTTAAAATACTTAGCATATGAGAAAAAATCGAAGGTTCAAAAGCAAATCGATGGCGGTTTTAACAGAGACAGCCTATTAATAGCTTTCATTTGATTGGTCACACACTAGGAGTTCATCCACTTATAAGAGTTAGTAGATTATGCGCTTTTTGATCATATTGAACATGGAATTTGCGCATATTTTATAAATACGAATTAAAAAGGTTAAAGAATCTTTCGATTGATACACATTCAAAGAAGCTTTCCTACCTTCTTTCGTCCAAAACTCTATTTCGCGAAATGGCGTGGATCGTTTTCAAAATCGCTCAACTGGATGGTAAAATGTGACCTCAGCACTCGACACCTCCAGCACTCGACACCTTGGTTATTCGAAAGCCGATTAAAGGCTAATCTCAGATTAAAGTTGACGCAAGTTTCTAATCCGTTGGCTAATAATTTTAGACTAGCCAAAGCAAAAACATCAAGCTCCCAAAATAGGCAGAATAAATAAATAAAATTAGGCACTAGTCGGGCTAGCTTATTAATCCTGCTTTGAACAGCGATTTGAAAAGGCTTCCTGTTTGTGCTGTGCTAAAACTAATTTGTAGTTGAACTTGGGACATGAGTTGGCTTAGCCTTGGGTTGCCTTTGATGGTATCGGATTTTATACGCGACTCGTGTAAACATTCGCCATCGCACAACAACGAACACTTTTAATCAGACACCCTGTTAGTAGGAATTATGGCGTCCGCATAGCATGCATAGACCTGTGCCACGCAAAACACTGCACTATCGGTGACCTCCCTAGTAGGCAAGAGAACACCTCATTCATAGTGTTAAAGGAGCTATGTCCACGATATTTTAAGTCATTTTTGCGAAGTGCAAAATCACATTCCAAATTTGAGAAAGCCTCAAATAATAGTTTACTAGGTAGAAAAACACCAAAGAGGTAATAACTGAAACCAAACAGGAACAAGGATGGTTGAGGATGGAGACTAAGACGGATTGCGAATGGCGAAGATGCACCAACCGTGACGTAGCTCCTTTAACTGATCCTCAGTCTCATTTTTCTTTCTTAAGGTCAGTACCTCTATGTTTGGAATCTTCTGAGCCCCGTCGCCTTTGGTGACAGCGCAACTTGATCAGCGGCGTATTGAAGGGGCCTACAGTTGCATGCGCTTCATGTATCATATGCCATGGTCAAGACATGGGGTATCTATCTGTTTATCGTTTTGGTGACGGAGTCAAGAAGAGTCGGTTATGGCGTCGTCATGGCGACCAAGGGCGACATGTGGCACGAGGCACGCATAACCCTTCCCTGTAACTCGACATCTTATATGGTATAGAGTCCAGGAACTGATAATCATTAAGTCAATGATATCTTGATATTAACAAAACATCATTTTAATTTCGTCAACCAATACTTACCGCGTAATATAAATTTTTACCATTTTTTTCGCGATTTTATTAAAGTAATCAACCTTTTGTTAAGGAATTTATGCAACAGTTTTGAAAGTAAGTCGAAAGAATTCTTACCTCACCTGTCATACGAATCTCTGCCTCAGTCGACAAAAAATATTTCTTGCCAAAATGGCACAGGGAATATATGAAGTCGACCCCACCGATCACTGAGAAAGCTGGCTTGCCTTTCATCAGTCCGCTGGTCTAGTCGCTTGGTGGATAACAGGTCTCTCCGGCTTCTTCAAACTGCTCGCCGTCTTTCTTCTCGCAGAGGCTTCTTATAAGTTAAACGTGGGATATTGGGGAGAGGGGTGAAAGGGGGAATCGGGAGGGGAGGGGGGTTTCTATCCTATCCCTTTCATAAATTTCCCAAGGAGCCACTGCGGAGGAATGAAGGGGGCTCACGTTTCCGGCCTACCTAGGAGCTGATCGCAGTCTATCTGTTAGGGTTGACATTCTCAGGTGATAATTTACTACAAAAGAATTAAGGGTAAAGTCGCACTTGGGCCAAACTGGCCCACACTGCCGGAGCTTATCCCGGTTTCCTGTAGCATGAAGCCGAACTAGGAGTATTGCTACTCCCCCTGGATGGGATGCTAGTCCATCGCAGTTACCCCCAGCATTTTGTTCGCCGGTACCCATTTATTACTCCTGGGTGGAGAGAGGTTCCCTGTCGAGGAGTAAAGTGTCTTTTCCAAAACACAAACACACTGACCTCAAGGCCAGGCTCGAACCCAGACCTCTTGATCCGGAATCCAACGCTCTAACCATTAGGCCACCGTGTTTCCCCACACTACAAAAGCAGGGGAAACTAACTAAATGAACTGGACACAATGTTTTGAATGGATACAGGTAACAAATAGAAAGCAGTGATTGGTGTTTGGAGGAGCGATATTGCTATCGACAACATCGAAGTTCACCAAAGGCGTATGTCCGCCCTTCACAAGCGCACTACCACTGCTGTAACGACGCCACTGATGGGTACATCTACTCAACAGATACCAGCCCACACTACTCTCCGGAAAAGTAAGCAACATCATGTACTGAATCTCCATTCAAGCTTTCTATCACATGGCAGTACGTCATTTCCGAGTTGCCTTTTTGCTCAGGTTTCAAAACCGAGTCCTGGTGCAGAACCTTTCATATGGAAAGAGTTTGATTTGCAAGACAGCGTGCAAGTGGTAAAAGTCATTTCCATCAGGGACTAGTTTTGAAACGGAAAGAAAAAGGCAACTCGGAAATGGCTTAATTACTTCAAAATAACGTGTAACGCTCTTTGTTAACGTGCGTGTGCCCATGATATGGTCTCAGTAAAAATCCAGACCACATCACCATCATCACCCGGCCAACACCACAATTAGTGAATCACACCAACGACCATCATCACAATAACTAACACCATCGCCCATTGCTGAGTCAAAAGCTTACCATGAAACACGAGAGACAGTGTTTTTCATCGGGATATCCAAACACAGAGAAGGGAGTTGAAGATATGACGCGTAGCGGAGTATTTTTGACGAAATTCGCCGAGGTAATTGGATAGCCGAGTGAAACACTGTCTCGAGTGTTGATATATCTTCTCAGTCAAAAACAAAAACTAAGGATTAAACGTAAATAAAATAATAATAAAAATCGTAAAAATCTATGCCGTATCCAAACCTCCGACACGGTTATGATTTCCTTTGTTTTAACTTGATGAATTATTAAATGAGTTCGAGAAGGTCCAATTCTTACATTTTTCAGTTTTCTCTGAAGTTATTTTATCTCTTCCTTCGTAGATAATTGTTCATTGCTGGTCATTTTCTGTTCGTGGGTGGAACGGACGACAGCGATGATTTTGATTGGCTGATGAGCAGTGGAGAAACAACGACCACGGGACACTGGGCCTCTCTCAGATGCCGACGGAGATTGTGATTATAACGAATATTTGTTTTTTTGAATAAAACGCGATCAGCACCTAGCCATTACAGTGCCACTTTCTCCATCCAACCAAGGCCACCCAATACAACAAGCGAATGGCGAAACCTTTGGGTGTTAACAATAGATTTCCCACAAATTATGGCAAATCAAGCAAGCTGCATGCTAGCTATAGCTATAAGAATTTATAATAAATTTGTGGCCAACATTTATGTGTGTTAACACTAAAACTGTATTGGACAATTCCAATTTGAAAAAAAATTGTTTGTGTTGGCCTTTGGTTGGAGTAGTCGCACTGTAACTTAATTAGCTAGAAGACCATGCACTAATCGTATCTCCTACGATACACGAGATACTAAAAAGCAAAGATCGCTTAGTCTTCAACTAGTCTTTAAATTATCTTTAAACTGGATTTCACTCCCATTTGATGTCAAAATTCGAGTCTATTTAATTTGACGTTGTACTTCTATATATAAGCTATCAAGTCCCTGACGTAAGTGTAATCACTGCAGCATACGTGTCAAAGTTGTTTGTTTTTCTCTATTTCGAAATATCAAATTGGGATTATATTTTTAAATTTTGAACATTGGCTCAGTATCCTTGGAAGTGAATAGGGCACAGTTTGTTTGACTTTCTCGAAGTGGTTTGAATTTTACAATTCACGCCCTATCTTTATGATACGACAGATAAAACTGATCATATAACGTTTTCTCGGATTGCTTTATGATCCTGAATCTAAGTTGAATATCTAATATATCAGTAGCTTAATAACAGTATAGGAAATTTTCCTATACTGTTATTACATGCCTCGCACGCTGAAAATTAAATGACATATATGTGAAAACATTTTCAGGGGATTTCGCGAAACATTTTAGAACACGTTCTCGTAAAAATAGTCCTAAACTCGGATTTCCGCTAACTCGTCAAAACATCATTTATATAGTACAACAAATATCCCTCATACAGGTGGAACATTTTACCTAGAAGCCATCTCTTCACACCGTCGGCGAAAAAGCCAGGTACTCAGTGGCTACATGACTGGGAATCCAGTGCCTGAGATTCAAGTACCACATGAATGGGGCCTCGGGATCGGCTCCCTCAAAGTGAATCAAATAAGTAAGAAGGATTCAAGACCGAGAGTGGTTCTGGTACCAGAATAGGAAATCAAGGAGAGGACTGGGAGGATGCACGATTTAATTTTGTTGGAGATTTTATAAGGTAAGTTGTAGATAATCGGTGTCGAAAAGTAATCCAGAAATTACTTTGGTTTTGCTTCACTACGCCTTGTGATTGGTTAAAACAAAAACTTGCTCCACCTTCTCAGCCGATCAGATGCAAAACCAATATCCTTGTTCCTTTTCGGTTTATATAACTTACTTCTTTTGTGTTTTTCCTATCTTAGTGAACTATTATTTTTGAGGTTTCTTTTAATTCGAAAGTAATTTTGTTCATCAGAAAAATGACTTAAAGGGTCCCCTCAACCAGTGTGCTTTTGCGCGCCAATACTCTTACGGCGGCCATTTTCGGGTGCCGCGAAAATAGGCTTGAAGTTAAAAACTACTTTTTGCAGGATTCTGGCCTTGTTCTGGCCACAAAAAGCAGTTTAGAAGACCCAAGTTAGTACAATTTGGAAAGTATGCATACATTAGCCCCACGAGAGATCGAGTTCTCCGCGATGAAAACAATAACACGGGCGACCGCAAAGCACATGGTTGAAGGGACCCTTTAAAATATCGTGACATAGCCCCTTTAAGAATTTGATTTGATTGAAGAAGGGCCACAGTTCAAAAATGTTTACAATTTTTAAAAATTATAAAAACAAACTGACTCAGAGTAAAATTTACTCTGAGTCAGTGCCAGGAGAATTATGTTTTCCCTGTAGATCTCCATCGAGGGTGTACGGGGCCCGTCGTTTGAGGGAGACTAGCAGTGGACTTCGATATCATTTACACCTGGACGATGCATGGTAGTAGTCAGCGAGGAGGAGATCGACGCGGACAGTCATTTAGGTTTAGGTGAGAATATTAATTAGTTGTGTTCTGACGTGTTTTATTAGGAAAAAGCTACAACAAAAATTTGACTTTGGTTGGTGAATTGCTTCTTTAACCCTCTGATTACATTCAAAGTCATACCCCAACCGACAACGCGTGTACCCCCCCCCCACCCCACTCCCCCCCCCCCCCCCCCCCCCCCCCTTTTCACCCAAACCAACCCTGCGAAAAGACGTTTTCAGTAGTTCATGAGCAAACAAACAGATGCAACCGTCCAACCTCGGTCGATGCCAACCTAACATGGTTTAACAGTCTTCAACCGAGTCAACGGTCGGAAAATGTTTTTTTATGGAAAATAGGTTATTTATTATTATATTATATATTTATTTATTTGAACGATATTATTATCGACTCCTGAGTAACATCATGATTATGATCTGAAAATGGGACAACAAACAAACAAACAAAAACAAACAAAAACACAAACAAACCAACAAACAAGCAAACAAACAAACAACAAACAAGGTCTCTGCTTTTCTCGCAAACCAGGGCCGGAATACTTGCTGTATCAATCAGATAAAAAATAGTCACTCGAGTTAAACTATAGTTTTATGACCGAGCGCGCGCTGTTGACAAAAGCTTTAGTAATCTGCGCGCGCTCAAAGGAAAAAAATCGAAACCGCGCGTGTGTTTTTCTGATTTTTATGACGTCAGCATGGCCCAAAAAAGTCAAAATTAACCGTGGATTTTCTCGCGTTTCCTTCGGAAATTTTTTGAAAATTCGCACAATTCAAGACAGAAACGCTACCTATCGCATAACCGTTTTTTGAAGAAATTTCTCAGAGGGCAAGTAAGTTTTATTGTTTAAAAATAACAAAGAGGTAATATTGGCAAAATCGTCTGAACGACCACATGTTTTTTCCTCTCCGAATGCCAGGCAAAATCACGTTCATAAGATGGTAAAATTTAAGAAATTTCACCGAAGGAAATTAAAAAAAATAAGGAATAAAGATAAAATATAGCAAAAATGTGCCATTCTTTAGATGCTATGTTGCCATGGCAACGGCCTCTACCAAAAAAGTAACAATATATAAATAAGTGTAATTATATATCGGGAACGAAAAATCAAAGACAAAATAACTAGGTTTTTCCTTTCTAACTCATGCCAGTTAGTGTAGGTCATTGGTAGATATTCTAGGGAGCCACCTTAAGATGGGCATAAATCGTAGTGGTATTTTTTCATTGCCATGCGATTACTTATCGGTAAGTTTCATCTTATTTTCAGGAGTGTGCTCCTTTGACAAAGGCTTCTGCCAATGGAGAAATGAGCCAAGTGATGATCAGTTTGATTGGTTACTCACTGAAGTGAAACACCCTCCAAGGGGACAGGACCATTGACAGGATATGGTGGATTCAGGTAATAATGTCACTCTTCGATAGAGCGGTTTTCTTATGACTGTGATAAAAACACATAACAGATCAATAACAGATATATAACAGATCAATTTTATTTGTAATTCTTAGTTAAGTAGTTTCGTTAAGTATTTATGAACTTTGTAAATAGACTAATTTTTTTAATTGTATATAATTTTAGGTAGGTGTCCCCTATTAGTAGAGGGCTTTCCCTCAGCTAAAACACTTCGACACATTAATAAAGTTTTTGATTTGATTGATTGATTGATTGAACCAAACACGAAAGAAATCTGGCCAATTACAATAAACGCAAATACCGAAATGAACCAATCAGAATTCGTAGCAAAACAAAAATGCAACCGCGGGCATAAAAGCGCGGGAAAACACGCCTTAAGCCAAGTCACGATTGATATTGGTTTTGCTTCTGATTGGTTACAAAGGTGTGTGTTCGATCTCCCGGATTGGTGAGAACGCATTGCAGGAGTACTGTAACTCTCGATAATAGAACATTTAGGGGAAATTGAAAAACGTTCGAGTTTATATCGAGAGTTCGAGTTATCGATGGTAAAACTAGTAAGAAAATAACCTGAAAAGAAACGAATTTACTTCTAGTTATTGAGGGTTCGAGTTATCGGGAATCAACTGTATTTTGAACGTTCTTTATAGGGCAAAACAGTAACAGGTTAAAATTAAAAAAAATTAAATAAATTACGTTACTTTTTAAAAACGTGGGAAAAACCGCCATGAAAGTGACGAATTGTTGCTTTGCACTGGCCAAGGAATTGATCATTTATTTTATTGGTTACAGTATGTTGCTCAAGTATGTTGAGAAAATCACAAAGCTAGGCAACCACATTGTTTTTCGAAAGTCATCAAAAAATCCAAGATGGCGGATCCAAGATGGTAATTTTCTACGTCATATTACGTCATCATCTCGTGTTTCATACGTGCTATATACCCTCTAAGTTTCATTGTCGTAGCTTTAATACTACTGGCGTAACGGAGGCGGCCTTGAAGCCCCCGGTCCCAGAATGCTCCAAAGCCCGGTATGAATAGGGTTAACTTTGTCTAAGAGGGTCCATCATTTACCATATATTTATTTTATTGAATAATTATATTTTTTGTTAATTTTCATCTGCCTAGGCAAGTACGCTTTTCATCGAGGCTTCGTCCCCTCGCAGACCTGGAGACAAAGCCGTCTTGAAAATTTACGGTTCTGGCGAGGACCGCTGTTTGTTCTTTGCGTACCACATGTCAGGCACTGGTATTGGCAGCTTGTCTGTTATAAACAAGAGCTTGGGAGAGGACTTCTGCCTGCTCTGCTATGGATCAAGAGTGGACACCAAGGTGAAGAGTGGCAAGAGACTGAAATCGACGTCAAAGGAAATAGTCAGTACAAGGTAACAATTCAATGGGTTTTTTTTTCAGAAGAAACATATAGTTTCGAGTAAATTAAAGGCCAGTTAATATAGCCTGCAGTGCAATGCTTATTTTGGAGAACGGCGCCTGGATATTCCATCGAGTGTTTAAGCCCGGCGCCATCTTAGATTAGGAAAACAGTGGAGGGTTGGGGCGAGTGAAAAAAGAGGCCTTGGAGTAGTACATATCAAACTTTGGTTTGAATTTTGGTTAAATAATAACACACATTTTCGCTCGTTTATGGTCATTTTATTTTGTTTGAGAGTTCGGGGCTCTTTTGTCTATAAAACAAAGGTTTGAAAGAACCGACGCTGAGCCTGATTTCCGACCCGAAATTTCAAAATCTTCGAGGATTCTAGCGTTTTTACGTTTTTGCGAATCCAAGATGGCGGCTAAATACTCGAACGAAATCAATCCATCGATTCTCGCTAGTTAGGGTTGGCGAAATGTCGATTGTGGAAAGATTTAATTTCCGTAATAAATCCGTCATCATGATAATAATATGCGCTACATTGTTACACGACAAGAAATGTATATTTAGAGAAAATGTTAACTGCATGATTTGGCCTTTAAATAGGATGTAGAAAAAAAATAATAATAAGAAAGGATTGATAAAAATGGTATTTTAGATCTGCAAAGGTGGGATAAGGATTTTAGGCCTCAAGTCTGGAATGACGTGCACAAACGTAGTTATAAGTCTTTGTGAGATATTTTCATAACTGGTAATTAGGGATGTTGCGAGCTTTGCAACTATACTTTCTCACGTACTTTGTTGATCTCTTCTATTTTCCATTCAGTTAATCATCGAGGCCATAAGAGATAAAACTATCGAGGAGATATCGCGATCGACGAAATTGGTTTCAACAAAGGTCTGTGTGGGAAGCAAAGCCAGAAGCAAAGTGGGAAGCAAGATCAGAGTGCCACTAGAACGCAAAAGTTGTGAAGACTAAGGAATATGGCGTTTTAGAATTGACTAGAAAGCTGCTTCAGAAAAGACGTAAACTGTGTGGATGAACAAAATCACAAGAAATATCCAATGATAACGTAACAAAGCACGGTTAAGTGTTATTTATACGTTTATAATATAGCAGCACTCATTTCCTCGAGAAATTTCGCCTTTGCTTTGTGCAGTCGTTTTGGCAACTCTTCGTTGAAGCACTCGAAAAGTTTCCGTTTCTTATTATCCAATCAAACACTATCGCGAGCACTCACGAGTACGTACTCTGAAAGCAATCGCGCCAGCGTAGCGCAATAAGGAGACGTCATGTTGCTTAGCAACTTCGGGGACGAACAGCGCGGGCTCAGCCCCGTCTCGGAGGCGGGACTTGTTCCACTGTCTTGAATTCAACGCTCCACTTCTATTATTATAAAAACACAGACACTATATAAACTGACACCTGTTGCGGCTCACATAACGAGGTGTGTATTATAGGGGCTAGGTATAACGCTATTTTAAGTCATTAGTGGTTTTAAAACAGAATGAAACTTAAAAAATAATAATGGTTTGGAACGATTGAAAAGCACAGAAGACCATAGTTAACAGAGGAAATGGGAAGCCCGCAAACTTCAAAGGAACAAATGAAGATGCTAAGATTATGTTGGAAGGTCCACGACAGTGCACAATCTTTTGTTTTGGCGCTCATACACCATGGTTGAATTACTCGCAATGCTTTACAGTGCTAAATGTTATCGCATTCTTTTAAGTGTCTCCTCAGAGGAATGAAATTTTAGTAGAATAAGATCTGTGAAATGAATTAAGCAACAACGGATAACTGTTTGTATTAAAACTGATATATTTAATTACTTTGAGTGGAGTTACATATAGTAGTAGTCCGCCGGATTGTTGTAAACGGGGAGAGTCAAGAGATTTTCAAACACGAAAAAAAAACTGCATAATAAAAAAAGGTAAACACATGTCTTAGTCGTAAATGCCATGCGACCAAGCTCTCTTGGGGGTAGAGAGAGCTTTGCCTCGCAAGGCATATGTTAGGTGCATGTCATATAAAAAAATTCGGAAAGTTGTAAATAGCATACTGTAATTAAAATAATAATGCAATGGAGAAATGTGTGTAAATCAAGCTGTTACAATTGTTTATTTTTATTTGTTATTTTGGTGCGTTATAAATAGATTAAGAAGTTTCCGTATAACCCGACCCCTTCCGTTACTTTTTAATCCTTAGCCTTCCTGTATATAAGGGGAGGTTTGGACCCGCCCTATTTTGAAAATTTATTACAACAGCATATTCTCGGAGAAATTAAAACTCTATCTTTTCTTTGGTTTTCCCCGGGTACATATATAAGTGCATTCATATTTACGCACTTTCCATTATTTTCCGCTTTCACTGGTAAGACGTCCTAGTGTGTGGACTGCTTCGGCAGTCCTTGTTTCTCTCTCTCGAAATTAATTATTAGGGCCACGGGGAAAGGGTTCTGGGACGAGATGGATAAATGCTCGTCGGAGGAGAGGGGGACAAAGTGATCGGTCGCAGATTTAAAACTTAAAAAAAAATAAGCAACAATGTTTTTGGAAAAGGAAAAGCCAATCGTGGGTTTCAGAAGACTTGTTCTTCTTTGGCGGTGTTGATGTCGCCATTACATGGTCGTCGGTTGATTTTTTAACGGAGGGTGAAATAAAAAAGGGGGCAAGTTTTTCGGTGTGATTTTTAACGAGGATGAAACTAAAAAAGAGGGGCAGTTTTCGGTGGTGGTTTTTTGTTTTTTTTTTTTTTTTTTTTTTTTTTTTTTTTTTGTTTTTTTTTTTTTTTTTAACGAGGATGACAGGGGGAAGTTTTTCGGTGTTGATTTTAATCGATTGGATGAAAAGGGGGAAAGTTTTCGGTGGTGATTTTTAACGAGGATGAAAGGGGGGACGTTTTCGTTGGTGATTTGAACGATGATGAAAGGGGGGTATGTAGATTTTTTCGGTGGTGATTTTAACCGAGGATAAAGGGGGGAAGGTTTTTACGGTTGTGATTTTTAACCGATGGATAAGAAGGGGGCATGTTTTTCGTGGTGATTTTAATACGAGAATGAAAGTGGGGCAGTTTTTCGGTGGTGATTTTAACGAGGATGAAAGGAGGCCACTTTTCGGTGGTAATTTTAACGATGATGAAAGGGGGGATGTTTTCGGTGGGTGATTTTTTAACGATGATGCAAGGGGTTTCGAATACGAAAAAAATAGAGCAAAGGGGGAATCACCAGAAAAAAAAAAAAGTGGGGGGGGGGGTAAGAATGGAGGGGGGGGGGGGGGGGGGGAAAGAG